>JAQJVL010000189.1:729945-1329945 GCA_035578905.1 Stictocephala bisonia
CTGGGAATGCTAGCGCTGGCGCTACACTCTCTAGCTCTAAGTGGACCCACCTGTTAGCGAACCCTCTGTAATTGTGTTATACGCTGCTTGCCACTTCAGACATGATATTGTAGCTGGGGAATTTCCCTGCGAAGGAATTCCGTGCTCACGTGGCTTACCACTCCACCCACTACTACTTCGCATCACGTTAATGTGACTTTTTGATACTGAATTTGTATTATTTGGACACATCAACTTTCACGTATCCGCGTGTCTTAGTTGTAGGATAAACTTTTTTATTATATTACATTTAGAGTAATGTTAGTATGCAATTGTAAAAGTATAACAATAAAGATATTTTACTTCCTAGAAGAGCCATACATTTGATCGTGAATCATTTTATAAGAATTTTTATTAGGTTTAAAATTGTTTTCCTTCGATATTAAAAAGTCTAAATGAGTTCTACTTACATTACGTGAATAAAAACTTTGTGTTAATGATAACAAATGAAGTACAAATATTCTACAATAACCGATTTGTTATGCAAATTTTACAACATTTATTACTTCTGATAATAGATTATTAACTTTTATCTGTTCATAATAAATTTGCTAAATACTGAACTCCACAGTTCGTGTACGGTATAAAAACATACAATAACTCTTTCATTAAGTTATTTAATGGCTAATTGTTCTGTACGATTGTTGGATTTAATTGCCCTGTAATTCATCGGCACGATAAGGAATATTTTTCATAATAGACGTATTTATGATTTTATTGCTTTTCCTACGTTTATTTAAATTGTATTAGTACTAAATTAGCTGTATAATTCAGCTGCTCTATGAATTCTCTGGTTGATTTGATCTTAGTATTTTTTAGAGTCTCACTTTTAATAGTAGTTTTTTTTAATTTTAGTGACAATCCTGAGTAATTTTTTTCGCTTTTGTACTGTTCCACTTGCACTATTTATTTTAAGGCTTCTGTTAATTTAATTTATGAATAATTTATCACTTGTATTTTTAACATTAATTTACCATTTATGAAATAGATATCGATTGGTGTTGCTTGCTACATCAATATGTACCTTTAAACTAAGCTCTTTTAAATTATACTACTGTCAAACAGTTTGTACTGTTAATATATAAATAAACACATGCATAAATGTTAATACAATGGCGAATTAAATATTTAACACAGTGATAAATATTTAATTTGTTAATAGCACTCCTATTGCATAAAACGGAACCAAATTCCAGAAGGCTATGTTCTACAGATTCTATTTTTACCAGGAAACATTCTCGTGCTTTACTCAATCCATGAATATTCAGCAGATTGTAAATCGTCTATTAAATCTCCCTCGTGTTCTTTACAGTTTTAACCGACCGTAGACGTTAATCACCTAAAGCGGCGACGTCCGTGTTGTGTCGAGTGACCAGCACGGTGTCACCTTCATCCATCAGCCTGTCATCAATGACTAATTGATAGCAGTCATTAACAGCGTTGGTTAAAACAATCAATTTTCCCGTACCCGCGAGTCGCGGTCGCACAATTGCCCAGACGTCCTCTGTCTACCGGTGACTGATGGTGTGTCCCCACAACTACGATGTTACAAGTGTGTGTGTGCGCGCGTTTGCGTGTGTATGGCTCTCAGTACTTGTGGTGTCGCTAATGTATTCCTCTCTTCAATGAACCTGTGATCCCATTCTTCATATGCCACGAGGTGTAGGTGTACCTAAGCATTCAATGCTATATTCATGTCACAATTCACAATCGTTCCTGCCGCCAGTCATTGCACCGCCCTCACTAACAGCCGTCACCTTGCCGCGTAGAAACCTCGTGATTGATGGTCCGACTAATCAACAAGTGGGCCTTTAATGCATGAAGGTGGTTTTTTAGAACGAGGAAGTGTTGTCTTTGACTGACATCCACGGCTTTCACGAATTTCTCCTTGAACTACTGTCGACTGCTGTGTTGATTCAGTTCTACTTTTAACTACATTATTACAAAACAGTTCTATTTCGACTCTTCGATCAGCTGGTATCGTAGAGAGTAATATGTTGGTGACTTAGAAAATCCACCCGATGACGTAATAGTTGAATGGTGACAAAGGACTGTCTTACAACTATATAGGGTGGGCTAGGGGATCGATTTCAAAGTGTGAGTGTACTTAAAAAGGGGGATGAACAGTCATCAATGTAAGTATGTAAGGTACTAAAAACTAAAGCCCCGGAAGGTTTGTACGTTGGAATTGTAAAATAAGTACGAGTATGTAAGGACTTATTTTAAAACCCCAAAAAATTTGATAAATTAAAAATCAAAGTTGTAATAAAAGGTTGTCAACAATGTGATATTAGGATTATATTAATTAAATTATTTATGAAACAACTAGGTTGTCAGTGCTCGCTTCACTCGTTCTTTACATCTAGTTAAGGGACTCCTCAGGGCTTACTTCTCTTGCCCTTCACATCTGGCCATGGAGATTCACCCCCTAACCCCTGGAATCTTGATATGATCTATCCGAGGACGGAAGGTGGCTGAAAAAATTAATATACCCTTCCTTCATTCAGACCCATTAAAATAAGCTATACCACCTTCTAATTTATACAGTTTACTAAAACTAATAGACATTAATTGCAAATCAAGTTTCTAATTTGAATCTCATTTTGAATTTTCTTTGCATTTGCATTTTAAACAAGCATAAACAGGATAAAATTACGATAATATTTACATTTAACAACATATTAGTGAAATGTTCCTTCTAAGCTACAATGTATTAATTTAAAAATATATAGTAGCTGTGTTATATACTTGGAAAAAATCCAAAAAGTCATGAGATGTTAATAAAAATATCAAGTTAATTCCAACTATCTAGCCATTTAAGACCTACCTCATTGATTCTATATATGCTAGCTAATCCCTCCGTAAAACAGCGCAGATGGCACTCTGTAACTATGTGATCCATTGTTTGGATAGACTCCCCTAAATGACATGACTGATCTAGTATCAATTCCCATTTGTATTTCCAGTAGTTACATCTGCCCACGCCAATTCGGAACCGTTTCAACAGTGTCCATTCCCTACGAGCGAGGTTCATTCCACCTACAAGTATTGACGGATCGTTAATAAGGAACTTGTTTCGCCATGGTTGTCATGAGGAATGTCTCTGAAGGAAATGGCTGTTTTAGATGTTTCCGGATTTAGGCGTGGTGGAAACACACTTAACTTATCAATTTTTTACAGCTCATAGCACAGTTATGACTTGCTATTTCTTTTACTCTAATGGCTACAGTGAAAAGTGTTGGCATTAGAGTTCCGGGCCATATTTTTCTCTCAAGAGATCCATTTTTCCATGCTTAAGATTGTGTGACTTGGTTATCACGTGTTGATATAATTAATTGTGGGCAGGCTCCACAGTCTAGATTGTAAGATTCTAAATATGCTTAAAGAAGCGTATAATTCCTGACTATGTTGCTAAATTCACTCTAAGCCAATTTTGCCTCGTTTATCGAGTTTTGCAAGTTTGGGCTTCAGGCCTGTATTGGACACTTGAGAATTCAACTGTCCAGTTTCATTGGCCAAAGGGGTGATTGGTGAGGCGTAAGGATAGTGGTTGTAAAATTATAATAATAAAAAAAATAAAATAAATGTTTCGTTTCTTAAATTACTAACTTTTATTGCTTTTTAACTTCTACTAACGTGTTTTTACGTTGATCAGTTTCACTAACACGAATGTACTGTACGACAATGTAAATGTGTAAGACGCGTCATTTCCTTCCTACTGATGTCCGACGAGTCTACTCACTCCGTCCAATCAGGTCGGCCGCTGATGGCCAATCACTCAACAGTAATCGTCTGTCAATACTAATCAGCCGCGTACAGTAACTGGACACTAAATATATGTTATGGACAGAGAGGTTTCCATGTATTAATAGCCTGTGATGGACCGGGCATTGTTTCACACACATGTTAATGACGACATCAGAACTTGCCTACCTTCACTGGCTGTTCATGGTCTGTCTCCCAAGGTACCAGAGTGATTGAGTGCCTGTGGGAGTCACACCCCATCCTTGGTCAATCAATAGGAAAAAACAATAACCAGTCAATGAAACTGCACTTTAAAACATGGTGCCCATAACTAACGCATAACTATAACGCACTATAAAGCACTCTACGTAAAGCTACTTCTGTGATACTTTTAGAAAATAAATAACCAACCCTAACACAGTATCAATCATAACAGTGCAACAACGAAACCACTGTAAACGTTGTTAGGTCAGATACAATTACACTGTATAATCATGGTAAAGTGTAGTCTCAATTCGATCAACTCTAATCTGCAAATTAATTTCTAAAATGAAAAAATAATGTAATATTTGTTTTTATTTCCTTTATTACAGGGATCGGGTCTTTTCCATTAGTTCACTACCACCACTTTTTTTCCTTTAATTCAATACCACTTTATAAATATTATACTGCTTTAAAAAATGTTCCCCCATAAGTTTTACGTCCACTGTGGTATTCCTTATCCGCTAGGAATCCGATATTGCTGGCCTTATCTTATCGCTTTCCAACAACTTACACACGGAGAGCACATTCAGCGGTAGGTCAGTCATTGGATTTACCAGTTTGTGATCAACTTTAGAAGCCACCTAACCTAACCGTAATTGCGATAAAAAAGTAGTGGTTGTGAATTAACGGAAAAGGTCCCAGGTATCTATGGCAGAAACACACGCGTAATAGATTGGCTCTTTAGGATGAGAAATAAAATTAAAATAAAGAAGTAAACATCAGGGCAAGGTTTTCAGTTATGTTACATGTTTGTATCTGGTTTTTTCGCCTATTTTGGTGATATTATTATTGAATATCCTTTATTTTATTTCATCTCAGTATAACGCTCAAGTTGGTTATTTTACGTACTAAGCGTCAAGAACCTGACTTAAATGACATCCAATATATTAAACTTAAAAAGAACGTTATCTTTATATTATTTAATAATAATACACATTAAAAAAGATCGGCTTGTATGTTTTTTATTTATTTAATTATTTTGTTTGTGTTTACATTAGAATACTTTAATCTGAAAACTGCAGTTAATCATATATTTATTTGCTAGTTTAATAATGTTTATCAAATTGCTACAATTTGTAGAATCCACGCACTGAGTAATTGTTCAATTGATTAAATTATTTCTTTTATAGTAATACAAGATATAAATTTGTACACGAACTATCTTTGTTTATTAAAATTTTAATTTTTAATTTTCAAAAATAAACAGTCATGTACATAAAACAAAACCATTACCGACATAATTTTTAAGATACCAAAAACTCAAAAATGTTAGAAAACAATCTTTTTAAGGTACTACTCCAGCAAAAACGTCAAATTAAAATGCTTATAAACACCATCTATAAAATTATTTAGATTACATGTTTAAAAATGTTTAACATGTTCAAAAATATCACAGTAATATATGTTTAAGATACTACGTTCATACATTTCGTTAGTATAACATACTAGGCTATGTGTTCACAAAAGTTATATTTTTCAATATTTTAGTATGTTTAAGAGTGTTACTAAAGGTAAATGTTACCTTAAAACGTCTAAGTTAGTATAAAGTAAAATGTTTATTTAACTGTTCGATATTTGTATGTCATATGCATAATTACATTACACATTGTTGTAAGTAATGTTAGAAATAGTTTCTTCTGAAAACTAACCTGTCATTTATGTCTAAGCTTAAGTTACATTTTTTATTACTATATTATTTACTACATATCTTATAAGTGTTATATAGTATGGATCTATTTGTATTACCTTAGATATTATAAGCTAAAGGTTCTCAGTTCCATTCCAAACCAGAGTCATGGCAAATTTTGAAAGAGATCAGCTGATAATCAACTGGAAATTTGGGAATTGGGAAATTGGGATCAAATTTGTTAATTTGGAGGGAAATTTAGGGCGGGAAAATTCCCACGGGGTACCTTTTAATATTTACAGTGCTAATAAGTATTTTCAATTGTATGTTATGACCAATCAATTCATTATTGCTTCAGACGTTATAAATGTTTAGAAAATAAGTATAATTAATTACACTTTCTAAGGAATACTCGGCTTAGGTTTGTAACAATCAAAATATTTTACAAACTTCATTTACACCTAACCTCATCACGTCACACTAATTCGAAACCCATATTCGCACTTATCTTGATGATCGTTGTCTTCAGAATAAATAAAATAATTTCATTTAATTTAAGTTCTACATAAGTAACTGTAATATTGCCCGTACGCATATTATGTAAATAAAAAAGTAAAATAAACTAGATTTTCTAGAACTTTCTAGATTTGAGAACTTCACCTTAGAATTGTTCGATATTTTCACCGTCCAGTCTCTCAACATGAAACATTTTTAAATATTTTGTATCAGATTTATTCGAACTGATAAACAACCAAATAAGTAAATGGCTAACGTTACAGTTATCACTGTCAAAAAATTATATACTTATATATTTTAAGGAGAGACCTAACTTCTTTTTAACCTTAATCTACTCATTCCCCATAGACTATTGATCTCTACGAGGAACTTATCAGATAGAGTAAGGGGGCGAACCAGTACAGTACAAGGTGAATATTACTGATAAAAACCAACATTCAAACCCAGGATTCGAAACTGCGATATCACGTACTAAGTCCTGGCGCCTTTCTCGGCCACTGGCTCTTCCAAAAAAGTAAAAATGTTTATCAAACTTATCCTGATAAAAATTTTGTTACAACTTAGTTCATTCTAGTCTTAATAAGTGTATTAAAACTTATACCTTTTATTTTTATCAACTTAAGATATACCGTGAAAAGTTGATTTGTTAACATAACTTTTACAATTTTCCGAGTCTATTATGACACGAGGTTTTGCGGTGCCATCCAAGATCAGGTGGACATTTACTATTAACACGACAAAATGCAACACTTTGATTGTTTCCCACTAAATACATATGTAATTACATTTATATGTACGAAGCGATAGGAAAGTCCACGAAAGGATACCATCACTAACACAGTATGACTGTTAATGACCTCTTTGATACAATACAACGCACATAACTTGGACGTGTAGGTGTGGGATACTTCTGTGCGTGTTGATGCGTGTTAGTGCGTGCATGAGTGTTGAACATCTGAGTACACACAGACAGTGCACACACGCACGCCCATGCCCACATACATCAAAGTGCGTTACACCTATCTAGAGTACGGGGAAATTCCTTTAGTAGACCATGCTAAAATCAAACCATGCTTAAAAGGAAATGAAGAGGCATATGGGATTAAGTTAAAGATCTTTATGTTCCAACCTTTATTTTCAAGGGGGTACCTTTAATGTGGCCTTGTTACTTTCGTTAAAAGTAAGTGGCATCCACTAAAGTTTGTTTTTTAACAAAATATATATTTTTTTTCTTTGAACCCACACGCCTCCCCTGAAATTCTCTCGCGCCTCCCCCCCCAGGGGAGCGCACCCCCCAGGTTGAGAACCACTGCACTAAAGGGTCGCGTCACATTACTTCAATAATATAAAATATTCAATAATAAGGTTCAAGAACGTTACAATTTTTAAAACTTCTCTTAATAATGTTTATATATTATAATGTCATTATATAATACCTTACCTTAATACCGTTCAACATACAGTATTAGAATGTTAAAAAATAACCTTAATAATTTTTAAGATACCACACAACATCACAGAGAAGTAAGAAATAGAGATCGCATCTAGTAATGCGCTAAATGTTTGTCGAGTTTTTGTTGAGCACGAATTTATCCAGATTGTCATGTAATAGCAGGGCCAGCACCTGGTCAGTCCCTTTTATTACCCCCAATCCTCAAGGATAAATGAAGTAATTATTCTCACAGATGTAGAAAGATGTACGCTAGTTTTAAACTAACTTCCACTGAGGCGTTTGCTGCGGTCATAAGAAAGCGACGTCTGTTTCTTTATCCTCTGTGGCAAAGTTCAAAAGTGTTACCTTTTTCAATGCGCGTAAATTTGACTGATATATGTCATAACAGAAGTAAACCCCACAAATCCGATCGTCTGTGTAGATACAATAGACACTTATTTCCAGCTTTTTGAAAATGTTAAGATGAGGTGGTATAAGAAGAAGACGATACTAAGAAGTGCGGTAGTGAATTTTGTGGTGAATCCATATTAATTGGGTGAAGTTTAATTGTAAGATATATTGTATCTCAAAAAACAATATTTACGAGTCATATTTGGGAACAAAGGTCTTTAATGTTTAAAGGAGGTAAGATGCATACTGTACTTACATTGCCTGCTTTCGATGTATTTAGCCTTTTAAACATATACTAGGGTTATTTGTTATTACTGTTGTTGTTGTTGCTAAGCTAATATAGACTAATGCAGATGCCCCTTAATTTACAAAGTCATCAGAGAACTGCTATTCTAGTGGTCTATTTGTAGAAATTTGTTTCATGATAGCCGTTTCCCAAACCGCCAAGTCACCGTCGGGACGTCGTCTGGCACAGAAAGCCCTGTAGTAGCCATTCTACTTTACCGCCAGTGGGCCAAAACACACTTTAGTATGTCAATTGTACGATTCGTGTTTATCTTTATAATGAGTCATAGTGAAGTCTGTATGATTATTAAATGTCCAATCCAGTGGAGCATAAGTTGATATTACTGTATTAGGTTTTTTTTTAATTTAAAATTGTCAAGAATTATGTGTAAAGTTTCACATGCGTAACTTTCAAAAGATTATAAAAATACTGCATGTTTTACAAAAAAATAACTTACGGTCCACTAAAACAGAGCTTCATCTATCAAATGACACTTCAAGTGTTACAATACGATCATTATTACGATTATTATACGAACCGAATCGTTGAAATAGAAACCCTTGTTGAAAAAAAAACGAGTTTCCTCCCCCGTCTAAAATCATTCCTCATCCAAAAAGAATTTTAAATCAGACGAATTTCTATCTGGCTGAGACAACATTGTTGCCTGTATTGTTTAATATTGATTGTTTTATACATTCTATACGTACGTGTATTATATATCTATTTAAATTCTGTTAACAAATTTTACAATTAAGATGTACACATGGACTTTATTCAATAAACGGTTCTGACTGTTTGTTATTGGTGGTTTTCTTGGAGTGAATCATCCAGCTTAAGGAAATAATTTAGATTCATAGCTATATGAATTATTGTCCTTCATACGAAAAGTGTCTAACTATAAATAACTAATGCGTTTTATATCTTATTCTAAGCTTGAGTATGACTCAACAAAAGTATCCCAGATGTGAGTCAGCTGTATCTAGGCAATACTTACAATAAAACTTTCCACATTCGTCAATTTACGATTCCAAAGTGAAGCAAATATTTTAAAAAGTCACTAATTCATACCGAGTCTTATCACAAGGTCTAGCTAGAACAGCCAGTAGAGGGTTTTGAAACGTATAAGGAAACCGATTGTCCAGAGCAGAGGAGGTCACGGCTGGACGCCATCGGAAAGGAGGACACCCTCACCTTTAAAAGTCGGTGACATAAAGAGGGTCCAAAGACAACAAAGCTACGTCAGTCAGATGTCACGGACCAACTGTGAAAGTGAGCACCCCGCCTTTCTGAGACGTGGCAACAGCGCAGGCTGACGAGTTAGTTAGCACCTCTGGACCTTACCTGCATGCACCCCTACAGAGCGAACCTCACGGGACAAAATTACATTTCAACCTATGTGTTCAAAAATGTCCAATTGTGTATGAGTAATGATGGTATGTATATTTCAGGAATATACTGTAGCGTAGTGCTGTAACCCAGCTACTTTGAAGCTGTGTCGTAGAAGTTGTAGGAGATAGGCTCTAATCTCAGCTCCCTAAAGTTTATTATCACGTAGATACTACTAGAGAACTATGGATCACATAGTTAATGAGTACCCATTGCGTTCTTTTCAGGGGGGATTAGCTGGTCTTCGTTCGATCGGAGAAGCAGGGGTTAAACGGTTAAGAAACCTGGATTTGGCTTTGTGGCGGAAGATCAATATTTAAAGACTAAGACACACGTACTTTGTACTTTATATTTATTTTATTTAGATAGACTTTTTTATGTTTTATGAGTTTTATGGCAGGCTTATGTGGAAATACGATACATATACATATATATATATATATATATATATATATATATATATATATATATATATATATATATATATATATATATATATACTACTACTACTACTACTACTAGAGAAGTCTGGTGTCCAAGTTGTGTTGGTCAGGGTTCGGATGTTGTCTAAAGAAGAGAACTAATTATCGGGCATTTCAAATACTTGAAAATCGGACCAAAACTAGCCTACGTGATTTCACCCTAAGCTAGTTAGTTGTTCTGGCTATTGGCATGTTAATAAATTACCAATTCTAAGGAAGGGTTACCTTAAGAGTCTGCAGAGGTTGTCGGAGGCAGTCGGCCATGTTGGTTTTAATCCCATGAAAACAATGTTATTTTCGAACCGAACACACGATCACGCTTATCGAAACTGAACATTTAATTTTAAAGGGATTATTTCTAAACAATTGCATTTGATCAAGAATGAAATTGTGCGTTGGAATTGCTTTGTGAATTTCTAACGCAATAATATTAATTCTTTCTAAATAATACTAACAACAATTCTAATTAGTTTCATAGAAAAAATAAAGCAAATTTTTTGTTTGAAGTTTTTATTTTTACCTAGGCGTATGTATTCAAAATATCAAAAGCAAACCGAATACGCAATATGATATCGTTTAAAACACGATATCATATTGCGACACCTCGTACACAACTTTTTGTCAATAAACAACGAAAAAATATGGATTCGCAAATAACATTGTTATTATAGGATTAAATCAACATGGCTGACATCCTCTGCAGACATAATTCCACAGAAAGAACCGGGGAGTGTAGTAACAATTACTACACTCATCAAACTCAACTATCCTTCGTTATTATGAGCTCTTTAATAAGCTTAACGATATCTGTGTAAATACAAATCAGAAACACGTAATAAATAACAAAGTTATATTTACTTTCCTCTTGATAAAAATTGGCAGAATATGAACAAAAATCATAAACAAACAACACATGCTGCCAGCTACAATAAATTCATTAGCTGTGTTAATTTTTAATACTCCTCTATCACCTACTACGAAGCCCTTTATTACATAACAAGATATACTTATGTGTGTGTGTCAACAACCTCAGGAACGGAAAAAAATAATAAATTTCCAGGATAAATTAAGAAAAAATCAAAAATTACGTGTGAGCTCTCTTACTTTTGGAGAAACGTTTCATAAAGTCAAAAGCTGTTTGGTTCAATAAACATTCGGCTAATCAACTTAATACAGTTCAGCTGTTAAAAAAAACTATTGCTTTAATTTTATTTATTTTTATTTTTTTAACATGTCTGTTTTTCTCATGAACTACAAAAATGATAAACGCAAAACAAGTACACATTGAGGCATCAGCTATGGAGTATAAATTTAATGCGTTGTGGACCACAGATAGTTATATCAATCTTCAAGCTCTGTTTATTGGACACTACAATTAATTTAAATGTATAAAAGGTCTCACTACTATAAGTTCAAAAAATATTTTTAGAGGGGCATTTCAGTTACAAGGTTGTCACTATCACATACAACTAAATTTTACGTTTTACATTTGTCATTAATTTGAAAAATAGATAACTGGTGATAAAATATTCTGCTGAAATAAATTTAAATAAGAAAAATTAAAATATACCATACATTTATAAATAATAATAGTGAGAGTTCAAATATTCCTCGTTCGTCGTTAACAAGTATGTGTTTAGATTTTTTATGCAGAAGCTTTCATAAGAATCTAATCTGACTTCTTTAAGGAGATTCCGTTCTTTAAGAAAAATTCTATGTTTACCCATAGCTAATTTTTCTTCTTGATAATTTTTAAAAAATGGATTCAATACTCTTTTATTTTTAGTTAGATTTTTATTTTACATACACAATCATCACATTCAATTTCATATGTACCTGGTTCGTTTTAACTTTTAATTTTATAATAAAAGAATTTTTATTTACTGGAGTTTTGAATAATTTTATATACAAATTGTTAAAAATTGATTAACTTATATTTATATCTTCATTCTAACTTATCTATGCTGTAGAAAGTTTCACTTTCACATTCTTTATAAATTGTAAACCAACCAAATTAAACATTTGATTGTTTCTAAACTTGGATACTTGAGTAGGTATTTTTCGATTGGTGATTAAATCTTTTGACTTTGTTATTTTGAATTTAATTAATGAAGCTCTTTAATATTTACTTTTTTATGTTTAACTGAAATTAAAATTGTCGAGTCCAAAGTGAGTTTACCATTTTTCATTTTACCAGCGCTGTAAAACGATCGTTGATTTTTACTTTTGTACTAAAACTACTTATTCTATAATAGATTTATTATTTATTATTCATTCATTCATTACCAAGACGCCGAGCAGAGATATGGGCAAATATGAGGAGCGTATGAGGGTGATAATAATTGTAGATGATCAAATGTGGTCATTGTAACTCGACTGTTCCTGTCATTGTAACATCAAGTAAGGTCGACTGTTCCTCAGAAAGAAATATTTATTGATAGCCAACTAGAAGATCTACAGGTTTGCGTGGAATCCGAAACACGTAGTATAGGTCTAATTTTCAGATAATTTACAAGCCTGATAATTCTCTTCCCCACAAAACGTCTGAACCTTGACTACCACCCAACACGGACAACCCAGACTTCTCTAGTGTCCTAGTGTCCTCGTCGATGGCAACCATTGAGCGGACGCCGTGTCGGTTTAATAGGACTGAGTATAGAACCTATCTCATCTAAAATTTCCTCAACTAAATAATAATAAAATAACAACTTGATGATAAGAAAACTTCTTGCCGTTCTTTGGAAAACGAATAAAGAGCCAATAACCTTTTTATAACAATACCTGCATATAAATAAAATGAAAATAGTAAATACTGCTATAATACCGTACCATATTTCTGGACTCATGGGGCGTGATTGAACGGGAAAAGCCCGCTCGTTCCAATCTAATAGATTAAAGGAAAGTAGATGTTGGTAGATGGGCCAATATCAATGTAGGCTAAGGGGGCGGGCCACTTCACTTTGTCGGCCTCCAGTCGCTGCCCACTCAATTTTACAGGTTGCAGATCACATTTTCTAGATCGTCTTACAAGCATTGATTTAACGGTACCACACAGGGAAGATGTATACGGTAAGTAAAAATGGAACATACGCAAACGCTTGACAAAAACGTAAAAAATACATCCATTACAACTACACGTACATAATAATCATTTATGTGGTGAAGATATATTTTTTTTATGTTAGTCATATTTCATTTTCCCGTTGTTTATTTCTAACAATCAAGAATCCTGAATTTCTCTTTTTATTTACAATTATGTAATTTTCATAACTACAGCAATATTTTTATGAAATATTTTCGAATCGTTAGCTAGCTGAAAATTCACTTTTGCACAGTGAATACGACCTTATATGTAATTGTCTTATAACCATGTCAATTATGTTTACTACAAAAATAAATAAATAAATAGTTAGTAAGTTAAAGCATTTACTTTAACTATTGCTGCCTTATTTATAATTCCTTCTTTTCTTAAGTGTTATTCATATTAGGTTGAATAGAATATTCTTTTATTGCGTGAACAGAATGCAAGTAATTGTGTCTTAATCATCCTATATAAAAATTAAAAATAAAATCAATAATAATATTTATATAACATTTTTTATTGATTTCTTACACTCATTACATATGAGACGCCGACACGATGTTTCTCATTCATACGTATTTTAAGGCGAATATGAATGATATGAGTGTAGGATGAGTGCGAATGAGTGTAGTCTGGTAACTGAGTTCAACTGTTCCTTAGAAAGAGCAATTTATTAATAGCCCAACAGCCTGGGCAACTATGGGACCTACAGCTTTACGTAGAATCCGAACCGTAGTGTTGGTCTGATTTTTAGCTAACTGACAAGTCTGACACTCAGTTCTCTTCCTTAAACAACATCCGAACCTTGACTACCATCCAAAATGGACACCCAAGACTTCTCTAGCAGTGTCCACGTCGATGGCAACCATTGAGCGGACGCCGTGTCGGTATTAAGAGGACCGAGCATGGAACCATTCGCCCACAATCTCCCAAACACTTTATCCCCAAATAGCTGGGTTACAGCGCTGCGCCACTAGAGTCGACATTATAATAGATAAAATAGATAGAAAAAAGGTAGACATTCATTGCCACAAAATCCAGATTTATAGATGAAAATTGTCTCTTGCATCCCAAACCTATGTGAGGTTTGGTCAGACCATTCCCGGAGTCAGTTAGGTCTGAGTCAATAGTTGATTGGTCTCCCAGTTACACGCAAGACCTCTCCCACACTGTAACACACTCAGTAATCAATATCATTTTTAATCCTGCCTTAAATGCCTTGGGTATAATCAGGTGTTTATATTTGTAAAACACTTTATTGTCGCAAGTTACATATCGAATTAAGTCCACTTAATTGATTTCTTGTTCAGTTAACTGGATGAACATTCAACTCTGTAATGATTGACTGTTTTGATTGCTAAAATATTTTGTAACATAAGATAAATGTTCATGTTTTTTTCTCATTCCGAGTATATTCAACAAACGAGTATTAGAATATGTACATGTAATATTTTTGTTTTATTATAACTTTAAATAAAAACAATAGAAGGAATGCCATCATGTAAAAGAGTAGTTGTAGATATTTTTACACTCAATATAAAATAATATCAAGTTTGTACATCAATTTATTTAAGTGACAAAAACAATTAGTTCTATATAAGGAGAGTTAAGGGACACTTTTTAAATATTTAACAAGTATATTTTTTAAAGGAATCCTTAATTAAGAAATTCATTATAAACATGTAATATCTTTAACTCCGTATAGTTTAGTTGAATAACATATATATATATATATATATATATATATATATATATATATTTATTTATTTATTTATATAAAAATAAAACTTTTATTTTTTTTTTTTTTATTTTTCTAAGAAACAATAAATATTCAGTCAGTCAATGAATTTAGAGGCCTATATATTTACGAAACATTAAATATTTAGTCAGTTAAGGAATTTAGTAAATAATTACGAAACGTTAAATATTTAGTCAGTCAAGGAATTTGGTATATATTTACGAAAATATTAATATTTATTCAGTTTCTGTTTCTGGTAATTGGTTGGTAGCGGAGTTGGTGAAAGCCCAGTTTTATAAGCTAAATGTTCGCAGTTCGGTCCCAATCAGAGTCATATCAAACCTTTAAAGGGATCAGCTGATAACCACCGGCTGTTTATTAGCCGGCATAGGGCTATTAATTAATTACAATTTATAAGGAATATTCGGCCATAGTTTGTAACAATGACTACATTCACTTTTCTACCCTCATTCGGAAATCATATTCACACATATATTAACGATCGGCATCTTAAAAATATAAATTTTTATTTATTTATTTATTTTTTTATTAAGACGCCAATTGTCATGATATGGGTGAATATGGATTTCGAATGAGTGTGATGAGTGTAGATGAGCGAAATTATTGTTACAGACTAAAGCCGACTAGTCCTCAGAAAGTGTCATTAATAAAAAACAATGATAATACAATGTTTTTTATTAGGTAGTACAATGTTGTCTCATTACATCTAAATTGTTTGGTATAATATCGAATTATATTTTCTACAGTGAGGGTTTTATACCTTTCTACTTTTAGTACTTTAAATCCATTGACAACTGAATTTATTGATAATTGTTTTATATTTAAGCTTTAGTAGCTGGTGTTGTATTTTGATACTTGTACAGATGTTGTGGTGATGAATTTATTTTGATGTTTCCAAAATTTTAGAGTTGAATAGCAATTGTGTTTTAGTGGTGTGTTTATTTTGTGTATGATTAATTGTTGTTCTTAAGCATATGTTTTCGTTGCTGTACAGTGACAGAATTGGCTTAAAAGTAAGGTATTTTTGGTGTCACAAGATTTGTGATGATGTGTGTGTGTGTTTCGGTGAAGTGTTTCTCTAAACTGCTTTTCTAATTTATAGTGAAGTGTTTATTTGATGGTGATTGATGGGTGTTGTGTGTACACATCAGTTGATTTTCACTTAGTTGTATTGTTGTTGTTTAACAACTAAAACTGGTTTTTACATTCAATCATAATGTTACCAATTGATGATTAACATTTAATTTAAAATTTCTAGAACTTTTAATTTAATTCAAATCTGTTAACAAGAAAAGTAATTATTCTTTTAAATATTAATTATTATCTTTTACAAAGCAATTACAAATAACAGAACAAAAAATTGCTTAACACTTTATAAAAACAATTTGGTACGATACCATATTATAAAACAAACTACGAAGTGTTAATGTTATTCATGTGAAGATTAATATTGAATAATACGAATTGAATTAATTTCTATTAAAAAATATTTTAATTATTCTTGGAAGTTATAATTATGACAGAGTAATTGAATTGTGTTGTTAATACACAAACACATTCAATATAAATTTTATAATTTTTTGATTTAAAAAAACATTAGCCAGGTTTACAATCAGAATTTAGATAAATATTACAAACATTAAATATTTAAATTAATTCATTTAGTAACTTGTAAAATTTCTTTAGATCAAAAGGATTAGAAAATGAACTGGCAACTATAATATTTAGTTATTATGACCTTTTAATATAATTACAAACTAAAAATATCAGTCAATTAAGGAATCTATAAACCATAGTATCGATACCATAATACAAAACTAGATGTAAATTATTATGTCGTAATAAAATATGAATTAAATACAAATTTAAATATTTAGTTTTAAAAAATATTGAAATTGCCCTTGGCAATATAAATAAAAAGTTTAGAAATTTAGTATGTGTTTATACAAAAATAAATATTTAGTCAGTCAAAGAATTTAGTAAATGTTTTCGAGACAATAAATATTTAGCCAATGAAGGGATTTAGTAAATGTTTACGAAACATTAAATATTTAGTCAGTCAATGAATTTAGTATATATTTACGAAACATTAAATATTTAGTCAGTCAAAGAATTTAGTAAATGTTTTCGAGACAATAAATATTTAGCCAATGAAGGGATTTAGTAAATGTTTACGAAACATTAAATATTTAGTCAGTCAAGGTATTTAGTAAATGTTTACCAAACATTAAATATTTAGTCAATGAAGGGATTTAGTAAATGTTTACGAAACATTAATATTTAGTCAGTCAAGGAATTTGGTATATAATTACGAAACATTAAATATTTAGTCAGTCAATGAATTTAGTACATATTTAGGAAAAATCAAATGTTTAGTCAGTCAAGGAATTTGGTATATAATTACGAAACATTAAATATTTAGTCAGTCAATGAATTTAGTATATATTTACGAAACATTAAATATTTAGTCAGTCAATGAATTTAATATATATTTACGAAACATTAAATATTTAGTCAGTCAAGGAATTTAGTATATATTTACGAAACATTAAATATTTAGTCAGTCAATGAATTTGGTATATATTTACGAAACAAAAAATATTTAGTCAGTCAAGGAATTTAGTATATATTTATGAAACATTAAATATTTAGTCAATGATGGGATTTAGTAAATGTTTACGAAACATTAATATTTAGTCAGTCAATGAATTTAGTGTATAATTACGAAACATTAAATATTTAGTCAGTCAATGAATTTGGTATATATTTACGAAACATTAAATATTTAGTCAGTCAAGGAATTCGGTATATAATTACGAAACATTAAATATTTAGTCAGTCAATGAATTTAGTATATATTTACGAAACAAAAATATTTAATCAGTCAATGAATTTTGTATATATTTACGAAACATTAAATATTTAGTCAATGAAGGGATTTAGTAAATGTTTACGAAACATTAAATATTTAGTCAGTCAATGAATTTGGTATATATTTAAGAAACATTAAATATTTAGTCAGTCAAGGAATTTAGTATATATTTACGAAACATTAAATATTTAGTCAATGAAGGGATTTAGTAAATGTTTACGAAACATTAATATTTAGTCAGTCCATGAATTTAGTGTATAATTACGAAACATTAAATATTTAGTCAGTTAATGAATTTAGTAAATAATCACGAAACGTAAATATTTAGTCAGTTATGGAATTTTGTATATAATTACGAATAATTAAATATATAGTCAGTCAAGGAATTTGGTATATGTTTACGAAAATATAAATATTTATTCAGTTTCGTATTCTGGTAATTGGTTGGTAGCGGAGTTGGTGAAAGCCCAGTTTTATAAGCTAAATGTTCGCAGTTCGGTCCCAATCAGAGTCATAACAAACCTTTAAAGGGATCAGCTGATAACCACCGGCTGTTTATTAGCCATAGGGCTATTAATTAATTACAATTTATAAGGAATATTCGGCCATAGTTTGTAACAATGACTACATTCACTTATCTACCCTCATTCGGAAGTCATATTCACACATATATTGATGATCGGCATCTTAAAAATTTAATAAAATAATAAACGGTTACAAAACAAGCTAAACGAACTACTAAATAAATTTAATCGCTATAATATTTTCAAATAATTGTACAATATTTACACCGAGGTTAGCTGAAGATTAGTACATGAAATACATTTGTACATAAAATCGTCAGTTCGTGTGTTGTAACGTACTAAATACTAAAGAAGTGTATTTCAAGAATGTCTACTTACGAAATTATGACAAGTCCTGTCCCCGCTATCACATCGATGTGACTGAGAACAAGGATCTCCACAGCCTCCTAGTCACTGGCATTCCCAGGCAATTCTTCATGACGTCACAACTTGACTGTATACAGTGACGTAACGCGGTTATATAACACCGGCCGTCAAAAGTCCTGTGGAAAGCCCTTTACTGTGATTTCTGGTTGACGGATTCGACAAATACTTGACATCCTTCCAATACGGTCAAGGACAACTTCTTTGAAGTTTAAATTAATTTAAGAATTATAAAAATATTCACCAGTTTTAAACTATTTGTAAATTAGACGATGGTGAGTGTGGATTGACTAAATAATACTTCTTGCACATAAACTATGACAGATTTGTAATTCGAATGAGTTGTTCATAGATATGAAAGCATCTGAAGCTTCCAATTAATTGGTCCGTATTAAATTTTACGTAATTCGACTAGGATCAAAGTGGTACTTCTTGAAAATAAATGAGGATGTTGTAATCGCATAGTTAAAGTCCATTACGTGAGAGTAAACTTCTCCCAAAAAACATTTCACGTGGAAATAATGCTGATGGTGTATAATCAGTACCACTGTATCCGTAAGGGAGGGTGGGTGAGTCATCAGTAATGCCGCACGAGTATGAGTGGGCGGGTCATCAGTTCTACTGTATCCGTAAGGGAGTGTGGGTGGGTCATCAGTACTGCCGTACGTGTATAGGTGGGTGAGTCATCAGTAATGCCGCACGAGTATGAGTGGGCGGGTCATCAGTTCTACTGTATCCGTAAGGGAGTGTGGGTGGGTCATCAGTACTGCCGTACGTGTATAGGTGGGTGAGTCATCAGTAATGCCGCACGAGTATGAGTGGGCGGGTCATCAGTTCTACTGTATCCGTAAGGGAGTGTGGGTGGGTCATCAGTACTGCCATACGTGTATAGGTGGGTGAGTCATCAGTAATGCCGCACGAGTATGAGTGGGCGGGTCATCAGTTCTACTGTATCCGTAAGGGAGTGTGGGTGGGTCATCAGTACCAAAGTACGTGAATGAAAGAGTGGGTCAGTCATCATACCACCCTATGGGTATTTGGGTCATGAATACCGCACGTGTATAGAAGGGTGGGTAAGTCGAAAATTAACATGTTAGAAACACACGAAATTTCACAAAACCCGAAAATAATAAAATCATTCTACAAGGTCGCTGCTACTTATTTGGTGATCTCAATTCCTTTTTTGTTCATAGATGCTATTTCTTCATTATTCTTCTAAACAGCCACAAGGATATCCTTCACGAATGACTGTCGCAATCGTAACAAGCAATTAGAACCATCCAAAGTGGTAGAAAACCAGATGGGAACCCTGTACTGGTTTCCAAATTGGGGACTGGTTGTACTGAAGAGTAAATAACATTGCTGGCATTAAACTTGAACATGACGCGAGAAGTAGTTTTAACTCATATGAAACGTGTTTAAGTATTGTGAAATGTTTTGATTATAAAATTGTTTATATGTTCTGTAAAACAAAATAAACCAAATAAAAGACGTGAGAAAGCGAACTGTTGTAACAGGTGCGAGGGGCGGACCGAGTTTTGACCGCTAATAAACATTTACAGCTGGATACAGATTTTACAAGCCGACGTCTTCATATTTGTCGCTCACACGCACGCACGTTCTGGAGAAAGCCCCCCATTAGACTCAAGTTGGGCTTAATACCAGTTTCTAATCACTGGGAGGTGGACCTTTAATCACGAGCTGCTCTTCATTCCCCTTAATATGCAGATTGTTAATTCCGGTCACACAATAACACGATCCCATTAACATATCCCTTACCGCTTTATATGTGTTATTTACGATTTGACAACGTACCATTACACCGGCGCGCAACATTCAATCAGATTGGAGCATCCCATAATTCCTGGAGGTAAAGATCTTTAATTAATATCACCGGTTGGTTTACCGGTGGATTTGGTCCTGTGGCGCAACCCGCGCACACTAACCGGTGGATTTGAATTAAAGATATCCCGCCAAGTGATAGAACAGGGTGTGAGACCAAGTAGATCCGTTTACACTTTCTACCACGTTGTTTGTGTTGCAAGTGACAGATGCACTAAATCATGGTTCTAATGCTTTGTTCACAAAAAATAGTTCTGGTTAATTGATTTCAGTCGAGTTTCAAGCACGCAACTAGTTTTGTTTTTTCTAGCCTTACAGCATATTTACGTCATAGTACTGGTATAGGTTACCAAAGGCGCACGCATAGATGGCTCATGGTATACACAAAACCGTACACATTGTTAATCTAGAACATACACTCTATCTGAAGATACATGTAGTGACGTTGCTATAGAGAACTGAGAGTGAAAAAATAAAGCACTATTTGCACAAGTGATATATGGTCTTCTGTGGACTGAACTGGAGATGCACGATCTGACAACCGCGCCCAGTCCACAAACTACAGAAGACTCTGTTTAGCATAGAGACAAGCAATCTATTTATTCACTCATAAATTAACTATTTATTAGTGCGTGATATGTACGCACACGTAAGTGTAACAATACCACTGTACGTGTTTGAGTGGGTGGGTGGATCAATACCACTGTACGTGTATATGTGGGTGGGTGGTTTTGAATATACACGTACATTCGTACAGGTAATAATGATACGGGAACTGTGGTATTCTAATGCACCAGTTTTTTTCTGTAATTTTTCAATTGGCCTTATGATACCTAGAACGTATTTTTATTTACAAAATAAACTATACATATCTGGATATGCTAAACAGGAATACGTTTTATATCAGAATCTTTTAACAACTAGTAAAAAAAATGCTTGAAATTCCCTGTTTCTGTTATAGTGAATTTTCGTATTCCACGTTGGTATACTCCACGCAACCCTACAACCCCTGCTCGCATTATTAAACTATATACCCCGCTTATATATAGATAACTTGCCTTTAGTTGTAAAGATTTGGATTCATCAACTAGGATTTTGAGAATATTTCTTTGATAAAAACTAAATCTTTATACTCTTAAACGTTTATATGAGGCATAAATGAAGTGGCCTTACCTAAGTAGAAAAATCCAATTTTATTTTGAAACTGAAATTTATATTAGCAGACAACTATAACATGATATCAATAGAGCGTTTTTTATTTAACCCTATATCTAATAGTCACAATTCTTTTACAAGGCTCTGTTTAGCTATGAGTGCTGTGTTGTATAAAATTCCCTATATGCGGCATTTCAATAAAAATATCACATGCAGTAAATAATAACTAAATAATCTTATATATTATATTTTCAGGAATTTACAGCCAATATCGTTGTTACACTCACATATTTATAAATATGACTATATCAACTACATCTGAAATTGACAAGTAATTGTTAGAAACTAGCAAAAGTAGAGCTTTTGGAAAAGTATAAACAGAATTTACTGAGAATTTAAGACATAAAAAGTTATACAACTTTTTATGTAACATTATTATTTATTTACATGTTTATATAACAAGGGAAATGGTTTCATTTTTACATCTGTGGTTTATCCTTGAAGTCGATCTATTACAACAAGTTTAAAATTACCCATCTGCATGAATTGTAAGTCGTAAAGTCATTAATTATAATTGGTATTACATATTATAATAGAATTGGATAAAAATAAATATAAATATGATATAATTTACTTACATATTTTATATATTTATATACTTTCAACGTTAAGTTTATTTCAAATCAAAAAAGGAAAATAAAAAGTCAAAATATGTTGGTAAATGGTTACAGTATTTACAAAATCCTGTTTCAAACATTAAGTGCTAAAAGACTACTTTTAAGTTTTGCAAAATATAAATTTAGGCCTATATCACAGATAAAAGGCACAGAGGTCGCTTTCTTATGTCCGCTGTGAACGTCACATTGGCAGTTATATGTAGATTACAACTAATGTACATATTTATAGATCTGTAGGAAAAATTACAACGTTTATCCTTTAGGATTTGAGAGGTATAAGGGGTTGGGGGGGGGATTGAATAGGGGCAGACCCTCCTATCATCATGGAAAACTGGAGTAATAAGTACTCGACACACATACATCACTATATAGATATTGTTTCTTTCTTCTCTGTGGTCTATACACAAAATTTACACAAGCCAATGAACTATTTTCCAAAATGATATTTTCATATTGCCCTGAGTCGGATTAGTTGTTTCAGCGTGCGACATTTTGTTTTATAACTATAATTTTATCATGCACCAATTTGTAAAAATATTAAATAAAAAAATTGTAGATCCGAATAAATTATATAATATACCAAGTAAATCAAAGACAAAATGTCTATATTAAATGAATTGTCATCAACACTTATTCAAACTAGTGCAAATACGGGTTTTATACAAATACAAGATAAACATTAGTTTTTTTGCTAGATCTAGTTAAATAATTTTAAAAAATACTTACAAATATTTAAAATCCTCAAGCGCGACCGATTATTGTTCTTAACTCTGCTTTTGTGATATTTCGCAAAAATAGTTCCAGTCACGAGCCGCATTCATATAAGAAAGATAAACCTTAATTCGTAGGCGGCCGGTGTCATAACTAAAAATCAAAGCTCCTGACAATCCTCTGATATTCTACTGAGGATGCCACAACACAGCATGGGTGAAACGTTTGGTGTGTAAATAAAACCTTCTCACGATCGTTACCGCGTTAGCGTTAGCGTAGTTGGTTAAAGCTCAGAAGCTAAAGTTCTCTGATCGATTCCTTTCAGAGTCGTAACAAATTTTGGAAAGGAACAGCTGATAACCACCGGCTGTAAATTTGTCATTGGGCTATTACTAATGACACTTACTAAAGAATTATCGGTCTTAGTTTGTAACAACGACTACATTCGCTCATCTACACTCATTCCAAGTCCATATTCGCTCAAATATTGACGTTGGAAATATGAAGTGGTTAAACTATGAATTGTTAAAACCAATAAAGAAACTATCTTGCAGCAAGACGCAGTATAATGGAGGAGCGTAAGCCTCCTTCCTAAATCTTAACTTATTTGAGTGTACCTAAATTATGTGAATTAAAGTATAGTTTGTTTCTGTTATGTTGGTTTTAGACAATAATTACAAGTACTGTCTCATCCTGAATGAATGTGTGAAATAGACATTGAGGAAGCCATTAAATTGCGAAACACACTAGCACGACACGTCACCCCCATCAGATAGTTCAGGCCGTGATGATAACAGACCAAGGACAATGTAGCTCGTAAAACTGATAAGATTTTATCACTCAATCGCGAGTGTAGTAGCTGCTTGGAGCACGCACTCGTTTGCAGTCCGCCTTCCCCATGCAGACCGAACTTGGTCATAACAAGTACTTGTGTTATACACAGGGTGTAACTGAAATACTTGGACAAGCTTCAGGAGGTTGTTTCTGGGGTCAAAACAAACCCAAAATTTCATATAAACATATGTCCTATTATGTCTGTCTGTCCACCTTTGTTTATTTACATTATAATTTTTTTCTCAGCAACCATAATAGATAGAGTGATGGAAACTTGGCACATAAGCTATAATAGTAATACTCTATTACATAAAAAATTGAAAAAAAAAAATAAATTCGTGTAAAATTTTCAAAATGGCGGCTAGTTACAAATGTTGACGTTAAATTACATAAAAACTACATCCTGTATAAAAAACACAAGAGTGATAAATTTTAGAAAATTTTATTATAAAACTAACAATACCTTATTTATAGTGTATATAATTCACAGGCCGAGTGTAATGAGCAGAGCGAGTGACTGGGTGGCAATCGAAGCGTGCAGGGGTGTCCCCTAGTATAACCACGATAGATCAATCCCAGTTATAAAATATCCAAACTAGTACTTAAATAAGCTTAAATAATAAAACAAGTTTTTATATACAGATATAGAAACAATGTTTATGTATCATTGATTTTATCTTTTTTTTACTCATTAAATATCTCTAAAAATGTGTCATGCACATTTTTATGTTCCGCTCGTCTTTCTTCTGTCCATTTTCCTTTTCTTCGGGAATTGATCTCTGATGTCACTTCCCAGTTGTAGTTTTATTCAGTGTCAGCTAATCTTACGTTAGATTTTTCTAGATCAATTTTGAGTTGTTTGGTCCAAATTTTCGTATTTTTCAGTTTCAGGGTATGTAGAACGATTTTCTTGGTTAGTCGGGTGTCATTCGGTTATGTTATTTACTTATTTATTTGCTGATACAAAAATTCAAGTTCGAAATAATTATAAACGCAACCGAAAAATATCAATTCAGTAAACAATTTTAATCCTCCAAACTACTTATTATAATTCAACTAATTTTGAAAAGGCTAAAATTGAATATTCAAAAGCATAAATCTAAATAGAAGCAATGAAAATGCATATCACGAATTACAAAATCATACGTCACACTTTCTGCTGATGTCAGGAAATGCTACGTCACAGGTGATCACTCACTTTTAAAGGTCTTTGTTCCAAAAACACGTTATGTGAAATGACGCAAGAAAATGATTAAATGAAAATTTACATTTACGTACGTAAAAAGACAAAGGAACTTAAGGATTGATTCTATGGGCTGAAGAAGAAAACAATTGAAGTGCTTTTATGCATATATGTACGAGAAAAGCTAAAATTGGTTTATATTCTGTTTTATACTGTATTTTATCTTTTTTTTCTTCAATAGTAAATTACAATAAAATTATTGAAGAAGAAGCTTAAAATTGTTTGATTGAACAAGCGTCTGGGAAGGGTAGTACTAATTTCATCAAGGAACAAGCTAAAAGCCTTCACTTAATTGTCAACTAATTTTCTGTGCGCGCATTCACAAAAGTTAGGACAAGTTTGGGATAAGGAAAAAAAGTATCCAATGAGGAAAAATACGAAACAGTACTTAATAAATAAATTTGATATACTGTTCCAGTGGGAGGAACGTACAAGATCAGCTGGAAAGCCCACGTGATCGCTACTCTCCAATGCGAATGTCTCCGAGCCATCGTGGGTTAACTGTGGTAGAGAGTTTATTAATAAAATTTGCTGATTGAAAACTGCACCGGGTGGCCTTCTGGAGATTAAAAACAATACCGACTGTGACTGGAAGATTTACAACTTCAATCTGTGACCGGCTGGAGGCACCGCTGGCGATCAAAAGGCACGACTGGAATTGTTGCCCTTAGGCATCGATGGATATGAAATGTGTCAACTGTGGGTAGGTGGAGGCGGTGGGCCAACGCCTCGACCACTTGTTCCACCGGAACCTGTTAACGCATTTATACACAACATATTACTGATTTATGTTTTATTTATTTATTATTAAAACTCCACGCGTCAAGTGTATCCTTATATAATGAGTGAAGCGGTAGAGACTTCACTCAACTCCCCTCCACTGTTTCCTGATAAATTTTAACGAATGAGGTGTCAACAAATTTGTCTCTATCTGCAGTTGTAAAATAGGGTCTTCATTGTCAAATATTTTCACCCTGAAAGTGGCTGGAAGCCTTCAAAGTACGTTTTTCTGACATACGAACAACACTTAGAGAGATGATTTAAATAAGTCACAAAGTAACTGCGGTTGGAATGTAAATATTTATGTTTATATTACTGATAATCGAGTGTAATGTAGTTGATCTTACGAGTGTGGTGGTGCAAGGAACCTCCTCCCAGTGGAGTTGGAAAGTTGATTGGATAAGTTAAATATTTTGTTGAACATTTTCATATTGTGTATAATAGTGTTATTTGTGATAGTTTTTAAGAACACTTGACTTTCTGAATAGTCAACCGTAGTTTTTAAGCATGTAGTTTTTTAGTCTTTTCTCGAATTATTATAAATTAAGGAAAACAGTACAAAAATAGTTTTAGATGTAGGCTAAGTAGTAAGTACATCAGAAGACGACGGGAGTTTGTTATGTCTGTAAAAACGTTGTGTTTGTTCCCTGAACACTTGAAGCATTGGAAATCCCCAAACATTATCTACCAATCATATTGAGAATGTTATAGATACTGTATTTCTTAATGTTAGAGAGAGTAAGTTCGATTGATTCATTTGAAGTTGTGTTTATCTATAAGTATAAAAAAGCGAGAGTATGTCCGTCTTGTGTACCTGCACGTCCTTTATCCTCCTTAAGCCTTTAGTCCTTTTATAAGGAAAATTTGGGCGGCACGTCTACCCGGCACCAAATCTGACCACCGCTCTAAGGTTAATCAGGCGTTACTAATGTCACAACTTAACCCGGCACCGAGACAGTTTGAAGGTAGGGGAGCTGGGTTCCCCCTCCACAACACCAAACATACGCCCCTCATTCTCTTCTTTCCCTCCCTCGAACCCTAGGCATCTCATCGCCCTAACTCCTTTAACCTAACCTAACCTATTGAACAAAGCGTTGCCTTCATTTTACAAAGCTCACCCCCATTCATTTTAAAACCATCACACACCTTCGTTTAGTAAGCTCGGTCCCCGGACATGGACAGCGCGAACCTACGGCACCTTAAGAAAAGGGGAGGTGATTAGGGGAGGGGAAAGAGAAAGGAGGGGTTGGGAGGGGGTAGTGTAGGTGGAATGGGTAAGAGGGGTGGCTGGTGCCGGGTTGACATACTGTCATGGCGGCCAGTGAAAGGTCCAGTGCCGGGTTGACGTGTTTTTTTATAACATATAAAGCTTGGTGCCGGGTTGATGAACTCCCAAAATTTGTTTTACTGGTGCAAAGCCCAATGAAAATATATACTTGTAGCCGTGAGTGTCCATTGTCCTTATAAAAGGACACTAAATATTACTACACCGTTTATCCGACCATCATGAGACTTTGAGGAGTTAAGTACTTTTTCCCAGAGAAGGTTTTTAAGCGCGGATTTATTCACATCCGACTGTATACCTCGGACCTACTGGGCTTTAAAGCTTCAACTGTAATCGAATGGAGTTATTTATATAGTAGACTATAATTAATCATCGGATTTAAAATAAAATAAATTTAATGAAGACTTTTTAAATAGGTTAGGCAACAATATAGAGCATTTATATTTAGACAATAAACAAGTTGCAACTTAAGTGCAGTAAATAAGACACTGTAAATAAATTACGTATTGTTGTTTTACTTAATACAGTTCAATCACTAATATTTTTAGTCGAAAGTAAAATGCCGGGGCCGAAGGCCGAAGTGTCATGAGCGCAGCGAGTGATTGATTGGGTTGGCACGCGAAGTGAGCAAAGGTTTATATATACTAGTGCTTGAATATTAATCAGTGATTATAGTCTTTGATACAATCAAACTAAAGTTTTCTTATTTAAAAACAAGCTTTGCTTGTTGAAGGGTACGCCCCCATACCCCCCATGATAAACTCACAAGCACTTTTCACTATACTTAAAGTCCTTGCCACGTTATACCTGAAAAGAGAAGATTTATGAAAAATAACATAAATAGTAACAGTCGCTATAGATTTTACTCTAAAACTTGCATTCAATGTAAATAAAAATTAAAAACAATATAAATCATTTGTAAACTTCAAAAGTTAATAAAAAATAAATAAACATCTAATTTGTAAACTTTTACGATATCAACATTAAAAACACCAGAAACAGTCATTTGTAAATTTATAAAATTATTATTTTAAAAAGTTCACAAATTCCCACAAATTGAAAAGTGTTCCCATCGGCTACTTGACGTATTAAAATGACGAACAATCTTATTATGAGCAAAGAGCTAAAGTTCAAATTCGGGCTTCATTGAAATCCGTACAGGAATAAGAAAGTTCAGGGAACAAAAGCAAAACAAATGTAAGCGAATGAAGTACTTTGGTTTCCCATCAACTATTGGACGGACGTGGGGTAGAATATGACTCTCATGTGTCACGTGTCCAAGGAAGTGCCCATGGGGTCAACACCTCGCCAATGTCCTTTGATCCTTGCAGACACCGTCTGGGCACGTCCTGTCCCTTTGTAAGAAGGGATTCAGTGTCACGACCACATACCTAGTATTACTCAATTGAGTGTAAAGAATGTCGAAACCCATGCGCCGGAAACACTTGGATACTTCAAAGATAATATCGTATTGATTTGTTTATATAGAAAATCAGTTAGTTTATCTTGAAAAATGCTATAACTCATGCAGCGAAAAAACTAGGATACTTCAAAGATAATATGGTATTAATTTTTTTTGTACAGAAAATCAGTTATTTTAGTGTAAAGATTGCTGAAACCCATGCACCAGAAGCAGTCGGATACTTCGATGATAATATCATTGTTAATTTTATTTATACAGAAAATCAGTTAGTATAGTGTAAAGAATGCTGAAACTCATGCACCAGAAGGAGTCGGATACTTCGAAGATAATATGTTATTAATGTTTTTGTACGAAAAATCTGTTAATTTAGTATAAAGAATGTATCGGAAAGACTTGGATAGTTTTAAGATACTTGCGTAGATCATTTGTACAAATGCTAACCGAAAACACTTGGATTTTATAACATAATATATAAGATAGTTCGCACAGAATGTAGTTTAGATTAATGTAGAATTTTGAAAATTAATTCTCTGGAAAACCTTGGGTATATTGAAATATTAGATTTTATTAAATTATTATTAATATTAAAATATTTAACTTACTCGTAAGTACAGTTTACAATGCACGACCAATCAATTTATCTTTCGTTTTATTAAGAAATGTCTTATTTCAAATGTAGACTTTCATCATTCAAATTTCAACAATTCTAACCGAAGATAATACGAAGTATCTTAATCCCCAAATTATTTAACTTTCTTTAAAACGTACACTCCCCACTCCCCCCCTCCATTAAAGATAAAATTATGTTTTAAGTAACGTACCCAACATTTTTACTTAGAACGTACCGCAACTAAATCAAGTACTTTGTGGAAAAGGATAATCTCCTCGCCAAGGTTTACAATACTTATAATACTGTTTATGTTTTATTTACTACCGACTACATTACATAACTAAGAACAGTGTTAACACCTAGATAACAGTCCAACAATATGGAGTTTAGTTAATATTAGTTATCATTTCGTATATATAAATTATCTTAATTATATAAAACGATCCGACAGCCCTAGCTTCTTTACGAGGTGGTTCTCTACACTTTCCCCTACGTAGTTCTCTAAAAAATATCACATCAATGTAAAAGCTCAGCCCACTGCCTTTCTAGTAGATAACAAAGTTCTATAATCTAGAAAGCCCTGTATGTCTATTTTAGGGGGATGCTAAGTAGTGTAATCATGTTGGAGTTAGCATAAATAAGCTTAAACATTTCACTATGAAAACCATATTAGCTAAGTTTTTGTGTCATGTTTATGTTTTATTTTTGTATCGTCTGTTTTAAAATTTACTACGTAATACCAAAGTTGTTCTTATGGATGAAGGACACGTTGAAGACTGTTCTACCCCTTAGGAGTAGAATTTCGATAAATACTTTCTTAGTGGGTCTCCATGATACAAAACGTAACTCGAAACTTAATAAAACCTGAGATTTCGTGATAAGTGAATAATTTTTTTTTTTTATATATAAATTAAGATTATTTGTATTCGCATAAACTATAGTACTTTATAAGTTTAATTCGTTTTAAAGTACAGTAGCTTATCCTTAAAAATTAAATAATCGAATGGAATAGATTCTCGATTGTACTCCTTAACTTTGACACAAGTTCTACTATTAAAGGATCAACTTCCTATTTAAGTATTTCCACAATCATCGAGCATTCCACCAATGAAATGATATTCTACTTCCAAGACTTTTAGTTACGATAAATATTGTTTAAGTTTGCATTCTAAGAACTTATCCTTTACCAATTTTGTTTATTTAAAAGGAGAAATCAATATTACGCAGCGTATCCCCTTCCTAGTGGTGACAGGACCGACCGTTGGTGGTGAAATATTTGAGGTCTCGCCCTCAAACCATCCCCCTTCGCATGCAAATTTCGTACAGTGCACGGCAGCTGCTCTCTCGACCCGGCAGGGCGTCTCTCTCTCTCATGCTACTTGACTAGTCAACAATAATCAATCAAGGAAAGACTGGAGAGTATCCGGGCAATACTCTCCTGTCTGGACCCTCGGGAAAACTCAAGTGGGACTTGATATTCTTCGACAGACTGAAAAATAAATTTGTTCTTCAAGAGAGAGGATCAAGCAAACAATACTTACCTAAGAGCTTGAAATAATATTTATTGAAAATATGTGCAATTTTCTTTATCAAAAATTTAACTTCAAACAAGGAAAATCTTATTTTTGTAACAATTAATGTAATCAATATCCACTTATAAACACTAACTTCAATCTAACAGAGAGATTCTACCGCAACATTTCATGACCATATAATATAATTTCTACTCATCTCCTCCTATGAGGTTTACAACATTTTTTCTAAAACCAGTATCCTTAAAATCGTAGTTATTTTGGTCTGTACATATTTTGACAAACTTCTTTCATACTTAAATTTGAAACCTCTTTTTTAAATTTGAAATCTCTTTTTTATTTTTCAAACACAAATTAAACAAGATAGTGTTGGAACCAATGTAGTTGTATACTTATAGGAAGTAAACGATTAATGCAGAAAAGATAGACTTTCTTTTAAGAATTATGTTTGCTGAATTGCTTAGTGAAAACTTTTTTAAACATAAAAAACATATTTGTCCAAGTATATACGAGTAGTCTTATTTTCCTTTAGCATGCATACTTCAATTTATGTTTTTTTTTTTTTTTTTTTTTTTTTTTTTTTTTTTTTTTTATAACTATTATGTTTGATAGTTTTTATTTCAGTTTAAGTTTGTTAAATTTTTAGTAGTTGATTACATATCAATAAACTGAAACAATTCCTTTCCACGATGGAATTTTACTCAAAATAACCCTTCCAGATCTTAAAGCACAACTACCGAAGTCATAAATCGTGTTTCCATTACGGGATGAAGAAACGTAGTATTGTATTATGAGGTGACGTCACTGCAGTCCATTTACTACACGTGTGCTAGACTAAACACAACTAACAGTAGATGTTTTCAGAACGGGCTGTACAATCTTCGTTTTACACCTCAATGGCTGTTGAATTCTTCATGTAGTGGCTATTTGTTATCCTTTTGAGTTAAAAGTATAACCACTGTTAGTAATAAAAATTTTACAAAACTATCTCCTTTAGTTGTAGTTGGCGTTGAAAGCTATGACGCTAGCTCGTAAATTTCCTAAATTGAGATATAAAAGCTATTGACTCTGTCGCTCAATAATTTACTAATTTAGCTCTAACTCAACCGTTTTATTGTCCCTAAAAAATTCAACATAAATACACCGGACGATTTACAAAGTATTTGTATTTTAAAGATAATCATCTGCGTAACTTAATGAAATGCGATTTAATTAAAAATAAAAACATCAGCGTTCCTTCGTTTGAAAATTAGTACAAGATTATAAGATTTTTTATATATTTTTGAGGAGAAAGATGTTATAGAAAGTCCTAATCTTAATGTAAAATAAGAAGCCGAAAATAGACAAACAGAACTATTCAATAACTTTATTTTATTTTAAACGTGTAAGTAACATATATTTTAAACAATGTTATTCGGTCAAATTACTTTTAAAACTCCATCTCTTATCTCTGCCTGATATTGTTTAGTAAACTTCATATACTAGGTTTATGTCTTCAGAAGCTGCGACACCATAGTTTCATTAAAAAAATTATTTACTGTCGGCGCAGAAATTATGTGCACCCGAGTTTGAAGGTTATTATCTAAGGAGCTAAGAGGCCTACAAAAAATCGAATAACACCATTGTTTTCCTTGTTTGATTGTATGTTATGGCATATGCATTTTAAAAATATTATTATAAGTTTTAATAATTTTTATTCTAGTTGAAACAAATAAAGTACCGGAATTCTAACTGGTTTTCACTGTACATCAATATACAACGCTATTATTCAAAAACCCGTTTGTGTATCACATTTATATTTTAATACCTGGTTGGTAGGAATGTTTTCTATAAGTTTTGTACATTTTAAAATACTAACTTTTAGAGAAAAAGTTCTTATAAATTCCCTGAAACATTGGTTTCTTGGCTTTAGAGGTTGTAAAATTAATGACTTGGTCTTGTCGTAATCTTTATGACATGTATAGTTACGATGTATTACTTTCGCTGTGTTAAAAAATACAGTTTTTTTTTATTGATTTAAATCTATTTAAATTTATCAATTTCAAGTTATTTTGTCCTCAAGTTACAGCACTACGCCACTAGTGCCAACTAGTGCACTAAAATGAATTAAAAGTGCAAAGTATATGTGCTCGCTTCTTGATAAATACGCTCTACATACAATTATTGTATTTTTTAGGTTAATTCTTTTCCAAAATGTAAGTTTAGTATTTGTCTGTTGTTCATAATTCCATTCCATATGGTTTCATGTTTATATATATATATATTATACTCCATTGACGCAGTCAGTAACAAAATTATTATTCTATTCGTTTAATTACTCTAATAATTTTCCTAAATTATTTATGACTAGCAACTTTTAGATGTGTCTTAAAAGAGGACATAAACTATGCAACTATACTCACTCTAAAATCTAATTTTAATAGTTTTCAGTTACAATCTATAAATATAAAAATGTTATCAAAAAACGAGAATGGCTACTTCGTCAAGAATTAAACTACTATTCGGAAAATATAATAATTGCATTGTTAAAAGGTAATTTAAACTGAACTCCTAATCCGATATAATAGTCAATTAAAAATTATATTTAAATCATTAGCAATTCTGTATTTAGTTGTTTACATTTTTCATAAACATACAATAACTTTTGATGAATGTGTGTATATGTGTAGTCAATTTATTGACTTTGGGTCAGTATGTTTGAAGAAGATACAGCAAAATTTTCTTATTTTGTAAAAATGTTTTAGGGTGGGTGAGTTGATTCGTTACATGATGTTAGAAAGTCAATAAATTTTACTAGATTCTCATTTTGTGATAAGTCCTCTAGTCTTAATTTTTTGGGTCGGTGAGTTGATTCGTTACATGATGTGAGGAGGTCAATAAATTTAAATAGTTTCATATTTTCAGGTCTAGAATATGATAATATGATATTGTAAATTTATATTTATGTGCCCTACGTACAAATATATTTGCTGTATACTTTTTTTTTAAATTAAGACCTTAATAATTATTATATTACATTTTTTATAAACCAACAAAATATAAATTAACAATTGCTTTTTGAGTTACAAATATGAAGATTGTAGAAACTAAAATAATTTAATTAATTTTTAGACATTTCAATAGCGTAAAAATGAGGAAAAGTTGTAAGTATGTTATTATGTTATTTATAGAATATATTTATGTTTCTACTTATTAGAGGAGTAGTGGTCGGGGTAATGTTATATGAAGATACGTAAACAATAATATGGTTTCCTAAGCAATACGGGAGACAATATGCTAAAACGTAAATTCCACCAATACTACGAGTCTTAATGTTAGTACACGCCGGGCCACAGTGCTTGGCGGGTAGAACAGGTAGTGCAAGTGAGATAGTGAATATCCCTTTACTATACTTCTCATACGTTTATTGTGTACAGTCTGTTCAAAACCTAGCATTAGATATGATTTAGGTTAGTGGCTATGTTTATACAGTTTTCTTGATGTGCTTGTGTGGATATGTCAACAAAGTTCATCTATGAAATCCAATAATAATTATTTATAGTACGTTTTATTTAATAATTGGACACATGTTTTTGAAGTACATAATTTAGTTGGTTGTATGTAAACAATCGTTAATAATGAAAACATATTTTTTAGAAGAAAACAGCTGATTTCGTTCTATTCAAGATGTTGATTTAGTAACATGAATGTACAAATGTCGTTGGAGAGGGAAATCCGTTGACGCGCATGCCCAAACCAGACGCCAAGCACTTTGGTTCGCTCTATACGGAATTTCTTTTCAGTAGAATGGTTAACTTACAGGATACATAGATACATTAGACCTTTGTGGCGTGTAACTTATTCAATTGTGTTATGCCAAGCTGTTTGATACGGTGGTCGACGTAATGGCGTGGAGTGAGTGCCCACTCTGTGTGGAGGCTGTAGTCATTGTTACTGGCTGATACCAACCCCAATATATTGGCCGTGCATAATTCTCGCGCCCTCTTACATCACTTCGACCTCGCCCCATGAGGCAAGTTAAGCCGCATGGGTGAGCAGAATCAATGGTCTGCGGCTTGCTGAAACCGGTTATAGCCCTGTGGATTTCGATATATAACAGTGTAGTTACTTATTATCACATGTCTTACATAGTAAACTGAATCATATCAAGTTATTCATTCTACCCATTGAAATACAAATTAGCTAGTTTCAGATCAATGATAAATAGAATATTAAACATTCCAATGAAGAGATATAACTGCAATCAAGAAACAAGAACTGTACAATTTTTAGCATCGAAAAATTGTTATAGCCCAAAAATTTGTTGACAAAATAATAAAAGTGAATAAAAATAAGAAAATAAAACAAAAACATAACAACAAATCCAACAGAGTTCCTTTCAAAACAAAAATTAATAAAGATATAAGCAAAACTTTTCATTAATTTAATTAACAAATTATCAAAGAAAGAAAATAAACATAATAAATATTAATTCTGAAGAAAATTTACACATATACATAAACAATTACAATGAACACAGAACAGAATAAATACACAAATTAACATTAAAAATCTCATTTATGAAAAATAAGATAAATTTTAAAAAATACCAATCATATGGGAAATTTAACTTTCCCTCTTATTAAATTTATCATATGTTATTTAATATCACTTTGTTTTTATAATTGTTCATTTTTTTAAATTAGATTATTATTATACTCAGAGTACGCTTAAAACCCTAAACTAGATAGTAATTTATTACAAAAAACGAATAAATGGTGCTTTATTACAAATATTGCTTAATTTATAAGGTATTTGTTTAAAAATCTGCAACTGTAGCTTTTACATTTTTTTTATGTAAAAATTATATCCCGATCACCTATTTAACCTTACTCTACCTATTCCCATAGACTATTGATCTGTGCGTGGAACTACTAAACAGACTAAGGGAGCGTGGGCTTGAATACCTGTTCTAATTTGCGTTAGGATACAAAGTTCTTACGTAAGCTACGACCAAAACACGGAAAATGGAAAATTAACTTAACTGAAAACATATATAACATAAAGTTTATAGTTATAGTTATAAACTTTTATAACTATAACTATATAGTTATAGTTATAAAAGTTTATAACTATAACTATATAGTTATAAACCCAATCTTTATAGTTATAAACTTTTTATAACTATAAAGATTGGGTTGGTGGTCGACTGCTCTGGCTAGATAAAATGCATGTTCAAATCTTGGACTGGAAATATCGAACAATAATGTTCACATTGTGTTGGTTCACCCTCTTACGCTGTCTGAATAAGTTCCCCGCACATATCAATAGATATTCAATGGGAAAAGGGCAGAGTATGATTGAAAAAGAAATCGGTTTATGCTTAATAATATATACTTTTTATACTAGTAAATGCTATTTAATAGATAAAGGTCGGCGTTTATTTACTTAAAATAAATATTTCAATTCAGGTTATACTAAAGGAGATAAAGTTCCTCGTGAACTTACACGAGAGAAAAGTTCATACCTAAAATGCAACAAACAATTTAAAAAAAACCCCTTTTTATTCCAAAAGTTAATAATCACCCAGAAGGCGTTCTTCCACATCCAAGCCTGCCTCCCATCGAAGTTGTATATTTGCTAACCCCTCCATAACAACACCACCTGAGCCACTTCATTTAGTATGCACTCCCCCGCTTCAGTATCAATAAGGGGTAAGTACTTGGTTTTAAGGAAACACACTGTCAACAGTTACATTAGGTCCTGCCAGGGAACGATCAGTTTATCAGGAGCTTCGCCCTGACGTGAAGAACCGAGAAGAAAGAGACAGATGTCGCTTTCTTATGGCCTAAGTGGCAGTGAACCCCAAAGTGGCTGTTTTCAAAAGATAACAACTAAAGCACATCTTCATACAACTTTGGTAATAATCACTACGTTTATCCTTTATTATTTTGGACGTAATAAAGGAGGGACTGACAAGGTCCTGGCTCTTCCATCCAATTGGCAAAAAGGATAAATAACTACTTGATACAATAACTCGATTCAAATTCAGCACACCATTAGATGTGTTTATTTCTTCTTTGTGGCACGTGTATCCCTGACGACACACGTCACCCAAAAATAGATCGCACTTATTACGTGTATTGGAGTACTTATTACCTGTATTGAAACACTTATTGCCTGTATTGGAGCACCTATTACCTGTATTGGAACATTTATTACCTATAATGGAGAATTTATTACCTGTATTGAAGCACTTATTGTCTGTATTGGAGCACCTATTACCTGTACTGGAGAACTTATTACCTGTATTGAAGCACTTATTGCCCGTACTGGAGGACTTATTGCCTGTATTGAAGCACTTATTGCCTGTACTGGAGAACTTATTACCTGTATTGAAGCACTTATTGCCTGTATTGGAGCACCTATTACCTGTACTGGAGAACTTATTACCTGTATTGAAGCACTTATTGCCTGTATTGAAGCACTTATTGCCTGTACTGGAGAACTTATTACCTGTATTGAAGCACTTATTGCCCGTATTGGAGAACTTATTACCTGTATTGAAGCACTTATTGCCTGTACTGGAGAACCTATTGCCTGTATTGAAGCACTTATTGCCTGTACTGGAGAACTTATTACCTGTATTGAAGCACTTATTGCCTGTACTGGAGAACTTATTACCTGTATTGAAGCACTTATTTAACTCTATTTAAGTGTACATAAATTAACTACTTATGTATGTTGAAATACTGTATTTTTAAAATTATACCTTTTTAATTTTATTTGCTTTTACTTGACTTATTTTAGCAACTTAACCATCTTGGACAGAATGATTGTTAAAATCAACAATGCTCTAGACATATTCAAACGAAATTAGGAATATTACAAAACTGGTTTCATTTTGGATTTAAACTTATGATGGCGAATCCAGTTTTGGCATCATAATAATTTACTTTATGGTGAATATGAGATATTACGTAAGACATACTTTCTTTTAGAGACTTCCTACCCGGCTAGATTACAGCACTGTTGTGAAAAAAACATGTCTGATAGAGTGGGTTCCCTAAATTTTGTTTTGAACGTTTTTTTCAATTTTGTAACACATAATAATTTGTAAAAATGCCTAATTATATAATTTTACATGATTATTTATATGTTTCTTATGCAGATAAATATGGTTAACGGTTTTAACATTAAACCATTTTAAAATTTTCTTTTTAATCCTTTATACCTTATGAATGAAACTTTTCAGTTAGAAACGTTTTGCGATAAAACTATCTCCCAAGCTACAAAACAGTGTGGTACCATAACTAACGTCAGATCTAATTTTAAAACTGTTAGTGTTTGGATAGTTTTTCCCAAGTAAAACATACAATACAAAAATGCATTACGTATATAAATTGAATTTTTAAACCAACGTTAAGCACACTAATAACTAATTGCCATTGCAACTCGTATTTACAATCACGAGGAATTGGTAACCACTGTGTATTGAGGCTCTCAACCTGTTATCACAGTTCTTATCAACAAGTACAGTTATTTATACCCACATGTGTTTCGATATCGGAAACAAATCGTGGGTGGTTCTAACAAAAAAATACTGAGTTTTAAATTATTTTGTTATTCCATTCCTAATTACATTATTGATATCCACACGCATTTCAATATCGCAAAAAATCGAAGTTAGTACTAATAATCAATGTATAATTTAAGTTATCATATGAGTTGCCCTGGCTATTGATATATAGCTCGACCTCGATATACGAGGCGTGTTTTTAAAGTAAGTACCGTTTTTAAATTACGCCACCGCAGCGCTGCGGTCGCCGTTTAGCGCATGCGTGCCGTGTAGCCACATCTGTTGGGAAGCCACAGACGCCAATACGGAACCATCCGATCGAGTCTACATCTGTTTGCGTGATTTTAAAATGACTCCACCTATTGAGAATCCCGCCGACTGTAAAGTGCGTGCTGTAATACGGTTTCTCTGTGTTCAAGGCTTCAAAGCAGTTGACATTCATCACCAAATCAGTGAAGTGTATGGTGAAAACATGAGTGATGGAATGGTTCGGAAATGGGTTAGGACCTTTAAAGATGGCCGTACAAACTTTCATGATAATGACCTTCAGCCATTACCCATCGGTAATGACTGAAGGTCGCCCACTTCGTTCCTCATCATGAAAGTTTGTACGGCCATCTTTAAAGGCCCTAACCAATTTCCGAACCATTCCATCACTCATGTTTTCACCATACACTTCACTGATTTGGTGATGAATGTCAACTGCTTTGAAGCCTTGAACACAGAGAAACCGTATTACAGCACGCACTTTACAGTCGGTGGGATTCTCAATAGGTGGAGTCATTTTAAAATCACGCAAACAGATGTAGACTCGATCGGATGGTTCCGTATTGGCGTCTGTGGCTTCCCAACAGATGTGGCTACACGGCGCGCATGCGCTAAACGGCGACCGCAGCGCTGCGGTGGCGTAATTTAAAAACGGTACTTACTTTAAAAACACGCCTCGTAACAATGACTACACTCGTTCATCTACGCTCATTGACGATCTGCGTTTTACTAATGAATAATAAAAGTGGCTGTGAAGATAGTTTCATTTGGGATTTTCGTAATATAAAAGCACATTCGTTACGGTACCGAAACCAAATGTACCTGTTTCTAACACAGAAAAGAGATTTAATTGTCTGCGAAACTAGTTTCGTTCGAACTTACGGCATTTAAAAGCACATTTGTTACGGTACCGAAACCAGAAACAAGATTTAAGTGTCTGTGGAACTAGTTTCACTGAACCTTACGTCGTTTAATTGCACATTCTTTATGATACAGAACCAATTGTGGCTTTTTTTAACACATAAACGAGATTTCTGTGAAACTATTTTCACTCGACTTACGTCATTTTAAAAGAACAATTGTGGGTGGTTCTGACATACAAACCAATTTAAGTGTCTGTGAAACTTGTTTCACTCGGACTCATGATTAAAAAATTTTTTAAACTTAATATTGATTCCATAAATAAAATATAAATAATTCTAAATCATAATTTGTATATACTAAATATTTAATATAATTTTAGATGTTCCTTTTCAATGTTTATTGAACTTAAATATACTGTATTATAATGGGGAAAAAACTCATATAATATGTCTCCGTAATAAATGTTACAAGTAGGGCACATGTGGGGTTGGTATTACGGGCAACATTATCTACCAATCACTTTATAAATACTTATAAATTACAACCACCCCCACCCATCTTGCTACAAACAATATTTAACGTATCATTACAAACATTATCTTATGTCATATAAATAGCCATCTTATAATTTCAAAAAAAATAAAATAAAAAAAATAACAACATCAGCATTATTTATTCAAATCTTTACACTCTACATAACTTACACAGCTCGCTTACGTAACTTATGAACTTGACAGAACTAACAGAGCTCTCTACCCTGGCAACTGACTGATTCCCAAACTCTCCTTAGTTGTAAAATAATTGTTAGTCTATTTCTTACCTAAATTTGTTCTGAAAATAATCTAATTGTTCACCATCATAACTAATAAGCATATGGTTTATTTTTTATCTTTATACAAAAATTTAATTTTCCAATTGATGATTTTATTTTTGATGTATTAATTCTATCAGCTCCTAAAAAATTCATTAAACGAATAATGTCTTTATTCGAAAAAAATGTCATGTTATATAAATCACTTCAATAATCTTTGAATAATTGCTGTCAATAATAAAATGTTTATATTTCTTTAATTGTTGTAAAATACCAGATTTATTTTACGTTTTCTATCTAAGACTTTATTCATTCAATAAAGATATATCATGTGCCATTTAGTAAATGTTGCTATCTCCAGTTGTCTAATGAGTACTAAAAGTGGCTTACTGTATCACTAAGACAGTCATTAAACTGTCAAGTGTATTGTTGTTTTGGGAAGAATCCGGTAACTTGTTGAAATTACTTGAAGATCCTCTTATGTCAAAAGGAATCAGGTGATTTTATCGTCCTATAGCATTACTTCCACTTTATCATAAAGCTACCAAAAACTGCATTGTTCCTGTGTTTCAATTTAATCATTGCACTACTTGACAACCAACGTGCTTGTTTAGTTTTTTTTTTTTTTTTTCTTTTTTTAATAGGATAAAATGCAAGCTCGAAATAGATGAATTAGTGTTTGATATATTTTTAAGATCTACAACCACGATAGTCAATCTCACGCCATTTCCCATCTTGTTAGTAATTTTAGGTAATGAATAATGACACCAAAGTATCACCTAAACTGAAAACTGTAATGAAACTTTTTTTTAATGTTCAAGCATTCTGATGTGAAATAAAAGATTTAATATATCATCCTGACAATCTTGAGAAGTTTATAAACTTGCATAGGAGGTTAAAGAATGTTGGATTTTTATTTAACTAAGAATGTTTATTAGGTTGACATTAAAATATGCATTTCTAGACCAATATTAGTCTTATTATTAACCTAATGAAATTTGAATAATGCGTGGCATATTAAAAAATCGTTCCAATGAATTGGTACCAATTTTTCCCCATATTAAACACTAAAAAGTCAAAACATTGAAAATTACCAGTTTTAGTCTCAAATATGTTTTTTGCCATAGCTAAAAAACTAATCAAGTAACAGACATGCGGATTTTACTAAAATATTACAAATTTTAATTCCCGTCTTATCTGAAGTTTCAATCAAAATCGTTAGAGCCGTTTTTGAGAAAATTCCATTGTTGTATGTTTTTTGCCCATAAAAATATAAAAAATAAAATTTCAAAGAAGTGAAAAAAATTGTCAGGATATATTGGCTAAATACACCTATATACTCAATTTAATAAAAATGTATCCATCCGTTTGATCTCCAGCGAACTGTACATACATACACACAGATAGACACATGGACAGACACCAAATTTTTTCTCGAAACCACTTTTTTGGCTTCAGGGAATAAAAAAATGGATTTTTAGACCAACTTGAAAAAGATATTTTTATGATTCCAATACTAATCGTAATGGGGGGACTAACGCATATGGGAGAAAGTAAAATTACAAAAAAAATCAATTGAACAATTTCTATTGGTGAAATAAGCTATTTTATATAGTTAGCTCTCTCTATCTCCTAACCACTATTGACATTTTTAACATATCAAAAGTGACGAGGAAAATGACAAGAAAACCCTGTTCATGTGGGATCTTTGTCTAGTCAACCAATCCAAGAGTTTTAGAAAGATTTTGAGTTGCGATGTTCTAGCAGTAGCCATTTTGTATGAGTTCTCCCATTGAACACGCTGCAAATCTATGACCTCATAGTTGTAAAGGGATGGATGAGGAGGTGAGAAGAAAATGTGTGGTGATGAATGAAGGGGTGCTGGAAAAAGTATCGAGGAAGTAGATGACAAAGGAAGATAGAGGATGCGAAAGATGTGACTGAGGAATGGAAGGAAGAAGAGGTGACAAGGGATGACGAGGAAAGGGTACCGGAATACCTAGTCATGTTAAATCTGCTTTAAAATACTGTATTCATATTTGTAGTGACAATGATGACCATCTTTAAACATATTTTACTGTTGTAAATTAATAAATTTGACAAATTGATTTGAAATTGTTGGAGGTGGATTCAGTTTGCTGTGATAACTCTTGCTGAACCTCCCACTTAACCTCTATCTTAAAACTCACCCCATAAACACTTCTATATAATGTATTCCTTCGTTATTTCAATTCATACAAACTCCTCCTTCCCAACAGAAATCAGCTATTAACCGACATCCAAAGCCCTTTTACGGCAGTAAACAACTGAAAAACCCGTATGGGCACAATGATTATTGTAATTTAATCGAAGTTCCAAATCACTCGTTCCGTGACCGAGGAAGGATTAAGACGCATCCGCTCGCTTCGCTCGAACATCACATTACACCCACCCCGCTAATGTAAAAAACATAAGTTGCTCACATAATCTTTAGGCCCGACTATTTTAATTTTGCCTGTATCAAGATGTCTGAAGAATTAGCATCAGTGCCGCAAGGCTAGCCGATAATGTGTGTGACAGAGAGCGCGTGCGAAGAATGTGCGTGCGTGCTCGCCTAAGGCTTATCATCACGACGGTCAGAACAAGCCTTAAGTGAATCGCTATTTAACAGTTGTTTGTCAGGTGATCTATCATGTTAAACTAACAAAAGCTTACGTTGAGCTAGAATGGTTTTTTTCTTCCAACACCAATGGCATTTTTGTTTGTAATTTATCGTTGTTATTTGACATATGAGAAGCTTTCTTAGCTCAATAAATTCACCCCCGGTAAAGTAAGTCATCCTTTAATTGTTTTTAAACCTTTTAATTGTTCAAACGCAACTAGTTAAATTTGTTGTGCCTCGTGAGACGTTATAGGTGCTAATTACTAGGCCAGGAGGCTAATACTAAAGGCTAATACTAATACTAATAATAAAGGAAGAAGCCCAGTGACTAACCGTGCATTTCGGTAAACACCACTTTATAATCAAAATTGGTAATTTGTTGCATTTGTTGGATACCTTGTCCCCACGTTTGAGACATTTGTCCGATGACCTTCTTAGAAAATGTTGGAGACAACGATAAGAAAGGATAAAAGCAACGGAATGGTTCAAACAAGACTAAGTAGTAACTAAATGCTTTGAACTGTTTTGGGCAAACGTTTTATTTCGACACCGGTAAAAATGATAATTCGTTTTATTATACAAGTTATTACTAATGCGACGAATTATCCATTGCAAATTCAACTAAAAGTTAGAATAAAGCTGAACAATTTCCTTGACAAACGCAATTATAAAATCCATTTGTTCCCCTAATCCCGGTGAAGCATGACCAATCAGGGTCAACAACCTTCATTGTCATTTGCAGATTGCCCAAGACCTTAGGACGAAGGAATCTTGCCTGTTTAGATGACTCTGCACTCTCAAGTCATCTTTAGTTCGTTAAAAACGTCTTCACGTCGTCTTCAGAGATTAGGTTTACTATTTATTGGATAGGTACAGTTTTATCATCGCCTGAGATGTGAATTGCAACAGAATTATTTACGATCTTCTAGTGATCTAAAGCTCCTGTTTAAATGTATACTATTAGCCAGTGCCATTACCAATCACGTTGTTAAGTAATGAATTTTAAACAAAACCTTTATGCATCGGCCCAACAAGATTTTAAACAACTTTGAATTGAACCAGCTCAGCAACGATTTTAAAGAAAACTTTGTTCATCAGCTCAAAAAGGATTTTAAACAAACTTCTGTTTATCGGCTCAACAAGGTTTTTTTAAACAAAATGTTGTACATTGGCTTATCAAGATTTTAAACAAAACTTTGAACATCGGCTCAAAAACGATTTTAAACAAAACTTTGTACATCGGCTCAACAAGGTTTTTAAACAAAACTTTGTGCATCGGCTTTACAGGATTTCAAGCAAACGTTTGTACGTTGTCCAGGATGTACAGCTCAATAGGATTTGTTAATGGAAAAAGTTGTACACCAGCTCAAGCAGGATTTTCAACAAACCTTTGTACACCGACTAAACCAGGATTTTAATGATCTAAGGACCAATCGGGAGCTGGGGGCAAGGCCCTATTGGAATGTGATACAGGATATCTTATCTGTCTTGTTTGAACATTAAAATCAGCTGTCCGGGCCTGGCCCCAGACACAATCTTCCGTGTTTACACCTCGACCACATCCATTACCTTGCCTTCTTGCAGCTCAGAGATCTCCTGCCAAGGGTAGAGCTTTGACCTTAGATCCACTTCCAAGGATGTAATGTAGTAAAAATATAGAGTACAAACCAGAATATTCAAAAGCTAAAACTTTAACTTTCCTAAATTGTTTATAGCAAATTTAAATTCCCTTTTCGGTTACAATGATTAAATGTTGTTATTTTCACAGGATGCGTTAATTGTGACGTATTGTGGGACACGTTGTAATGAATAATCTAACCCAACTTCACCTAACCTATAGTCGGCGAGTCACAAGAAGTCCTCTGAACGTCAAGCTTTATGATATTGAAGGCGCTGATTTCAATTGAAAAAGCACAATTCACGTAGTTTACCTGTTGTATTTACTAACTATGATATGTAAACTACATGGACTACATGTGCTGTTTCAATGGAAATCAGTGCCTTCAAAATCACAGAGGCATAAAGTTCAGAGGACTTCTCGTGACTCGCCGACTATAACTAACCTACTCGTATACAAGGTTGATGGAGGAACTTATTGGAGGAATTGGAGGAAACTTAAAGACATCATTAAAAAATGGTTATCAGAGCTCTCCTAAGACTCACACATTTATATGACTAAGTGTTAAAGTGTCATTACAAGGGTTATTAAAATCTGTTCGTAAATTTGTCCATGTTAATCTGTTATGTGTTAATAAGAACGTCGAAAAACGATATTCGGGTTAGAGCATAGCAAGTTGCTAATTATGCTTGTAGTTTAGTTATGATAAGGTTAATTTAGAATAAGGTGATTTTCCGGGAGGCTCCAGGCTGTTGGGATTCAGTTCCCGAATTTTCAGAGGCTCATCTTGAATGGCAATTTGTACCAAATTTTCGATTTGATAGAATATTATTACAGATTTTAATGACGTAATCACCAGTAACTAATGTTTTTTAAGTTCGGATAACATTTTCAAAAAAATCCTACTATTCTAATTTGAAATGCTCATAATTATAAGAACTAATTATTTGTAAAAAAATAACTATCCTATTTTATCTAAGCACACCTTCTGTGAAAAATCCTGTCAAAACAGCCAGTCAACCATTTGAAAATATTTTTATTTTGGATGTCCCGAATTCAGACTATTGAAACATGTTCACCTTACTATAACCGCAAAATAATCACAGCCAAAGACTCTTTTTATTCTGTGAAAATAATCCAGCTGATACTTTAAGTTTAAGAAGGGGAAAAGGTTTCTTGGTTAACTGAAGGTCGTTCAAACATTTGTAGCTATCTATTTATTTTCTTTATTTTCTTGTTTCAACTCAGCTTGAGGAAAGGTTGTCGCTTCTTAAGAGCAATGTCAAATGCAGTACAGCACAGTGATGACGATTTCTTGAAAATGTTTACCTGTTACGTCATTTGAAAGAACGTACAAGTCGGTAGTGGATCCACTTTTTAAAGTTAAAAAAAAATCGATCTGTAATTAAATGAAAAATAGTCAATTTTAGTTAATTAGTTTATGGTTTGTTTTGAAAATACAAATTAACAACGAATTCTAAAAGTGCATTCACTGTTAATGTCTATGCCCTTACAAAATATGTAACAAGTGTAATTTACGACAAATCGTTAAGCCACTGTGCTGTACCGCATTTGACATCGATCTTATTGGACATAAATCCAACATGACGACTACTTTTAAAGATTCTTCAGAAAATTGGAACATTTTTGGTGGTTCTACTTCAAGAATCGACAAAAAGTCAAAAATATTGGGGGTCTAAATGTATCAAAATGTATAACGAATTTTATTTAAGATAGTTTTAGTTTTTTTGAGAAATTTCAAACTATGTGGAACTCACTGAGCATGAAACTACAACAAAACATACAAATGCCTTCTATGTTCAACCGAGTCATTTGGCAGTGTACGTACATACATCAATATTGACTGGCGTTTCGGATTCTTGACAGATACCATCTTCAGGGTAAGGAAACGAACAAGACGAATAGTTTCAAGGAATAATGAATTGTATAAAGTAAATACATGATATCTGCAAATAGTGTAAAACATCGAAAACATTAGCAATTGACATTTAAATGTTAGTTACCAACTGACTCGGTTGAACCACATAGAAGAAAGGAACAGATGTCACATTCTATAGTTCCCTGAATATGTGTAGAGTTAGTTATTAGTCCCTCTCTTAGTCCACAAATCCTCAGGGATAAAATTTTGCTGCGGCCATAGAAAAGGAACCGTTGTTTCTTTTATCTCTGTGGTTAAACACAGAAGACCACAAACTTTAATACAATACAAATGTCTATATAAGCCTTTCTAGCAGTAAGCAAAGGGTTGATTTATTGTGTACGTACATTCCGTTTGATATAGATTACCTAAAGGGTAAGACATTTCGGGAAGTCATAAAAAGGAGGTATGTATTGACTTATCAGTAAGCCCAAACTGTGAGATGTTTGTTATCAATATTAGAGCGCCCCGAGGCGCCTTTATTCAAGCGCCTCTTCACCAGTAATGTTCTGATTATCGAGCGATATGCCTGTAATTTCCTAAGATTAAATTTTTGACAGCGAAGAATGCGCTGAAAGGTCCTCCAACTGATATTGAGTGGATTCTCATACCATGAACACACTCCGTGACATACACACGTGAGCCGCGAGTGTCGAACTAGATTAACAGTCTTGAACGAGCTTTCAGCATTTATTTGGTAAACCACTTTTAAAGTGACTTTGTTACTTTGAAATATTATTCAGTAAAAAATATTAAATTAATCTCCTTATTAATATTTTGAATACAATATTATGAGCTACTAATAGAATTTTGTAAATCTTAAGAATCAAAGGGGAAACACTAATAATTGTTAATTACAGCTGTTTTGATGATAAACGAACTCTTACTTTAATTATTGTGCATTCTAAAAGTTTTTTCACTACACTACTATGAGTTCAGCCGTTTTCGTTATGTGTTTACAACCTGCGAAACATCATATTTTCAACAGCTGTCTATTGTTTACTACGGAAAGTAACATTGTTTACAACCGAAAATTTTCCACAGTCAACAACACTTGTTTTTATTCCGTAGTGTAGTGAAATAGTATATTTCATAACAAGAGTGGTAAGTGGGGTTTTGCATGTTCGAGACCATATGTTTGAAGTGCGAGACTTGTCGAGCACTTCGAATGGTCGAGAACATACAAAACACTTTCACTCGAGTTTTGAACGATACTTTTCACTACACTACGGAATAAAAACAGGTGTTGTTGACTGTGGAAAATTTTCGGTTGTAAACAATGTTACTTTCGGTAGTAAACAATAGACAGCTGTTGAAAATATGATGTTTCGCAGGTTGTAAACACATTATGAAAACAGCTAAACTCATAGTAGTGTAGGGAAAAGTATCGTTCAAAACTCGAGTGAAAGTGTTTTGTATGTTCTCGACCATTCGAAGTGCTCGACAAGTCTCGCACTTCAAACATATGGTCTCGAACATGCAAAACCCCACTTTCCACTCTTGTTATGAAATATACTATGTGGATCTATAACTACTTTTTTTCATTTAACAAATTGTACTGTAACAGCTGACGCTTCGATTCTTAGGATTTATTTTATACACGTATTTGAATCTCTTTCAGGATCTCCATTTAGATCAAATTTTAATAAAAATTGTTTACTCACGTTTGTGCTAAGCAAACATTTTTATTCAAATTAATTTACTAATCAAAGAATCAAGGGATATGATATATTATTTTTATTGGCTTTTATTCATGCATTAAGAGCAACATTTACATGCATTTGTCAGGTCGATAAAAGCAAATAATGCCATATAATATGTGTTTTTTCTCGATTCGTTTTCTGTCTGTGTCTGTATGTCTATTTTTTTACAAAAATTTAAATATCTCAAAACAATTTTACATACAATACTGATTTTTTGTATGAAGTCGATCTTTAAAAGACACGTTTCATGTACAAAGTAAGTTTAATATTTTCAGTTTGAAAATGGCGGCTGTTTAAAGATTTTAAAGTCAAATAAATATATATATGGCAAACATTTTTAAACTACATTTAATCCAAATTCAACGATATGCTAATTTAAAGTTCGGGTTATAAAAAACAGAGGAAAATTATTTGTTGTCACTGAAAACATTGTCATCTGGGTACTCTTTATATCTGGGGTCTAAAAATATTTATGTTTTAACATTTTTTTAGCAAAATGTCTAGTTTCTTATATTTGACTTTGAAAGTTTCAGACAGCCGCCATTTAAAAAGAAACACACACACATACATACAGACAGAAAACGAATCAAGAAAGGATGCATGTTTATGGCATAATTTGTTTGTATTGACCTGATAAATAATCCTCTACAATATGCGACAGTCAAAGCTGGACACCCTGTATATACTATATGAAAGTGTTTATCTATATTTATAAAAGAGGATACTTGTATATATATATATATATATATATATATATATATATATGTATATATATATATATATATATATATATATATATATATATATATATATATATATATATATGTTTGAAGTTTATGCGCTGCCAAACCATCCAACTGATCGCCATGAAACTTTAGGATGTTGTCCTGTATACTCCCGAGATGGTTTCTGTGAAGTTTGATGCAGATCCGTCCACAGGGTCCCGCCCCACGGGCTCCTAAAGATCCCATGTTATTCAAATGGAGAATCTGAATTGTTTACAAAAAACATATGACTGTGTGGTTTAATGTAGTTTCACATGCCATAAGCAGGTTGAAGTTCTCACAACAACAGTACTGTATATGTTTTGATTTATTGTAGTTCTACATTTCACCTTGAGAGTGTAGCACACATGAAAATGAAAGGTGAGACAACGTCCGCCGGGTTCAGCTAGTCTATTATATATAAAAGGCAATGCCCTGGCTCACTCACTCACTCATCACTAATTCTCCAACTTCCCATGTGGGTTGAGAGCTGAAATGTTGTAAATAACAATATAGGTAAATTGTTTCTTTAGGTCTTAAATTAAATAGGGCCTATATAGGTAAAAAAAGTAAAGTATTTTCATCTTGATAAAGTACCTTTAACGGATAGAAACCACCCATAAAAGATTGTTCCATAACGATAATATTGGGATGATTTTAGAAATTAATAACAGCTGTTATGTAAATAAATAATAAGCATGTTTATTTTGTATGTTTGACATTATACTATTGATACATTTTTACTTTTCAGCTGTTAATAAAAACCAAATTATTTTTTTTTTTTTATAACTGTTTTATTTTACAATCTGTTAAATTCAATATAACAATAAGTAAAAAATATGGCATATTTACAAACACGTGAGTAGGTAACTATTCAGAAATAGTGCACCAAAAAAGTCTTTGAATGAGAACGTTTCAAAGTTAAAATTAAAATCTGTACGGCAAGCTCAATACCGTTGCTCGATCCAACCTTGTGACCTCATTAGAGTTATCAAGCATCCAAATTAAATGAACACGCTTGAAATAGGCTAAATAGGCAGCAAAGCAAGTAGTGTGAGTTACTGTAAATAAATTTAATATTGAGATTTTAGGTTATACAGTTAAGTACTTTTTTTTACCCAAATGTGACATGCGCCGAGGCCGAAGGCCAAGGTGTATCGACGCAGCGAGCGGCGGTGTTGGCACGCGAAGCATGCAGGGGTGTCCCCTAGTCAGTAATAAAATTGAAAATTTAATGACTAATTAACTTTTTCTAGAGGTTATTTTATATTAGTATTAATTTTAATGGATTTTCCAGAAACCCTATTTTCTATTTGTGTATTTTTTTTATTAATTTTTTATTTTATATGCATTTTATACACTTATTTTATATTGTTTCAAGTAAATTTGTTATTACCAATACGCTGTGACGTAGCCTACTGAGGTGCACTCCACGTGCGGGAGGTGTGAAGGTATCCCTCGCATGGCCAAGGGGGCTGAGGGACAGGGGACCCACCCTTCCCCTCGGGGGCTGAAACCAGTAATTGGCAACGGAAACATAATAGAATACTGTTATACATTCATTACCCCAGTCCCCGGTTACAAAGCTTAAGCCCGCATTGACCCCGGGCTGGGCGGGATAACCCTTGCTTGCCACACACGTGCCCACATCCCCAATGGGGGGGGGGGAGTGTATCTACTCCGGTCGTCACGTCGGCCCCACTCTGACTTAGCTAATTACCTTTTGAAAAATAATAATAAGTTAAATACTTGGTAAACGTAAAAAAAGATTTGACCAATATCAATACTACTCAAATTAGAAATGTTTTGAAAAATTGTAACTTAAATCAGTTTCTGTCAAATCTCTTAAATGGTATGTTTTCTCAGTCGCCAAAAGTGTACAATTACTTCATATTATATCTCTAACATTTTATCATACTGAGATCAATTTCTGCTTTGACTCACAATTATAATTTATTTTAACCATTAATAGCTGTGTGTTAAGTATACCATACGCAAGAACAAAAGGTATTATTTGCTATCACTGAGCAAGAACAACAATAAATGCCCTTGTTAAAATTAAAAAACAGTTTCCACTCATCCAAGCAAATTTTCAATCTCAAAATATATGTACTTTAAAATAAATAATACAAATGATATTTATTTTAGAAAAGTCAGAAAAGCTTAATTTTTTCGGCAATAAAGCCCATTTTTAGCTAAAATTGAATTTTCTTTCAAGCTAAATACAATCTACACTCATTTTTGTTTTTAATGTAAGATAATAGTTCAGCCATAAAAGCTCAAAGTTCTACCAAAATTAACACCTTGAAGACAATTAACACTTGGAATTTGTAACTGTACAAACACAACTGCCTTGTTTGTTGTTTTGTACACTTGCAGACAATGCCGGGAATGTGTTGCGGGCCCAACCCAGCTGTATGTTAGATAAGAAAGTGTCTACAAATGTAACGCCGGCTTTCAATGAGTGCGACAAGCAAAGCAATACCAAGAAACCGAACTGAATACCAGAGCACCGACGTGTTATCAGCCGTTCCATAACATTACAGGCATATGGAGATTGTGGTGACATAAACGCCATACACTCATGTGTTATTGTTGGACAGTAGCTGCTATAAACTGAACTGAATACCAGAGCACCGACGTGTTATCAGCCATTCCATAACTTACAGAGGCATCTGGAGATTGTGGTGACATACACTCCACACACACTCATGTCTTGTGGTGGGACAGTAGCTGCTATAAGTCTATTGCGTCGGGATTTAAATATATTACTTTGTGAATGTTAGTATTAGCGCAAATTCGATACAAAAGCATCTACAAAAATATAACATAAATGGTAATAAAGGATCGTATCCGTTATAGTTAGTCAGTTAAGTGGAACATTGGGAGTCGTGTGTGGGAATAGTAGGTCAGTGAGCCATTGGGAGTCGGACGTGTGATGAGTAAGTAGGTCACTGTTCCTATAGGGGTCATGTGACTTAGGTCAGTGAACCATTGGGAGTGGGAGTAGTATTTGTTAAGAGTAGGTCAGAGGGCCATTAGGAGTCGTGTCATGTAAGATTAGTTCCGTGACCCATTGGGAGTTGACTGAGTGAAAAGTAGGTCATTGATCCATGGGGAGTTGAATGTGTGAAGGTAAGGTCAGTAAGCCATTGTGATTCGTATGTGTGAAGAGTAGGTCAGTAAGCCATTGGGAGTCGTTCGTGTTGTAAAGAGTATGTCATTGGGAGTTGAATGTGGGAAGAGTAGGTCAGTGAGCCATTAGGAGTCGTATGTCTGAACAGTAGTTCATTGATCCATAAGGAGTCGTTCGTGTGATGAGTAGGACAGTGCAATGTAACAAGTTCTAAATGGAAACAAAGGCTAAAATACAACAAAAAAAACTTTGATAAGTGTGTTCAAAACTAAATAATTGTCTGTAATTATTTATTCTATCCATTAGTAAAATCCATACAATAAATATTACAAGATTCATTTCACTAAAGAAGTTACATTTAATCTGGTAAGTCCAGTCCTTTTCTAAAAGAACAGTGAGGACAACGAGGAACGATGAACCCTGGAAGAGTCCTTCAAGAGTGGCCGACACGGGAGGGCCTGAGTAATCTGCTTAGACGCGGTCTGGAAGCTGGACCATTTGAAACCGCAGCATTTTGCAATATAATCCGACCGTATCAGTGTCGCCGCCACCGCAAGTGGAACGCCTTGTTACCACCCCTTCCACCATGGTGCTCCACCGCCGGGGTACTTGACTATCCTTCTACAACTTCACAGATTTAGATTCATTGTGGAGTGTCAATAGTATAACACCTAGAGATGGCAACGATATATCGATATATCGGAAATATCGATAAATATGTTTCAATGTATCGATATATTAGTATCGATTTTTTTCTCGATAATATCGGCCATATCGATATTTTGGTCCGATATATCATATCGCTAAATATTAACGTTATTCTCTCTCCTCAAAATCATCACGATTCGAAAAAAAAAACACATTTAAATTGCCTCTTATGCGTAAAAAACATGAATTGAAATAATAAAGTAACTTTGTTTAGTATTTTTATATGAGCTTAACACACTAAAATGTAGTCAGTATATTATTCTTTTGTAATTAACATAATAATTAAAGGTAAAATAATTTTTACTTTGAATCTTTTTCAATAAACCCCACAGACCCCCAACTTATTTCGTGTAGATAAACGTATTTAACTTTTACATTCAGTGGGCTATTATATATATAGTGATAGCAAAATATGACCGTATTTTTGGTTATGACATAAGAGTTAGTGCATAGTTTTTAACAGATAAATTACTATCGATTTACTATCGATTTACTATCAATTTACTATCGATTTACTATCGATTGATTGGTTACCCGATATCGATATTTTTCTTTCGATATTATCGTTAGATCGATATTTGATTTATCGATATATCGATATCTCGATATGTTGAAAATATTTCCCATCCCTAACAACACTTCAACGCCTAGTAGAAATATTACTTATTAATAAAGAATATATTTCAATATTTCGTTAACACACTTAGATTAGGTTCCTTGTATGGAATGCGACTAATAGTTCTATGATTATATTTTTATTCAGTTTGCGTTTTAAAATAACTGTATCTATATATTGATGTTTGAGTCTAACAGTTTGAGCACGCATAAAAAATATGCTAATTAAAAAACTAAAACCAACGCATTTTCAAATATTTTCTAACTTTGTTGGGTATTTTTGGAATGTCCCCGGATATGGTAAAGATCGTCTAACAAGTCTTGAACTAAACTTACAAACAATGTATATTTGATATTAGTCACCTGGATTTGCCTACAAGAAAATAATAAGCGTCATCACTTTAATTGTCAAGCAGTGCCTTCTGGTATTTAGGTTAGATTAGGTTAGGTTAGGTTTGGTTGTTAGGTTTGGTTATGTTAGGTTAGGATTAAATAGACAAACATTAACGTGTTATTTGCTTATGTATTGGCCTACATGTGAAGTGTCTACTTTGTTTGACGATTAATCATTGCTAAACAAATGCGATAGTGATTTTTCAACCCAAACAATGAATATAAAATGGAACTCCTTATAACATCAAACAATGGTGAAAACCTTATCATCCTTTAATTCATATTTTTTATTATTACAATTAGAAAATATTTCGAAGCAGAATAACAAGCAAACATTTTAAGTACTTTAACCACTTATTTTGTGCACTGATAATTTTCACTTTTCAATAATAAGTCACATTGCTGACTTCAGCATTTGATACTTAATGACCTTTTACCTCCCCCCCCCCGTTCGGTAATTATTGATATTTATGACCCATTTTAATCATCATTTTGACTCTTAGCTACCAGTATAAAATGGTCTAATCTAAAAAATGTTACACCTTAAATCCACGAAAACTGTGTTGTTTTTCTAAATATAATGATCTTATATTGTCCACGCTTGTAATAATTAATTATAATGTGTTGTAAAGAACGAATTTTTAACTATTACTATAAACTTAAACACTAAATACTATTAAACCAAAAATTTCACAATTTAATTTCTTCTTCACTTTTATCGACGTTTAAGGAAATTTCTTTTAAATAAATGGTTGCTTTAGCATTATTAAGTTCCCACAGCCATAGGCTAAGGCACAGAGAAAAATAAACAGAGGTCGCTTTCTTATGATCCCTGTGAACCCCTTGGTAGCAGTTACAAATAGATCACAACTAATGTACGAGTACATCTTTAACAATAAATATTATATTTATCCTTGAGGACTTGGGGGAATAAATGGAGGACTGACAAGGTGCTGGCCCTTTCATCCGCAGGGCAAACTAAAGACATAACGACTCGACACACACACTATTGGATCTCTGTGTCTTTCTTCTCTCTTTCTAAGAGAAAAGAGAAGACATAATAAGTCAATGCCTCGTCAAAACTAACAGTTAAACGTAATAGGTATTATTTCAAACTAATAATTTTCGTTTTTCTTTTACTAATTTAAAAAGATTGGTTTTTAACCGAAATAGTTTATTTTCAAAACTTCCACCAGTTGTATCTAGTTCGGAAAGCCATCAACCAGTTTTACAGCCCTTTGAAGCCTTTATCTCATCTTTTCTGATTCATATGTTAATTCTCTGTTGTCTCTTTCCAGTCGACAAATTCTCCATAACGCCCTCAAAGGGTTGAGTTTTTATCTTATTTTTTATCATCCCTCCCCTTGAGGCCAATTTCACTCCACGTGCCTAAAGCACGAGACCACAAAGGGTAAACGAATACACGAGGTTTATTTTCCATTTCGATTTCAATGTAAAAATATTGGAATTTCAACCAGGGCGTTTATTTGTTATCTTCAGATGTTATTTATTATCAATGTGTGTTAAGAATAATGAATCATAATCGTAATATTTGTGCCAATTATTGATTTGTTTTTAAATTAACTTGATTTTCTTTTAAAATCTACGCTGTGTGTAACAAAAAGTGTGTAAAATCAACGCTAGGTTTTTTTTAAATTGCAGAAGTTGGCAAGAAAAGAATTATACATTTTTGTGTAAACTGGCTGCTTTAAGAATAGCTGAAAAATCGTTTACAATAACCATTCTGCAAGTATGTTTTTTAGAAACCAATTATAAAATTCAGGTAGTTATATTTATTCTTAGTGTTCTATATGTTAGAAATATTTGTATTTAAGAACACATTTAAAATATGAATTATGTTATTTTTGTAAGTGTTTTCCAAGATAAGATTGTCTTGTGTTATTTTTCTATTTGATATTTTGACCATTTATAACAGTATTATAGAAATAATTATTTTCATAATTATTCACTTCAAATAATTAGGTTATATTTTTATACGAAATTTGTTGGTAAATAATTCAGAAATAAATAAAGTGTACTTCATTAAAAATATTGCTCAATTTATATTATAGAAGTGTATGGTGTTTTAACAAAGAGATACTTAAGCTAAACACTGAAAGAAAACTAAATATTTTATTTTGTTTTAACGCACAAACAATGTTGTGCTACAATATTTTATTTTTTAAAATAAAAGAAAAAACACACACAAAATAAATTAACCGTTTTCACAACTACCATAGTATTAATTAACAATGAACCACGTTTAAAGAAATATTCTGTGGGGGACATGATAATTCATTGGAGTGTAAATATGAACGTGTCGCGGGTTTCCAAAAGGCTCGACTGTGTGTCTTAAGCCTCAATACAGCAACAACTAGGTTCACGAATCGAACAAAATAACTAAAAAAATCGTAATTCTACAGTCTCAAAACATATGTTAAATTCAATTAAAGTTGATGTGGAGGGGCCAGGTTGTTTAAATGGCACCCAGGACGGAAATATCCCTTTGAGTTTAAACAACCGGTATTATACGATGGCAGAGTTAGCGTGGGCTTCAGTTGATGGAATCCGTTCGATATCTGAGTCGTTTTAGTAGTTATCAACTCTAATCGAGCGAGTGGTTCGATGGATAATTGACCGGCACGCCACCACTGGGGCAGGGACAAATTGCGGAGTAATGTTGGCCAGACTGCGTGGGTTTTCAATCAGTCTAGTTGCACATAAGTACTCGCGATTTTAATCGAGGGCTGTAGACAAATTTTCCAAAGATAATCTGGTAGATTAGCGTGAAGAAGTATGAAAGTGTAATTCACAATATCACATCAGAGCTCAAGGACTGCGTCGAACAACTTTGGTTTGCATTAATAACGAGATGTTCACGAGTTATTCTTACAATTTGAACGATAAATATCGATCTATAAAATTGTAAGCTAATGTGGTTTGTTTGAACTGGCACAAGCCTGTATGCAAAGCTTTAGTACAAATATAAACAAAATTTACAAGCACTCTAAGTACTAAGATAGAATTATAACCTATAATAAGAGATGTGGAAATATTCAGACTCCCTATAGTAGATCAGCTTAGCGCGGCTGCCGATACGCAGCGCTGGTTGAGAATTTCGGCCAATAACTACTCTTCCAACACAATCCCCCTGACCACCGTTTCCTTTCTCTCTCAATCGCATTGCAATTTGTAATTTTCCCTTTATCACAAGTCATCCGCGCTGCCCTCTCAGTCATTCATTATCTGTCTCACTCTAGGTTGCCGCGCATGAAGCTCGACCTAGCGGCGGCCGCGCCAAGATAGCAAAATTATAAAAAAGTAGTCTGACTGTTCGCTTCTTATAGATGTGTGTTCATTGGTACGAAAACACTGCAATCCAAAGAGAACCGTTGTAAATCGTGTTCATGGACACGTAGGGTGGGTTGTCAAGACTTGAGTAAGTTATGGGAATGGATGGAATCGTTAATGATTCGTCGGTTCTTTCCTCATATAGTAGCCGAGAGACCAACGCACGTAGAAGAGTGGGTGGTCCGGTCATTACTTTTGTACTTCACTAAGAGAGACAGTTCAAAAGACTGATTTCTTCTTTAACATGATCGCCCTTTAACTTTGATGATGTGAACAATATAAAGGTAATAAAACTGGGCGTCGTTCCGTGTTTCTGCCATGTAGACCTGAACCGCTCTTTCGTTTCGAAAACCTTGCTCCCTTCCACTTTCAGGGCGACTGATGTCATCGGAATCCAGCTTTTTAAAATGCACACACAGCTTGTTGTGAATTTAATACGAATAGAATTATTATATATGTATAGAATAAGTGTGGTTATATGATAGTATGGTTAATAATTGAGCTCAACCTAGAATCAGGAATAACCGTTTGTTAATTGCCGAATAGCCAGGCCAATGATGTAAACTTCAGCTTATCAAGGACTCCAACTATGAATTACTGTCTGATGTTTTTTTGCCTACTGACAAGTATTATTCGTTTTTTCCTCTAGACAAAATCTGAACATGACCATTACCGACAATTCTCCACTAGTTTCCAGACTAAAAGCCTAAATTGAGCGGACTGAAAATCGACAGTAAGAAGACTGAGAAACAAACCTAACATACAGTTTCGAAATAAAGTTACTCTGCAGCTGGATTACAGCACTGTGCCACCAGCGTGTGAATTTATAAACTGTTAGTGTGATTTAAAATAAAATAAACCAAAATACTGTATAACAATAATATTAAATCGGTATTCCAATTTTACGAAGGAAGGGACTTCGTAAAAACCTTTTTTAATTAACTGAGTGCACTACTCAAATCAATTGACAACGTATTGAGTTGCCTAAGAAATAATTAGTACATGCAATTAAAACGTCTGTCATACTTCATATAAAACTTGATATGATGCAACCCAAAATGAATATAACAAAATATTTAACAATGGACCACATCTAACAATGTATACAACTTTTCATTTAAATCTATATTTAAAATGTCCCTCCCTTACCTCTCATAGGCTGGTATTACACTACTATAGTTATGTGATAATAATGAATATGATAATAACACATTAATACTTAACAATATGACTGTTTGAGAATGGAATGTAAGAATGTTCCATACATGAGTAAAATGTGTGTACGAATGTATCCGATTATGGATGAGTGCTTAAGCTAGACTAAATTATGACGTTTGCAACACTTCTATCCATTGTAACATGAAATAAAGAAATTATTTATTTATTTATGAGAATGGAGGAAAATGGTTCAACTTAAGGATCAGTTTTAAAGATAATTAAAGGCAGTGACAGGTATAAATAACTTCTGTCACACAACATTGAAAACCTCTCAAATATTTTCCTGGTAAAAATATTTCACAGTAACGCAACTCAAGTGTAAGATAAACTCGTTTAGTTTTTTACAGTCACACACCGCAGGTCGGAATGCCTGTAAAGTGTGTAATTTACTGTGATAACATCAACATTTCTCGAGTTGTCCATAATTGAGTTATTACTCGCTGTCTTCAACATTCAAATCGTATCGAGATCTATGCATCGATTCGAGATAACCGGATTGTTGTGCTTTCATAATGTTGTTGGTACATGGTTTTAACACGGATCTGTTAGATTATTAAACACCGCACCCGTCATCTGCTTTGATTAACTTCTAATTGAGCTTGTTTATCTAAAACTTAAATCTCGTTTTTACTTCGCACATTGTAAAAAAACAGGTAAAATACTATTATTATGTAAAAATTGATTCTCCAATCAAGGGACTTGTAATAAATACAATCAACATTATTTTCCAGGAAAATATTATAATTAACTGAATACGAAAAATAAGAAAAACAATTTACTATTAATGTGTAGAATCTCTAAGGTATCTACTATAAATATAATTGAACTTAAAAGCTAAAGTTTGAGCAATTACCACATCGTACAGTTAATAGGATAGAGTGTTGTGAGATCTTTTACATTCATGAAACTAGAATGGCATATTCATTGCGATATTCAACTGTGGATGACACAGTCATAGGTTCTATCAAGAGTAGATGGCACAGTCATTGGTTGTCAAGAGTGTGTGGCATGGCCACCAGGTCTGTGAAGAGTGGATGACACAGTCATTGGTTGTCAAGAGTGGATGGCATGACCACCAGGTCTGTGAAGAGTGGATGACACAGTCATTGGTTGTCAAGAGTGGGTGGCATGGCCACCAGGTCTGTGAAGAGTAGATGACACAGTCATTGGCTGTTAAGAATGAATGGCATGGCCACCAGGTTTGTGAAGAGTGGCTAATAGAGTTATCAGAATGGTTACTGAACAAACGGGGATGAAACTGTGCATAATCTGATTATGCTATTATAATGATTATGTATACTATGGTTATACTTCTATAACAATTCTAGAAATAAGACTCAATGTATATTTCTTTCTTTCAAAACATAAAATATATTCTATTCTATTGTATCCTAATCACCTTCTAACGAAGGGCGCATTATAATCCGGAGTGGCAGTTACAAAGAAACAAGAATCCTAGAATTCACTTAAAAGAACACATAAGACCGTTATGTTTTCTTTGTCTTATGTGTTTGTTACTTCACATAAAGATATAACATTATTACTATGGAGTTCTAAGACTCACAACAGTCCAACACTTTCCTGGGTGTGGCTCCAAGTGAATACATTTTCAATTTTCAATTTTGTTCAAAAATATATAGAATTTAAAATCCGTTGAATTTATATTAGTTTAACTACATGTGTATAATTTTTGTCTATATAAACTTCTAACAATGGCATAAAATGCCAAATTTTCATTCCACATCACCGCATGAAGTTTGTATCACGCGACTGCCACAAGTATGAAAAGTTACTCACTTGCCTTGAATTGTGCACTTTTACGCTAAACACATAACAAACAATCGCTATTAAATGAATTGCCTTCTAATACAGTAGCTTATGATTATTTGCATGCCATTACATTCGCCATAGTTGACGGCAATATTTTATATAAACCGACTGTACTGTAGTTGTGCGGGGGTAGCAATGCTAAATCGACAAAGGTTCTAACGACTTCTTGCACGGAACAAACTGCCATGTTTAACTTTTTATGTCTTCATTAATGATTGTCCTCTGGCCCACGCTACGAACTTTATAAAATGGCTGAATGGCGTCTTGCAGTCTGAATGCCAACGGGACATGTACATTATATTTATGGGAGATTTGGAGCTCTGATCACATCTGCAGTCTGCGTCTATGAATTGGTGAAACTAAGGAGTTTTCCTTATGAAAAGTATTTAAACCTGGAAATGTAATCTGTAAGTTATTAATTTTGCTTGGCACCGATTACCAATAAGAATGATAAGTAAATTTATTGTAAATTGTAGGGTTGTGGAATCCTCGTTTACATGAATATGCTTAGATAAATCGTCTAAATTAAAATATAGTTTGTATACAAGTCGTTTTTTTTTTTTTTTTTTTTAATGCTAATTATAATTATTTAGTATCAGTGCAATTTAATTGGTCAAAACGCAATTTTACGACTGACTGTGTTATGCCTAATTAGTGTGATTTTGATTTATAATGGTAGACGTTACAGCAATTTTACTTTATTGCTAGGGCCTATTAACTCAACGATACTTAAACAAAATATAAGAAATGGCGAAACTATTTCCTTTCAATAGATGGTAACCTTGACAACGTCAACAAGTACGTGTAGTCGAAAGGAATAAAAATGTAGGCAGATAGAAAAAGTTGCCAATAGTTAGCACCCCTAACAACGACACCCCGCCGCCACGCCACATGTAATCTAAATCACATTAAAATGTAGGTAACGACGAAACCATATCCCTTCGATAGTAGGTAGCCTGGACAACGACACCCCGCCGCCACGCCACATGTAATCTAAATGACATCAAAATGTAGGTAATGACGAAACCATATCTCTTCGATAGTAGGTAGCCTTGACAACGACGCCCCACCGCCACGCCACATGTAATCTAAATGACATCAAAATGTAGGTAATGACGAAACCATATCCCTTCGATAGTAGGTAGCCTTGACAACGACACCCCGCCGCCACGCCACAAGTAATCTAAATGACATCAAAATGTAGGTAATGACGAAACCATATCTCTTCGATAGTAGGTAGCTTTGACAACGACACCCCGCCGCCACGCCACATGTAATCTAAATGACATCAAAATCTAGGTAATGACGAAACCATATCTCTTCGATAGTAGGTAGCTTTGACAACGACACCCCGCCGCCACGCCACATGTAATCTAAATGACATCAAAATGTAGGTAATGACGAAACCATATCCCTTCGATAGTAGGTAGCCTTGACAACGACACCCCGCCGCCACGCCACATGTAATCTAAATGACATCAAAATGTAGGTAATGACGAAACCATATCTCTTCGATAGTAGGTAGCCTTGACAACGACGCCCCACCGCCACGCCACATGTAATCTAAATGACATCAAAATCTAGGTAATGACGAAACCATATCCCTTCGATAGTAGGTAGCCTGGACAACGACACCCCGCCGCCACGCCACATGTAATCTAAATGACATCAAAATGTAGGTAACGACGAAACCATATCCCTTCGATAGTAGGTAGCCTGGACAACGACGCCCCGCCCCGCCACGCCACATGTAATCTAAATGACATCAAAATGTAGGTAACGACGAAACCATATCTCTTCGATAGTAGGTAGCTTTGACAACGACGCCCCACCGCCACGCCACATGTAATCTAAATGACATCAAAATGTAGGTAATGACGAAACCATATCTCTTCGATAGTAGGTAGCTTTGACAACGACGCCCCACCGCCACGCCACATGTAATCTAAATGACATCAAAATCTAGGTAATGACGAAACCATATCTCTTCGATAGTAGGTAGCCTAGATAACGACGCCCCGCCGCCACGCCACGCCAAATGTAATCTAAATGACATCAAAATGCAGGTAACGACAAAACCATATCTCTTCGATAGTAGGTAGCTTTGACAACGACGCTCCGCCGCCACGCCACGCCAAATGTAATCTAAATGACATCAAAATGCAGGTAACGACAAAACCATATCTCTTCGATAGTAGGTAGCTTTGACAACGACGCCCCACCGCCACGCCACATGTAATCTAAATGACATCAAAATGTAGGTAATGACGAAACCATATCTCTTCGATAGTAGGTAGCCTAGATAACGACACCCTGTCCTGCTACGCCACATGTAGTCTAAATGACATCAAAATGCAGGTAACGACAAAACCATATCTCTTCGATAGTAGGTAGCTTTGACAACGACGCCCCACCGCCACGCCACATGTAATCTAAATGACATCAAAATGTAGGTAATGACGAAACCATATCTCTTCGATAGTAGGTAGCCTAGATAACGACACCCTGTCCTGCTACGCCACATGTAGTCTAAATGACATCAAAATGTTGGTAACGACGAAACCATATTCATTTGATTGCAGGTAGCCTAGATAACGACGCCCCGCCGCCACGCCACGCCACGTGTAATCTAAATGACATCAAAATGCAGGTAACGACGAAACCAAATTTCTTTGACCGTCGGTAACCTTGACTATACCGCGATACAGTTTGGGTGTCATCGCTGTTATTAGGATACCTACGATTTGTGTTTCTGTATATGAAAAAACGTACGAATTTCGAAAATGTCGTTAAATGGTAAATATTATGCATTATTAATTAATATATATCATAAAAATAAAATAGCTAGATACAGCAAGGAATAGAGAGGACTTTTACAATAGCATATCAACTTCGACGAATACCGGATAGTATAACTATTTGGCGGTGATATGGGGGGAGAGCCGGATAGCCCATCATTTCAATTTACTGCGAAATGTTCATCCTTCATTGTGATGTCACAATACTATGTTTATAATCTTTAAGTAACAACCTATAGATGTTCTACTACAATTCTTACTTTGTGAAATATTATATTTACGATATTTTTTCCAGGAGATAAACTATTTTAAAAGGATAAAAGTGACTGAATAAAATATTATTACGTTAAATGACAAATAAAAACTTTTTTAATTATTTGTACTTTTACTTAACAGATTCACTTTTAATTTAAATACAATTCGCATTCTAACGGTGATAATGTATGGGAATTAAATATTACATATATTCTACCAACAGATCCACGTAAATATAGGTCACTTAGTTGCCCTGGCTAAATGACTATTAATTAATAAATGGCCCCTTGTTAGGAACAGTGAACTCAGTTAGTAACCAGACTACACAGATCATCCACACTCATCCTACACTCACATAATAACTCATATTCACCTTAAAATACGCACAAAGTTGTGTCGGCGTTTCATACCTGAGGATAATGTAAATGATATCAACTAAAACGTAGATTTAAAAAAGATAAAAACCTATACGCCACAGACGAGGAGAGGCGGTTGAAGAAAGGAGTTAAAAAAAATAACATATACAGTTTTAAAATAGTAAAAGAGTTTCTATCTATTTTACATCCTGGCCTACTAAAAATGTGAAGGGAAAAGCGTGTGGATATAAAATAACTCAACAACGACATAAATCAAATAAAAAGGTATATTAACAACAATAACCTTTTACCATATACACATACAAAAGACTCTTAGTTCTATTAAACCTAAAAATATTTAATGAAAAGGGTATCATACCATAGAGATGACAATGGAAGGATGCCTCACCTAATAGTTTCCCTAACTGAAACTTCTTATAAAATCCTTGTATTTAAATTAATAATATCATAAAACCTTTCCATTTAGTTGCCTACTTTTCGTGTGATGCCCAAACAGTTTTAAAATCTACATTTTTTTCTTTTTTTAAGCAAAAACATTTAATAAATTCGTGTCTAGTTGAATAAATTAAAAATTTTTAAGTGATATATTTATTTACAATTCAAGAGAACGTCACATAAAAAACATTTAATACAGTATAAATACAAAATATACAAATATCATGTTGATTTATTTGAGTTATCAACGTTTCCCTTTCTCAGGCCAGAGGGATTCATAAATTAAGTTTAATCAATTTGCGTTGTGTGACATTCACTTGTATTGCATTTCTACCCACATCGTGATATGGTGATTGAAATCTATAATTTTTACGACAAAATGTGAAGTTCGACAGTAAAACCGGAATATTTTGGCTTAGTTGTTCAATCGTATGTACTGCTGTGCAATTGTTATAATTTTTTGTATTAGTTGCACCATAAACAAATGTAATTAAGTGGTAAACCCAAATTATTAACAATATAAATACCGAATTAAATATGCCTAAATGGCATAAACTATCCGAAAATGTTTGAATAAAAATAAACAAAACAACTGATTATTTCTCTGCTATGACTGACAGTATTGACTCAGAAGATGTATTATTTTTAGGCCCCTCTGTTACCACTGCCATAAAATTCAGCACTAAAGAGACTGTGGGCGAGTATCTTGATAATGATTCCTTTGACAAAAGTAAATATGTTTTTTTGTGTCTGAATAATGTCTCGGAAGTTGAAAAAGAAGACTCGGGTACACACTGGAGCTTGTTATTTTTAGACAAATCAAATAATAAGGCATATCACTTTGACTCATTACGGCCAAATAACAACTCTTCAGCTCAAGTTGTTGCTAGTAATCTCGGTATCAGTAATGGAGTAATTGAGATGCCGTGTATTCAACAAAAACAATCGTTTGAATGCGGAATACATGTCCTGGCCAATGCTAAGTATATTGCATACCACTATTGTGTGCCTAATGCTCCTGATCTCCCATTTGCGGATTGGTTTACAGGAAAAATAAAAACAAACTGTAGTTCTGAGCTGAATTGTAGCCAACAGGTCTTTAAAGAAATGGGTGGAGAACATGCACATGACACCTTCATTGCTAACAACATAATCAAAACCAAACAAAAACCTAGCAAATGGCTTAGGGTTAGTAAAAAAACCAAGTCTACATGCAAGCCTGCCATGCGCACAAGTATAATTAGTAGAAATAGGTTTGAAATCCTGGATAAAGTAGATGGAGACCACAATGAACTAACAAATACCAGTACAAAGTCATATACAGCTCAATACTACTCAGCTAAACCTAAGTCCTCTAAAGTTAAAAAATGTATAAAAACACATGCTAATAATTTAATGGAGACAAGTAAAAAAACCAAAAACAAAGTAATCATATCAAGTGATAGCCAAGGAAGAGACTTATCCTCTTACCTTTTAAAAGCCAGCAACATCGAACTAAACATTTTTAATCATTGTCACCCAGGTGCTCCCCTAGAACCTATAATACGTTCCGTTACAAACTCTACAGAATTTAATGAATTGTCACCGAATGATTGTGTTGTACTCATGGGAGGGACAAACAATATAACTAAGGAAACTGTAGGAGATTCTGGACGGTTCCTCTCTTCATTACAGGAATACTTGGATAACCAACTGGAATTATTCAAACACACAAATGTTATTCTGTCCACCATTCCATATAGGTATGATTTAGGCTCTAACTCTGCTGAAAACCTACTAATTAAAGAGGCAAATACAATAATCAGGCAAGTTACATACTTAAACTCTCATGCCAAACTCCTGGACCTATATCTTCTCGAGAGGTGCTACCACACCAGACATGGGCTCCACATAAACAAAAAAGGAAAAATGTATGTATCAAAAGAAATTGTAAGGGCCACTAAGGATCTTCTTAATGACCGCATGAACAACATACCTATACCAAACGAGGACTCATCATCAGTGGCTGGATTGGAATTGGAGGAAAGTGCATCAAAACTAAATCTCCTACAAGATATGACTGCCGAGCAATTAACCCCTCAAACTTCAAGCAACCCTATCCTGGTTATAGAGGGCGACATGAAGGACGTAATAGACAGTTTAAAGAATGATACAACAATCGCCTTCAGTCATTGCATATCTGCAGACTTCAATGATCAACGCCATATGAGTGGAGGAGTAGCCACTGTCTTTAAAAAGAAATTTGGTAGACCAAAACTGTCGGACCTCGTGACAAGTAATCTATCCCTACAAAAAGGCGAGCATGGTGCGTCAGTGTACGGACTTATAACAAAACCATCTTATAATAGTAAACCTACTCATGAAAGCTATAATCAGGCCTTTTATAATTTTATTTCAGATGTAAAAAATAAAAAAATTAAAAAGGTTATTTGTTCCCCGATGGGTTGCATGAGGGATAAGGTTGACCCCCAGGTGTTTTCAAAGAATATTGTCCTGTTGCATCGAAGTACTGGTGTTTTGGTCGACATTATAGTTAAGGATGAAAGGGCCACAAGAACTCTCCGAAATGGACTAAAGCATCAAGACTTCATAACCCTGTTAAGAAATTTTATATCTCTAGAGATGAACCGGACAGGTGCCCCATCTCCTGGAGTGCAGACCTACAACCTGGTAGACCAGTGTAACCACCAACCTACCACTGAGATAGCTCCTCAGACAATCACAGAACCTGGATTGATACAAGGGGGTGAGAATGAAGCAGTGCAGGCAGGGAGCTTAACTTCTGAGATGTTAGACATTGTAAATATCACACAGAGCTCTAATTTAAACTCCCCGCGTACAGTGACAGAAAAACCAATCTAAACCAACCTAATTTAAAATCTAAAGAAAGTAGTAAAATCAGAATACTCCACCAAAATATTCAACACTTACAAAGTCGAGTGGAACCATTAGAGATCACTCTCGAAGAACTAAGACCTGACATAATCGTGCTGACAGAGCACAAATATAACGCAAATGAAATTTCTAGACTTAACATCAATGGTTATAAATTACTTTCTCACTACTGTCGTACAACTACAACAGGAGGGGGTGTCGCCATACTTGCGAGGGGAGCTGTTAAGTGGAGCTCTGTTGGTATCCCTAGGGGTACATGTATGCTAGAAGATAAGCAGTTTGAGTATACTGTAGTTAAGTTTAAGACAGATGGGGATGTATTTCTATTGGCTGGCATTTATAGGTCTCCGAGTTCGAAGCCATACATATTTCTAGAAAAATTAAGTATGCTAATAGAAAGTATGTTACTAAAATGTAGAAATATTATAATTATAGGAGACTTAAATATAAATGCCCTACGGGAAGATAAAAAATTACATGAACTAAAAAATGTTTTAAATAGACACCGACTCTTATACTTGGTTGATTTCCCGACTAGGGTCATGGGTAATTCAATATCTGCTATTGATAACGTTTTAACAAACCTAAATAAAAAAGATATTACAATTGAGGGTGTCATCACACTTCTCTCAGACCATGACGCACAGGTACTAACATTAAATAAATTAGGTAAAAAATCTTGGAAAAATAAGTCAATTAAAAAATATACGTATAATTATTCCGAACAAAATATGGATTATTTTAAAGACCTTATGAGGGAAGAAAGCTGGGCGGAAATATATTATACAAATACTCATGACAAATATGATTTATTTTATAAAAAGTTCAAAAGTTACTTTAATTTAGCTTTTCCTAAAATAGTAGTAAACAAACGAAATAAACCTAAGGGCTGGTATGATAACTCATTAAAGGATGAAAAAAGTGAAATTATCAAATTGTCAAAAATGTCCAGACATACTCAAAATTGCGATCTCTTCTCTGCATCAAAGGCAATGTATAAATCATTCAAATCAAAGGCTCAAGTAATAAAAAAGTCATATTATGATAGCAAAATTCGTAAGTCTGAAAATGTAATTAAAACCACGTGGAATATTATAAACAGCGAAGTCGGGAATAAGCCAACTAATTACAACAGACAAATATTATTAAAAGTAAATGGTTCTGCAATCACTGATCCCAAGTATTTGAGTAATGTGTTCAATGATTATTTTCTAACTGTGCCCTGTAATATTAGTAATAGTCCAGTTAAAGCAGTTCCCCAAAATCTGTCAAGAGATAACTTTTACAAAAATGTAGGTGGGGAGATTGGTCTAGAGACAAACAAACAATTTTATTGTAAACCCATCTGTTGTAACGAAGTTTTAGACATTATAAACTCGCTTAAAAACAAGCCTTCTTGTGGTCATGACGAAATTCCACTTAAAGTTATCAAACACGTTAAATTCCAACTAACATCAATTCTCTCTCACCTTATTAATTCATCTTTTGTATCGGGACACTTTCCAGAACCCTTAAAAATATCCAAAATTATTCCAATTTTCAAAAAAGGAGATGCAGAAAGCGTTTCAAACTATCGTCCAGTTTCTTTATTACCGGTCTTCTCAAAAATATTTGAAAAGGCAATGTACAATAGATTTATTAATTATTTAGAAGACAACAAAATTATATTTCATGGTCAGCATGGGTTTCGGCCAGGTTTTTCTACTATCACGGCAGCAACCCAGTTTATTGAGTCGGTAGTGGAATCGGTAGACAATCATGAAAAGGTAGTTGGCATATCAATGGATATGTCAAAAGCATTTGATAGGGTTCACCACGAAATACTCCTCAATAAATTAAAAGATTTGGGAGTAAACGGGTCAGAATGGTTATGGTTCAGATCATACCTTCTAAACAGACGCCAATATGTAGAAATTTCTCATGTCAAGTCCCAATGGCTGTTAAGTACTCGATCAACGATGAAACTGTGCTGCTTCGGTGTCCCACAAGGGTCCATCCTGGGCCCATTGTTATTCTTATGCTATGTTAACGACTTTCCACGTTCTATGTCACTTGTTCCCAAGGAAAATATGTGTCTTTATGCAGATGACGCAAGTTTAAAAATATCTGGGAACTCATTAGAAGATATTGAATTGAAGTCTTATCTTGATCTCTCCAGTATCCAACAATTTCTTAATTCACATAATTTACAACTAAACTTAGAGAAAACAAACTTTATAGCTTTTTCAACTAAACAAAACAAACAAAAAATTGAACCGAATATTTTAATTAATGACAAAGAAATAAAGCAAACAGACGAAATATCATTTCTGGGCTTAACTTTGGACCAATACCTAACTTGGGATAGGCACGTGGAAAATATTTGTGGAAAAATAAACTCTGGGTTATATGCTATTAAGAAAATGTCATATTTATGCAATACATCTACGCTTAAGTCTATATATTTTTCTTACATTCACTCGCATATATCCTACGGAATATCCCTATATGGTTCAACTTCGAAAAAAAACCTATTAAAAATTCTTATTCTGCAAAAAAGAGCAATTAGGATCATTTTACGAATGAAAGAGAAAGATTCGGTTAAAATTCACTTTAAAAACTTAGGTATATTGACGGTTTTTGGAATTTATATTTTACAGACAATTATGTTTGTAAAAGAATACATGCCTGAAAAATTACTGAATGATAAGCACGGTTATAATACAAGGGGAGGGGCCTTTGTGGAGACTCGACGGCACAATCTAGAGCTTGCAAAGAAAAAAACGAGCTCAACCGGGCTAAGATTTTTGAGAATGCTCCCAAATTCATTAAAAAATGAAGAATGTAACAACCAATTTAAAAAGAAACTTATAAACTACCTTATTGAAATTGCTCCCTATTCAACAGATGAGGTATTTGAAAATACGAAATAATACACTACTTATGATTATAACTTTATGCCTTGAATGTAGTTTATGGGGTTCATTGTCTCAAATTAATACTGTACATACTTTATTCTAATGTGATGTTACTTGCTACTTCTTATGTATAAATTGCTTCAATCGCTGACACTATTCAATGTACTCTGTGTATATATTTGTGAATAAAGATATTTTGAATTGAATTGAATTGAATTGAATTGAACTTTTAGTTCATAGTGTTATTTATAAACTGTTTATTAAAATGATCAAGTAAGAAATAAATAATTTAAAATTTTATTTAACAGGTATAAAAAGCTCAAATATTTTTTATATAGTGAATTGAGTTTTGAACGGTTACTTTTCTTTTGTTGTGCATTTTTAAAAGTTTATTCTACAAAATTAATCCAAGCAAAGTGTTAATTCAAATACGCATTGTCAGACGAGCTTTGTTTGGAATGTATGGTTTAGCTTTTTGTTATCGAATTTATGAAATGTTGATAGATATTTTAAAAAAAATGTAATAAACCGCTTTCAAATTACAACTTACTGTAAAATGATATTAAAAACATTTCTCTTAAATTTATAAAATTGACGGATTATAAAAAAAATTATGTATGAAAAAAATTAAATCTATAATTTATACTGTTTTTCAACCAAATTAATAACCACCCTGTATAAATAAATTAAAGGAATGTCTACTTTTTATTTTTATTATTGTTTAATTTTTTTACCCAAATTGTTACCAACTTAAATCCCTACCTAAAGCGTTTAGCTAACAAACCAAGAAAGGTAACTGAAGTTAAAATGTATGTCCAAGTCTACGCTGAGTGAAATCTATAAATAAGTGAATTATACTATGTAATCGAGTGCGATTCGGTTTATAACTCGAATATAAATCTGTCTCGAAGGAGACCGAGTTGGCGATTTTACATCCCATTTCCAGTTCCAATAAAGGAAAATATTTGTAGTTTATGGCGTTGTAAGTCATGCAGGGAGCGTGTAAACACGATAACAGAAGCAATCGTTAAATATCGGCCGGCCGACGGACCGATTTGGCTCTAGCGTGTAGCCTAGTTGACAGACAATTGTTGTTACAAAACTATACATATTAACTATATAGTTAGGTTAATATTCTTGTTTTTGAGCAGCCAAAACACAAATGTTTAGAAACGTTCATATGGTGAAAAGTGTTATAATTAAACTCATAAATTATATAATGTTTTAACTTTAGCTACAGTAATGTTACTGTTAAAGTTAGATTGATTTTTACTAACATGAATCTAATATATTTACTATGTATGTTATTTTTTATATACTTTGAATATTCAATATATAATTAATAAACTCTTTTTTTAATTGGTAATAAGAAAAAGGTAAGAATTTACGTGATAAATTGATGTCTTGTATTTTTATTAACATTATTGTGGATATATATTTATAGTTTATGTTGATTGTTTTCTGTTGTATATTTCAGTCAGAGAAAGCGTAAAATTGAGGCCCTAATATGTGTAAAACAGTATTACGGATGTTTTTACAAGTACTGTACTCAAATCATCGTAAAGCTTTTACAAACTCTTTGTAATACCCCAATTGAGTACGGTAGCAAAACCATAACTCCAGTTGAAATATAAGTGTACCTTTGTTACACCTGTATTATAGCAACACGTTGGTTATATTTTTAAGGTAATAAATGGTAGTACAACATAAAAATGTTTACTGACGGATGTAAGTAATGATTTTAAAGATTAAAGAACTGAATAAATTTTCATCACAATGAAAATAAACACTGAAACATATTTAAAAACATGGTTTTAAATACCTTTTATTGTAATAACATGAAAATTGAATTTTTTTCATTTACATCTTTCTCATTTAAATAATAATGTTTTTCCGATTTACAATATCTATTTAATGTTTTGTTATGTTTCTATTCACTAATTAATAGTCGTGTTTTATGGATAAACAAACTGTAATGTTTCACATATAAATGCTCAAATCTTTTCTTTGATATGAATGTTTTTACTTGCAAAATAGTTGCTCAGATTTTCCTGTTTTCTACTGTATATTTTATGTGTGTGTTTTTAATTGTCCCTTTATTTTCATATATTATATTGTATTTTATCTGTTTCTTGGCTTACTCGCTACTTCATTATAACTTTACTATTATTATAGTTCTTTAAACCTCTTACATATTTAACTATCGTAAGAAATTTTACAATTTTTATGAACTAATGTTGTACTATATACATTTGTTAATAGACGCTTTTTATATTTATGTTGGTGAAATAACTTTTTGTTGAATCTTCTGTTTTACAAGCTATAAATTGAGGAACGTTTTATGAAAACATGTAAATAAAAACTCCATCTGGTTATATTTATGGACGACAAAGTTTAAGAGGTTATATTTATAGACGACAAAGTTGTACATGGTATTATTTCTAGACGAAAGTTTACATAGTTATATTTCGTGACGATAAAGTTGTACACGGTTATATATAAATAAGACAAAGTTTTACATGGTTATATTTAAATATGACAAAGTTTTACATGGTTATATTTATAAACGACAAAGTTTACACGGTTATATTTATAGACTACAAAGTTGCTCGTGGTTATATTTATATACCACAAAGTTATATGGTTATATCTATAGACGACAAAGTTGTACATGGTTACATTTATAAACGACAAAGTTTGTATGGCTATTTATAGACGACAAAGTTATACATGGTTATAATAATAGACGACGAAGTTGCACATGGTTACATTTACAGACGACAAAGTGGTAAATTGTTATATTTATAGACGACAAAATTGTCACGGTTATATTCATAGACGACAAAGTTGTACGTGGTTATATTTGTAAACGACAAAGTTGGACGTGGTTATATTTATACGCGGCAAAGTTGTATACGGCTATATCTGTTGACGAGAAACTTGTATATGGTTATATTTATAGACGATAAAGTAGTATATTGTTATATTTATAAACTACAAAGTGGTACTCACGTCGCCAAAGTGAGACGCATCCAGTAGGGACGTCAGGCCGAGGAGAAGCTCGGGTCTCCCAGCCGGCCGATCACCATGGTCCCAGTGGGCACCTATGTATCCACACACTGCGCAACGCATATACACACACACCAACACACGCTCACAACACGCCTGCCATTGTAGATGTACGCTCGGCGCGAGGCGCTGTAGGACTGAGCGCGCCGCGCGCCACCCCTCCGCCCTTCCATTCTCACCTGCCCCCCACCAAGCGCCTAGCTTTTAATTGTTCGATCGCTTAAAGGACTTTGGTAGCGCCGCCTAGAAGTGGTCTCTCTCAACTGACCTTAATTGTGGATCCCTGGAGATGTGTGGTCCTCTGACTGCCTCCTCCCCGAACGATTTTCAAGAAGGGGCGTTTTTAGATTGCAGAAATAAGTATTTACTTGACTCCAAGGGACTTCTTGCTAAGGTGTGTTTGCATAATGATAAAATTTTTAGCAATAAATAAAATATAGGTTGCCATTTATCGAACAGTGGATTATGCATTGATTTATTTATTCTTAAGATATCGATCGTCAAGATAAGGGCAAATATAAATTTAAAATTTCGAGTGCAAATGAGCGAATGTAGTCATTGTTACAAACCAAGGCTTGAATATAGGTATTTATTAAATTACAAGAAGTTGGTTCTACATATGTTTTTACAGCATATGTTTTTACATATGTTTCGAAAGCAAGGAATTTCAACATTACCTTAGGTACTGTTTTAACAATTAAGTAGTAAATTGAACATTATTAACTCGAAATTAATAATGTCAGAAACAGAATCTTATGTGAATAGCATGTGTTTATTATTTGGACATATTACAATTTCTATGTCTGAAATGAACACAGCCCTTCAATTAGTGAGGTCTGCTACTACAGCTGGTTTAATCTGCGTTACATTTACATGAGACTACACCAGCGCACCACCGCTGGACCTCAAAACAGATGACAAGTAGAACACACATTTTAGCATTGAATGATAAATCTATATTTGTGTATATAAAACCCATGACACCACGCTTAATGCCTAACACTGGCCCAGTATGACTCACATTTATGTATTTTTGTATATAGTAAAAATGAATATTCTGAATCCAAAAATTACAAATTATAGGATTTTAAAATGTTTAAAACTTACTATTACATTCAAACACTAAAATGTAATTTTTGTTTTTATCCAATAAGTTTTTTAACCTACAACACATATCGAGCGTGTCTCTTTAGCCCCTTCTACAAACGTACAAACTGACAACAATCGTCCTACCGTATAAAACTGATACACCCACAGTGACACAGTGATCCTCCCACCCTCTGAAACTGATACATCCACAGTACCCTCCCACCCCCCTAAAACTGACACATCAACAGTGACCCTTACACTCCAAAAAAATGACACATTCACTGTAACCCTTACACCCCTAAAACTGACACCACATACACAGTGACATTCCCACCCTCTAAAACTGATACATGCACAGTGACCCTCCCTTCCTCTAAAACTGATACATCCACAGTGACTCTCCCACCCACTACAACTGATACATCCAAAGTGACCCTTACACCCATAACACAGATATATCCACAATGACTCTTCCACCCCTAATTCTGACGCAATCACAGTGACCTAACATACCCTAAGACTCAAATAACATACAGAGACCTTCCCACCACCTAATATATTACGTATTTCCTACTACCTACGCCAGAACACATCTAACGAAAAATTATCCTCCCACCAACCCTTAAACTTATAGAATTGAAGGTATTTCTTCCACCCTTCCCAAAACTCAAATAACTGACTGTTTCCCTGCAACCCTCTCTAAAACTCATAAAACTTATGATTTCCCTACAACCCAGAGTAAAAGTTATAACACTGACGAATTCCCTACAGTCCACCCTAAAACTCATAAAACTGACGATTTCCCTACAACCCACCCTCAAAATCATAAATATGACAATTTCCCTACAACCCACTCTAAAACTAATAAAACTGACGATTTCCCTACAACCCACTGTAAAACTCATAAAGATGACGATTTCCCTACAACCCACTCTAAAACTCATAAAGACGCCGATTTCCCTTCAACCCACCCTAAAACTCATAAAACTGACGATTTCCCTACAACCCACCCTAAAACTCGTAAAGATGACGATTTCCCTACAAACCACCCTAAAACTCATAAGGATGACGATTCCCCATCAACCCACCCTAAAACTAATAAAACTGACGATTTCCCTACAACCCACTCTAAAAATCATAATGATGACGATTTCCCTACAACCCACCCTAAAACTCTTAATGATGACGATTTCCCTACAACCCACCCTAAAACTCATAATGATGACGATTTCCCTTCAATCCACCCTAAAACTCATAAAGATGACGATTTCCCTTTAACCTACCCTAAAACTGATAAAACTGACGATATCCCTACAACCCACCCTTAAACTCAAAAAGATGACGATTTTCCTACAACACATCCTAAAACTTATAAAGATTACGATTTCCCTACAACCCACCCTAAAACTCATATGGATGACGATTTCCCTTCAACCCAACCTAAAACTCATAAAACTGAAGATATCCCTACAACCCACCCTAGAATTTATAAAGATGACGATTTCCCTACAACGCACCCTACCACTCATAAAACTGACGAGTTCCATACAACCCACCCTAAAAGTCATAAAACTGACGATTTCCCTGCAACCCACCCAAAAACTCATAAAGATGAAGATTTCCCTACAACCCACCCTAAAACTCATAAGGATGACGATTTCCCTTCAACCCACCCTAAAACTCATAAAACTGAAGATTTCCCTACAACCCATCCTAGAATTCATAAAGATGGCGATTTCTCTACAACCCACCCTAAAACTTATAAAACTGACGACTTCCTACAAACCACTTTAAAACTCATAAAACTGACGAGTTCCCTACAACCCACCCTAAAACTTACAAAAATGACGATTTCCCTTTAACCAACCCTAAAACTAATAAAACTGACCATTTCCCTACAACCCACCCTAAAAGTCATAGAACGGACAATTTTCCTACAACCCACCCTTACACTCATAAAGATGACTATTTCCCTACAACCCACCGTAAAACTCATAAAGATGACGATTTCCCTACAACCCACTCTAAAAATCATAAAGATGACGTTTTCCCTTCAACCCAACCTAAAACTCATAAAGATGACGATTTCCCTACAACCCACCCTAAAAAAACTAAAGAAAATGACGATTTCCCTACAACCCATCCTAAAACTCATAAAACTGACGATTTCCCTAAAACTCATAAAGATCTCAATTTCCCTACAACCCACTCAAAAACTAATAAAGATAGCGATTTCCCTACAACCCACTCTAAAAGTCATAAAGACGCCAATTTCCCTTCAACCCCGCCTTAAAACTCATAAAACTGACGATTTCCCTACAACCCACCCTAAATCTCATAAAGATGACGATTTCCCTACAACCCACCCTAAAACACATAAGGATGGCGATTTCCCTTTAACCCACCCTAAAACTGATAAAACTGATGATTTCCCTACAACCCACCCTAAAAGTCATAAAACTGACGATTTCCCTACAACCTACCCTAAAACTCATAAGAATGACGATTTCCCTTCAACCTACCCTTAAACTCATAAAGATGACGATTTCCCTACAACCCACCCTTAAACTCATAAAGATGACGATATCCCTACAACCCACCCTAAAACTCATAAAACTGACTATTTCCCTTCAACTCACCCTTAAACTCATCCAACTTAGTTTTCCTACACCCACCATAAGACCACATAAGATTGCGGCCTACTCTAGATTGACCAGCCTTTACGAGTACGTGAGTCCGTAGATGTTCGACGATTAGTCTATGAACATCTAGGCTACAATTTATATGAATTGATATGGCATTTTTAATTAATCCCCTTAGACAGGAGTACACAACTTATGGTTCGTTAAATTTGTAAATATTGTCAACTATCAACGTCAGAACATACAGTGAGCGCAAACAATATTTTATAAAATAAGAATCAAACAATTAACCACTAATCTACTTAATTGCATTTAATGTGTCTTAGAACGAAGCCTAATAAATGTTACAGAATTTATTTTATAGTTGCAGTGTGTATTATCTATGGTAATTTCTTAAAGTAAGGTACACTATATAAAAATATAAGTAAGTTTCGTTGCTGATATAATACCTTATTTTTATTTCAAAAGATTTGATGTGGTAGGTCAGATAACTTACTCTATAACTTTGAACATGTCCCCTTGCTATTCACTTCACTCGCCAGTTCACATTGGCCTGCAGACCTGTGCGTGAAATGTATTCAAAGGGTGAAATGCCTACTGTTAGGTCAGTTGGGGACTCGAACCTTGGATCAGCACTCCGCAGTCCGAAGACTTAGCCACTACGACGGAAAACCATGATTCAAAAAAATTGTATACGATATCATATGTTTTAACTTATTTCTTCAAACATAAATCATATTGATTATTCAACAAGTGCCATCAGGCAATTCTCAATTCTTGTAGATGTTTAGGAATTAAGAAGTAACAGCTGTACAAATGTAAATAATTATGTTTATTAAATGTTAACAGCTGTTGGAATATAAATAAGATTTTCACTACACTACTATGAGTTTAGCTGTTTTCGTTTTGTGTTTACAACCTGCGAAACATCATATTTTCAACAGCTGTCTATTGTTTACTACCGAAAGTAACATTGTTTACAACCGAAAATTTTCCACAGTCAACAACACCTGTTTTTATTCCGTAGTGTAGTGAAAAGTATCGTTCAAAACTCGAGTGAAAGTGTTTTGTATGTTCTCGACCATTCGAAGTGCTCGACAAGTCTCGCACTTCAAACATATGGTCTCGAACATGCAAAACCCCACTTTCCACTCTTGTTATGAAATATACTATTTTCTAAAATTGAAAAGGTTGTAGATCTTTCTTAATAATAGAGAGAGTAAGTTTAATTGATACAGTAGACTTTTTTATCAAAAAAACATTAAAAAAACGAATGCATGTCTATCTGTGTCTCTTTCACATTACAAGGCCCAACATCGTTCATCTGATCACCACGAGACTAAGGTAAGTTTGTATTTTTCCTCCAGGGAATGTTTTATGCGCACCGGACTGTAGGGCTCTGCCCAGCTGGCCCTTAAAGTTTCATTGGTAATCTAATGGAGTTATTTATTTTATTAATCATGAGCTATTATATAAAAAAAATTAAATGAAAACTTTTCAAGTATACTAAGAAATAAAATTGGGTGCTTATATTTTTAAACTGTACATAAGTTGCAACTCAAGTGCAATCAGTGAGGTAAATTTACATATTTAATGTGATTAAAATTTACAAATTTATACGCGTTTACTTAATAAAGTTTAATTTCTAATATTTGCCGTCATGCCGAGGCGTCACGAGTGCATGTGTGACAGGGTTGGCACGTGAAGCGTGCAGGGATGTCCCCTAGTACGATAATAACACTCTATAAGGATTTCTACTTTATTATCTTTGTTAACCAGGCCAAAGGGATAAATATCTTACCTACCTTGGGTTGAAAATTATGTTTATTATTCAAATTGGGTCTTTTTCAAAATGTTCCCGTATTTTTAAGCAATGATTAATCGTCAAACGAAGTAGAAAGTTTACAAGTATATTTTATATAAACATATATATGTATATAAAATATACGATTAAATAGCTATAAGTTGAGGTGTTAGTTGCTTATAGCTATTTGATCGTAATCTAAACTAACCTAACAAACCATCCTGGAAGTACTTAAAACTTAACCTAACCAAAATAGCAGAGCGCACTGAGTGATGGGCTAATTAAAGTGACGACACTTGTTATTTTCTTGTAAGTCAAAACAACGTGACCAATATCATAGGTACTTAGTTCGTAAGTTTAGTTTAGTTCTAGACTTAGTTATTCATGGCAAATATTTTCACCATATTGATATATCGAAAACCAAATATCGATCTAACGATAAAATCGAAAGAAAAATATCGATATATCCGGGTAACCGATATATCAAATTGAAAATTATTTATCTGTTTAAAATCATGCACTAACTCATGTCATGACTAAGATAAAATTTAAATGTATTTTTATAATTAAAAAAATTATACCTTTAATTACTATGTTAATTATAAAATAATAATGTAAAAACATTGTTATTTTTGTTTTTCTTATTTTAAAATTCCATTAGGCTTCTTATAAACACAAAAAATCAAACAAATCAATGCACTAAACCTACATTCAATACGTCTTAGGTAAATAATTTCAAAATAAGTTTGACTGTGCTTCTTAGAGTCAGCGTTGCCAACTCACACACAACCCGTTCCACCCACTCACTGGTGTACAATAAATTACATTTTAGTTTGTTAACCTCACTAAAAAAACTAAATAAAGTTACTTTATTACTTCAATGAATGTTTTGTACGCATAAGATGCAATTTAAATGTGTCTGCTTTTTTAATCGTGATGATTTTTAAGAGAGAGAATAACGGCAATAGTTTAAGTGATATGCTATTCGGACTGAAATATCGATATGGACGATATTATCGAATGAAAATATCGATACTAATACAGTATATAGATATATAGAAACATATTTATCGATATTTCCGATATATCGATATATCGTTGCCACCCCTAGACTTAGTAGACAAGCTATACAATATTCGGGAACTTCCGAATAAGACCTTCAAATTTAACTCGACACAAGTTTGAACACATAACAGTTGCCACTGTCTCAGGTGACCACATGTCGTGACAAAACATGTCTACGAGGGGTTCTTACGCAGTCAACAACGATAATTTACCTCAGTCAATACTCACAACTCCCGTACTTGACCACATCCCTCTCCAAGCTCGACCCTAAGATGTCTCTTCATGAGCGGCTCTCTAGCCATGGCCAAGACGATCCATGAACTGGCCTCAATAAGCAATTATCTTAACCCATTATCTCAGTTTCGAGGGGAAATAACTAGTTTTAATTGTGTAACTGTTGCCACATATGCCAATTAATTATTTCGGATGCTAGCTCCAAATAGTTTAGCCTCTGAAACAATTTTGTTTGCTCTATGTGTTGAATACTGTTAACAACATTTTGAAAATTGAGGTTATAAAATTCGTAACGTGTAAACTATGCTGCAAGATTATGTTGAAATGATTGATTTAAGAAATTCCGAAATAGTTCGTTGAAACTCAATTCTTGACGTTATGTAGTTTTTGTAATGCTGGTCGGATTTTTTATCTAAATTAATTAATTGGCCAGATTTCACTTTGTTTTAATTATATTTCTTTTCAAAATCTAATCTGAAAGTAACATTTATCCCAAAGCTTCGCTAATTAAATAATATGTTTAAAATTTGCAATAACATGTGATCAAATATATAAATTAGATTTTTATGTTGTTAATAACATAAAACTATTTGGGACTAAGTTTGAAAATAGCTTCAGATTAAAAGTTTAATTATAACATAATTATAAAAAGAATAAAATGAAAAACGTCTTTATTCATATTACAAGAGGCGAAGTTAGGGCTGCAAAGACCTCTCTACCACTTAACCTCGAATAATATATAGCCACGTAATTTACATTAAAAATACGTTGATAATGTCATAGAAGTTTTGATACATTTAATACTAAACACTAAATAGAACGAACGATTGCATGGAGATGCTGGGCGGTCACTAAATGATTTCTAACTTAGAGGAATTTAATTTCAATGTGAATATTCGACATAATAATTTGGACACGACTAAACAAAAATATTTTTCTGCGTGAACTTTACATCGTCTTTATGTGATACAAATAAATAATAACGATAATGATGATAACGATTAAAATAATATATTATAAAGTATATCCATGAGGATACATGAAGTATACACTGTGGATTGAGTAGCAGAGTGTGTCGTCACCCTGAAGACGAGTGCTGCAATGAACTCCAAACGTCAGCACCATGTACTTAGTGTAGATAGCAATCACACACGGTCCAACTCGGATTACGATAGTGTAAATAAAATATTTTTTTACGTTTTAATGTGTGTTTTTAATAATATTATATTTGTCATTGTGCTTGTTTGTATGTCGTGTTATTATTTACTCTTCGGACTTTAACTGTTACTGTTACTATTGTTATTACTGTAAAAGACTATTATTTGTATTTTAGATTGTTTTTGTGTGCTCTTTCTAGATTGTATTGTACCAGAACTTATTTGAATGTTTATATAAGTTATGTAGTTAGTAAGTTTATTTGCCACTTCCAATAGTTTTAAAATTTTAATATTTTACTGATTAGCAATATTTTTTTATGTCTTTTAAGGTGAGCCTAAAAGTTGTGGGATTATAATTAAAAACTGATGACTTTATGAATGAAAATTACTTTAGATGTTTGAAAGGTGTTTTATAATGTTAGACGCGTTATGATTGGATTGTATCTGTAATGTATAATTTATAAATAAATGCGCCGGACAACCTGTCATCAAAATACCAATTTTATTATTCGGCTTAGTTTGAATTTAAAGTAGGCACTAGTGGCGCAGTGATGTAATCCAGCTACTTGGAACAAAGTGGTGAGGGGGTTGTAGGCGATAGGTTCTATTCTCAGTCTTCTTAATACCAAAACAGTGTCCGCTCAATGGTTGCCATCGACGTGGAAACTACTAGAGTGCCCATGTTGGGTGGTAGTGAAAGTTCAGATGTTTTGTAAGGAAGAGAACTAAATGTCAGGCTTGTCAGTTAGCTTAAAATCAGATCAATACTACGTGGTTCAGATTCCACGTAAACTGTGAGTTCATTAGTTGCCCTGACTATTGGCCTATTAATAAATAGTTTATTTACAGTTACAATTTCATTGGTCCAATTTAGTTGTTAGTAATGTATAGTAACGTCGACAATTAGGTATTTTGTCCAATTTGTTGTTCAGCAAAACGATATTTTATTGAAAACCCTTCTCTTAACTAAACAAATATATTTGTAAGTATATAAATCGTGTTTAAAATGCTTTACATGTTGCACTAATTTTATTACATTAAACTAACCACATTGTAGAGGGAAAAATATCAAGGTGTGTTATTTTTGCAAATACAGTATATTATCATAGTACAAGCCCAATAATCTTGTACTACGAAATATTTTCAATTAATGGCTGTTTTAGTTAGTATATATGTATAATTGACATTTATTTATATTTTCTTAAGGCAGGGTTCATCAGCGAGGTCGTAAAAACTAAATGGCCCCTTTTGCCTTAAGAATCTTTCAAGTCAACGGGGCGTTTCAACCGGGCAATTTAGAGCCGTCATCCGAGCTTGTTTACTGCCAGAATGAGATATTTGGGGGGCCGTCAAGTAACTTTTTATATATATTGGAGAAATTTATTGATTAAACTAATATACATCATTCATATTATCATTTATTATTAATTTATTTAATTAACAAATAATAAGGCGCCTTTGTATTTTGTAGCTGAAGATAACAAAGGTACGTTAACCTCATTATTTGTTACGTTTAAATTATTTAGTCAATGTTTTGCAATTATACACGATTTTTTTAATATTTACGGTTACTTTATATGGAAAATATGAATTTTACATATTTATTTTTATTTAAATATATATGTATATTTCATATTGGTTACTCGAACGTTTTTTTCTTAAAAATGCCATAATTTCGTCCTTTCTCAACAAATAGCTATTTATTTATCATTAAGACTATATAATTAAATATTCTATATTTTACTTAAAAACCTCTCAATATAAGATCAATACAGGGATATATATATTTAATGCATAATATATTGGTAAATTTACTTAATACAATATATTTTTATATAGTAAGAAGGAAGTTAAATTTAAGTGCGTACTCAAAATCCATGTAATGAAATACCCTATATTTTTAAATAATTTTATATCAAAATAAGAATTAATTTTTTTCCAAAAGCAATTTTATTTTGTAATAAAACAAAAAATGATTATTAATTATTGATGGCAAAGATAACGTGTAGTGAGGTTTATTAAGTTGTTTTATTCATTTTTGTACAAAACATATACTTTCCATTTTTATTTACAGTTACAATTTCATTGGTCCAATTTGTTATTAGACTATAAGTCTTGTAATTGTTGATTTTGAACGAGTTTATCACATATTGTCTACAAATACAAACGTTTTTAATTCAATTATGACTAAACATTTCCTAATCTTGTTTTTTAGGGCTATGGATTATTTTTTTAATTTCATTGTCAACAAAATCGTTAATTTGGTTACTTAAATCTGTTTTAAAACCTTTTTTAGCCAATAATCCAACACACTTCACCAAAACTTTAGTGTGAAATGTCAGCTCAGTGGCCTTTGACATTAAATCCCTAATGCTTAACAGCTGATCACCTCCATCAGCTGTTCCAGGTAAACATACTGATGTAAATCAGCTGATTGGTTAATTGTGGTCTAACTTTCCCTTGCTAACTGGACAGCTGAGAGAAGAATGGTCCAGATCTCATCACGTTCCAGGTGGTCCTCTGCTGGACATCGTACGTCAGTAAGGCATCTAATTTGGTCCTATTACCATAACGCCTTTATTGGTCCTATAATGTTAAATTTACCTTTTAGGGTAAATAAAGCTATAAAAGACAGTAATCTATCTGACGATAATTCTAAAAATGATTGAATAGCTAAAAAAGAATAGTTACTGATTTCGAGCAAGCATTTGATTGTTAACAGCTGTGTGGACATTATCTGTACACGACAAATCTGTTAAACGATTGACAAAATATCAAATAAAGTACGATTGACTAATTAAATATGTGCAACAATCATTTACTAATTACAATAACTGGAAATTTCACTCAGTTGAAATTATGTAGCTATTAGGTGAGTAAAATATTATAGTAAGTATGGAATTATTGTTTGAATGAATGTAAAGTGACGTGCAATGAGTCTATGAGAATCAAAACTGAAAACATATTTATGACGTACATATTCTATGGTTTTTTTAATATTATTATGTATTTCTTTACTCAAATAATCTAAGAGTTATAATTGGACGTAATTGTCTACAAACTGTTATTATCTACTTATTAACAAATCAGACATGTACAATAATTATTATTGCTGTGTTAATCTACATCAATTAGGTTTTTTTTACGAATTTGCCTCAATGTTATATAAATGTTATTCCTAAAATAAACATATTTTTACGTATAATATTAAATTTAGTGTATAGTATTTTCAAAACATTTTCTTTGTTTTAAATATACTATACAGAGTCCCTGATCTCTCTAATAAGATCTCTTGGTTCATTTAGGATCACAAATATAATATTTAAAGTGTCCGAAACACCTCCGTTATTCTTGCAGCCACCGTTTTGGTTTTTTTTTACTTTTAAATTTATATTGCAAAAACAAAAGAGTGTATTAAGCTGAAATTTTGTATGGTCCTTTATATTATAAACATCCATTTTGAGAAAAATTTTGGGTTTTCCTGTAAAATTAACAAAATGGCGGCCATTTACATGTTTAAATCCTAAGGAACTCATAAACGAATATTTACATAAAAAATTACATAGAATAATGTTTTTTAGGACATTTAATTACAAACACAATGATATAACGTTTTTAAAATTCGGATGACAAATAACAAAGAAAAGATCATTTATGTGACAGTATGTACAATGTAGTATGCCAGTACAGCGTGTAACACAATAATAATGTAATTTGTGATAGCTTTTAATCAGATGTTTACATAAACTTTATTGTTGCGCTAATCAGCTGATTTAAGACTATCACAAATTACTTTATTATTATCAGCTGTTACATGTGTGTTACACTTTGTACTGGCATATTGCATTGTACGTACTGTCACATAAACTATCCTATCTTTGTTATTTTTTCTTCCCATTTAAAAAAAAAACATGTTATCATTGTATTTGTAATTGAATTTCCTAAAAAATATTATTTAAAGTAAGAATAATATTTCAAGTACTGTACATACCGGTCATGGGATTTTTTGTCCCACAACGTGCATCGATGCATTCGATGTAAAATAGGCCATTACTAATGGGCTTACTACCTAAGCACTGTAGCATATATTAATTGTTATTCCATATTATACCTAGTACAGAAACACTTATTCCTTACTCATACACGTATCAACAACAATACATTTTGTATTCATGCATTTTTTTTTTTTATTATTATTTTATTTGTCCTCAGTATTTTAATTTATATGGAATCAATACCACTAACAATTTAAAAAACTTAAACTACGGATTCTTTTTTTATTTTATTTTATTTTACAAGTGGCCGATCTGCTCTTCAACCTTACTCTACCCATTCGCCATGGACAATTGATCTGCGAGGGGAACTTATCAGAAAGAGTAAGGGTAAGAACCTGTACAGTACAAGGTGAATATTACTGATAAAAACTAACATATTACAAGGCCAAGATTCGAACCTGCGTTATCTCTAACTAGTCCTAAGTCTTGACGCCCTAGACCGCTCGGCCTCTGGCTCTCGAAACGGGATAAGTTTATCAATATTTCAAAAGGAAATAATCCAGTTTTAAGCAATTTTTAGTGTTGTGAAGCACTTTTAAGACCCACAGTAAGGCAACAAAGCAGAATATAAATAAATAGTTATAGTTTTCCATGTACACATAATACTTTTATATAACCTCTATATTTTTTCACTATATATAAGTGTCTGTTTAAGTGTTTTTCGTCATATTTTTCACAATTTTCCAGAAGACATGGAAATAGGTATTGTGAAGATAATACAAATCGTACATACATTTATACATTTCTTTGTTGATATCAAAATAATTGTTTATACAGGCCCCTAAGTCTTATTTTCTTTTTACTCACCAATATCTAAATAAATAAAAAATTAGAAGGCTAGAAATATTAGAGGAGTATGGGTTTTAGTAGACCTAGAACTAATTTAGGGTAAAACGTGTTTGAAAAACTTCAACATTTCCCACCGTATTGGGAGACTTAAATGGCCTCAAAGATTCCGATTTGGGTTGACCCAACGGCTTAGCAAGTGGAGCACTCGTGTTATTGCTTTTTCTTACGGCTGAAATAAAAAATGGTAAAATGTATTTCCAATTTTACTATACATTTTCAAAATGATAAATATAATAAAAGTGTTGTACATAAGTTAAACATACTAATATATTCAAGACGCCTCCGACCACTCGGATACTGTCCCTCCCACTGTTATCCTCTTGCTGTTCAAACATTCTTTCATTTTCATTCGGTTTTTTTATTTGCTCTAACTTATATATGACCTCCCTCTCTATTAATAGACCCTACGTTTGATAATTTAAATATGTCTCCTTTTGAATTATCTCTTAATATTTTATCGTAATTGGACTAAGTAAAATAATAATTTCAACGACATAGTTTACTTATAATAAATTATATTCCTTATTATATTCGTGTTATTATACGCTTTTAGAATTTTCACTGAAACAATTAATAAATAAATCACTTCAAAGTGATGGAGAAATTTAGATTTTAGATAGCAGTACTGGAGAAGATAATTCAATCAATCTCAAAACAACAAGAAACTCAAAAAATTTACGTTTTCATGACAATTGTCATAAAACTGTTTTTTTAACATATGTTTATGTTTAGTTTGATTGCATTTCGATTAGTTTGCGTTTTGAAAAAATAATACATATTATGTTTCATATGAACGCGTTTGGATTCGTGGGAATTAACAAAGGAGCTACGTGTTAACAAAGGAGCTACGTGTTAACAAAGGAGCTACGTGTTAACAAAGGAGCTACGTGTTAACAAAGGAGCTACGTGTTAACAAAGGAGCTACGTGTTAACAAAGGAGCTACGTGTTAACAAAGGAGCTACGTGTTAACATTGTTTTTCAGTTACATTACACTAAAGTACTAACACTATTCAAAGAAATAAAATAAACTATAAAAAATGCGTATATATAATAACGTTCGTTTAAAAAACATAATTAAAATACGAATAGTAAAAATATAGTTACGATATGAGAATAGGAATGGGAATGCATGATTTGTACGCATGAGAGGCAACTCAAATATATTTTATTTCGAATTGTAATGATTTTAATGAGAGAGAATAACGTCAATATTTAGTGATATATCGGACCAAAATAACGATATGGCCGATACTATTGAAAGAAAATATCGTTTCTAACATATATATTTTTCGTTTAACAATATCGCAATTTTAACAAACCGTTGAATAAATATGTATAGAAAAATACTTAAAGGACAGAATCGCACCCGAGTTTGAAGGTTGTTTTCTAAAGAACTGAGTGTCCTAAAAAAAATCTAATCACGCCATTGTTTTCCTCGTTTAACTATACGTTAGTAAATACGTATTTTACATTTTTTTACAACTTTTAATAATTTGTATCTTAGTTGGAACAAAAAAAGAGCAGGAATTATAATTACTTTTCACTGTACATCACATTTACACCATTATTACTAAAAAAATCCTCAATTTATCATATTTATATTTTAATACCTGGTTGATGGGAATATTTTGTATAACTTTTATCGATTTTAGAATTTTAACTTTTCGAGAAAAACAGTTTTTAGCAATTCCCTGAAACATTGTTTTCTCAGCTTCTTGAAGTCGTATAATTAATTAGTTGCTCTTGTTGTGATCACTATGACATGTATAGTTATAATACATCACTTTCTTATGTGTTTTATATATATATCGAAACGCATTTATCGATAGTTCCAATATATCGATATATTTTTGCCATCCCTATATGAGAAAGGAGGTATTGCAGACAGGAATGTAGGAATCGATCCAGGACAAGGGGCCTTCGAGGAGCCACGGAGCGTGGGGGCCATAACAATGAATGATAAATAAAACGCATCTTCTACACAAATAATTTAATTACATCCTTTGATATATTCATCTTCGTCAGTCCCATATGTAAATTACTGTGATTTAATTACCCTTGGATCCTTCCCAGCATGTCTGACTACTGGCCTACAATTGTCCGAGTCTATCTTTCATTCGTTACAGCTCCTAATAGAAGAAAACAACTAAAGAAAATTAGTGAAGATCAATTTATATTGTTGAAAATAAATGTGTTTCACCCTAAAAGTGGTAGTGTAAATTTTTTTCTAATTTTTGATCAATAATGTAAATCATAAACATAACACTGTTTGCTGTTCCAAAGATATTTGTTATGAACTATATTTTATTAAAAATTTCAATTCTAATTGTTTACATGTAATTTGTTGTATATTATTTAATATGCTTGACCCATTGTAGTATCCTAATTGTGATTGGACTAAATTATTATTAATGATAAGGAAAAATATAATCATAACACTAGAAAAACATTATCATATTGTTATATTGTTATACGAAATAAGAAAGAGATTGGAGATTTCGATTCAACTAAGGAAAACCCAATTGATAAAAAAATATCAATTTCAAAAATAATGGTCGAATGTTATTAATTTGTCGTTTAACAATATAGCAATTTTAACAAACCGTTGAATAAATATGTATAGAAAAATATATGAATTATATAAAATAATATACTCAAAGGACAGAATTGCACCCGAGTTTGAAGGTTGTTTTCTAAGGTACTGAGAGGTCTACGAAAAATCTAATCACATCATTTTCCCCGTTTAGTTATGCGTTATTAATTATGAAATTTTTAATTTTATTACAAGTTTTAATATTTTTTATCCTAGTTGGAACAAAAAATTACCAGAAATTTAACTAGTTTTTACTGTACATCACATTTACACCATTATTACTAAAAAATCCTCAATTTATCACATTTATATTTTAATAGCTGGTTGATGGGAATATTTTTTTGTATAACTTTTATCGATTTCAGAATTTTAACTTTTCAAGAAAAACAGTTCTTAAAGCCCTGAAACATTGTTTTCTCAGCTTCTTAAAGTCGTATAATTAATTACTTGCTCTTGTTGTGATCACTATGACATTTATAGTAATAATACATCACTTTCTTATGTGTAAGTAAATGAAGCGATTTTATATTGATTTAAATTCATAAATATAAAGTTATTGTAAATAGATTCAAATCTGTATAAAATCACTATATTTACTTACACATAATAAAGTAATTTATCGTAACTATACATGTAATAAGGATTACAACAAGACCAAGTAATTAATTGTACGACCTATAAAATCTGAGAAAACAATGTTACAGGGAGTTTGTAAGAACTTTTTTTCTCGAAAGGTCAAAATTCTAAAATTGATAAAACTTATACAAAACCTTCCTATCAACCAATTATTAAAATATAAATGTCATAAATTAACGGTTTTTTTAAAAAAAATAACTGTGTTAATTTGATGTACAGTGAAAAGTAGTAATTCCTGCACTTTTTTTGTTCCAACTAAGATAAAAATTTTTAAAAGTTGTAAAAAATGTAAAATGCATATGTACTAACGTACAGTTAAACGAGGAAAACAATGGCGTGATTAGATTTTTTTAGGACTCTCAGTTCTTTAGAAAACAACCTTCAAACTCGGGTGCTCATAATTTCTGCGCCGACTGTACTTTGTTGAATTATTGTTGATTAAAGCAATAACTTGTCAAACATCGATAATGTGCCTGAAAATATATTTTTAAAGCAAATCTCAATACTTACAATATCAGGTTTCCTGAGACGGCCCCAAGAGGCTGTAAAACTATTTAAATGAGAAAATAGTTGTATATCAAATCAAAGGCTAGAACTCCTACTATAAAAGGTTGAACCTACATAAAATGGCAGTGGTTGAAATGTAAAATATAGCAATGTTTAAAATTAAATTCATTCATAGTTCTCATAAAATTTTTCCAATGGATGTAAAAGTCACTCCCTAATTGGAAACCCATTATTTATATCCAGTACGGGAACTCAATATTTTGATATTTGATAGTGTATTTCTTTGTGTAAAGAAGGAATACTAAGGCAGTTTTCAACTAGCTTAATTTTATATAACTATTGCCATTTTATGTAGAATGGGCCTTTAAAGTTTGCATTTGTCTTCTAATTGTAAAGTTCTTTAATTTGATATATAACTTGACATGTTCTCTCTTTGAGATATTTACTGTTTGCTTGGAGACCAGTTTCTAATGTGAAATTTGCTATTCGCTAAAGAGATTTGCTTTAAAATTTGATTTTTAGGCACGGTATTCATGTTTTACAAGTTTTTGCATTTAACTACAGTGTTTTAACAAACTAATCATTGTTTATCATGCTTAATTTTGTAACTTCAAACCATCGCGTTTTTGGCTTAGGTGGCCTTTCGGGGTTAGTTTGCGACAATGATAGAGATCTTTAATATGATGTATATTTCAACATATGCTCTAATTAACGATTGTCTTCTGACTCTTTCTGGATTGTCTTAAGTAATATGCAAAAAATTTATATTTGATTCAAAAAGTAGACTTTTATGTAGTATATATGTGGTAAAGTGTTATTGTTTTATCTTCAATAATTGAAAATATATAATTCCATCTCTAGACTGTTGGTACACCCTGTATACAGTATATTTAGTATATTTGTTGTTGTTGATATGTATACATGGTGTCCCATAAAAGTGTCAAACTTCGAGAAATGGTTTTATGGGTCAAAATAAAGAGAAAATAAAGAATACATTTTTTCCCGAAAACGCTTTGTTAACCAGATATGCACCATTTTGTTTTTGTTTTTTTCACAACAGAATTTGTATGTCCGAGTTGGCTTAACTGATCTTTATGAAACTCGCTATGCATGTTAATGAAACATAGACCTATTCTAATAAAAAAATAAATATGTTTATTTAAAATATCAAAATAGTGGCCATTAAAATTGTAAAACGGAATTTGCGGGAAAATGCAAAAAATATTCAAAAAATACTAAAAACATGATTTTTTTAGATAGTTTTATTTCCAATCTGTCAGTATCAAAAAAGTTAGAATCGGAAAAATATAACTGTGACACATTGACATTTATGTTGAGAGGCAGCAAAAAAAGCCATTTGTTTTGAGCTTTTTTTTGTTTGCTGTCTCTCAACATAACTGTCAATGTGTCTCAGTTATTTTTTCGATTATAATGTTTTAAATACTAAAAGATTGGTAATAAAATTATCTAAAAATCCATGTTCTTAGTATGTTTTGTATTTTTTACCGTTTTCCGAAAATTCCGTTTAACAATTTTAAATGGGCACCATTTTGAAAAAAAAAATTGGATCAAATTGATTTTTTCTTAGAATAGGTCTCTATTATTTTAACATGCATAGCGAGTTTCATAAAGATCAGTTAAGCTGCCTTGGAGATAAAAATTCTTTTGTAAAAAAAACAAAATGGCTGATATCTGGTAAACGAAGCGTTTTTGGAGGGGAAATGTATATAACCATTTCTCAAAGTTTGACACTTTAATTCTGGAACACCCTGTATATACTTTGGTATTTATTTCTGGGCATAAAAACAAACAAAAATGCCATATTACAGTACGGTATATCTCGCTTCGATAACCATATCCGTACGTTTGTGATTTTTATTAAAAAAATGATAGCTCAGGAACCATAAATAGCACATATTTCAAATTTTTCATACTTAGTAAGACTAATAGCACATAAAGGTAACTATTTTCGATACGCTTTTGTTCATTGATTGGAAATAGCTTACGTTTTAAAAATTAAAAATGTACAAAGATAAAAACAGTTAATTTTCCTCTCCCAAGCGGAGAGGAAAAATTTCATTTCCTTTCATTTCCAGTTCATTTCCAAACGAATGAAAAAAATATTGAAAATAGTTTTACGTTTAGGTGCTATCAGTATTCTTAAGTATGCAAAATTTAAAATCTTTGGCATTTATGGTTCCTGAGCTATTACTTTTTTTTATAAAAATCCCAAACATACGGACAGACGGTTAATGAAGCGAGATATACCGCACTGTTACATGACATTTTTAGTTTGTTTTCATTTCCAGAACTAAATACCAAAGTTAAAGTCCCAAACACCCTGTGTATATTGTTTTTCCTAACTAACAATAATATAGAAAATGTTATATTCTAAAATCCATTATATGTGAATTTTTCATAGTCAAACGCATGCAAGCTGGACTTTAAAATTGAAGCTGCATTGTAACTGGAGTTTTATATATGTTATGTAGCATTGTAAAGTTAAATAAAGAAATAGTTACAGATTATGAAAAAAATTTTTTTAATTTTTTATTCACGATAGAATAAGTGTATGGATTCAAAATAGTCACATTAGTTATATTTTAATTTCAATTATGATAATAATAAATTATAAATGTGTTTACATTAATGGGGACAAGGCATTTTTTATAGAAAGAAGTGATTAATATAAATGTTAATTTTATACTAACCACTGAAAATCTCTTTGGTACTACAGTAGTAAAAAGTGAAAATTATTTCGTGTGTGTATTAATAATCATTCTTTTTATTAATAATTTTATTGAAGTAATAAACAATATATAGATTCAATAATAATAATAATTTTAAGCATATAAAACTAATGTAAAATTATTTGAAAAATTCGACATATCATACCTATTTTTGAGAGGTGGATTTTGTTGATTATCCAACGTAGTTTAGATTAATAATAACTAGAGCTTCCGGTAACGACCACGTCAAGGTGTTATCTAGAATATTTACATCACCAAACGGTTCACCCATGATGTGATTCATGATGTGGATCTCACTGAGGCTGCCACATCACAGCATGGGCGAAACGTTTGGTGATGTAAATATGTAGATAACACCTTGACGCGGTTGTTACCGAAAGCTTTAGTTATTAGAAATTACACCGATTGCTTAAGCCTACGAAAATTAGTTGTATACATTGTTGCGATAGGATTGTTGAAATCAAAACAACATCAATTATACAAAGAACACAAATCTATCTTCTAGAAGCCTAGAGTTATCAACGGTCAGCTCGGATGACATACCGCTAGGCAATGTGCCACTGCTTTACACACCGACATAGCATTACTTATGTCGGTGGAGATATAATTACATCACTACGAACAGCTGTTTACACCAACCTGTTCGAGATTTATATTGGCTGAAGCTGTATTTATGTCATTGCTAACAGTGCTGCATGCAATATTACGTACAACGTTTGTCTGCTTGAATTATATTAATGTCTACAGGTAGCACTTTATGTACCAGCATGTACATTATTTATGTCAGTAGAAACTACAATGGTGTCTTTGTAAATGGTACAGAATGGACAAAGAGAGAAATAATAGTTATACCATTGAAGCAAGTGAGTTAAATTTTATGTTTAATATTGAAGAAATATTGTTGGTATGTTCATGTACTAGCAAAATACTTTTTCTAATTAAAACTAGATTAAATAAAAATCAATGTACATTTTCAGTTAAGGTTGTGTTCGTAATAATTGTACTGAAGAAGAATCAATTTTATGAAAAAAGTCAACTGTCCACTGATAATTTCGATAAGTATCACTAACAAGTATTTTGGTCAAATTCCTTTAGCTGTCCGCCAAACCCAAACTTTTTCTGTGCCAATAACTACCTAAACTACTTATATATTTACAGGAACATGATGTTGTTAGCTTCATTTGTAATGAAAGGACTTGCCTGTAACCTAACCTAACCTAACCTACCCAATATCTTTGTGAGTTTATGTGGAGAAAGCGCCTAGCACATATTGTATAATGAGTGTTTCATACGTCCTGCAACTTCTTTCATATCTCCTTTATGGATATTCGGTAATAGAAAAAGTTGGGTTCGGCGAGCAGCTAAAGGAATCTGTCCAGTATTTCAACTATGATAACATTGTTCAAGAAATATTTGCGCTTATAGTTGATAGCATAGTTGGGTAAAGCCCAGTTTCATAAGCTTAAGGTTCTCAGTTCGACCCCAACCAGAACCATGACAATTTTTTACAGGGATCACCCGCTGTTTATTTGTCATTGGGCCGTTAATTAATTACTCTTTCCAAATAATAGTCGTCCTTAGGTTCGAAAAATTGACTAAATTCTTTCATTTACACTCATTTGGAATCCAAAGTCACCCAAGGACCAATCTTGATGATCGGCATCTTAAAAATAGTTAAAGTATCTTTTCCGTTAATTCACTACCACCTGATAAATATTCTATTACTCTAAAAACTGTTCCAAAATCATTTTTACGTCCACTGTGGTATTCCTTATCCGCTAGGAATCCGTTATCGCTTTCCAAGAACTTTTTGCACACGGAGAGCGCACTCGGCGGTGAGTCAATCATTGGATTTACAAGTTTGTGATCAACTTTAGTAGCCACCTAACCTAACCTATCCTAACCTAACCAGTATTGTGATAAAAAAAATTAATAGTAGTGAATTAACGGAAAAGTCCTAAATAAATAGTACAGTAGCTAGGTTTCGGACACCGCCCAAGGTTCGAATACCCACTGACCATCGACCCTGCACATGACGAATGAACCTGCAGGTTCTTTTGAACTGGCAAGTGATATAACATTTTTTAATGGTTTTTTTAGTGTAACTGATAAAAAATACGTTTTGTATCATATTAATAACCTCTTCTCCTCTTCGATCTATAGTTAAATTTATCAAATGACAAAATGAAAACAACTTTATGAATGTAATTTCTCTTACGAAATGATACTATATCGTATTTGTAGATTTTTACTAGATCAGACATTTCACTGTCCAGTATGAAGTGTAGTAGCATTGCAGATATTAGCAACACACGACCTGCATTCCTGGCATTACATTGTGCAAAAATAAAGGTCCACGTATTCACAATACAGCCATAAACACACATTTACTTTTAATTTATTTTACGTAATTTTTATAGTTTCTGGAGTTAAGCAATTAGTTTAAAATATTTTCACCGTGTTTTATAAGGATGCGATCGTGTTTATCAAAACATTACAGGTGGATCGTTCGTAGTGCTCAATCAGAAGAGAACTTCGGCTTTTCTTAAAACTATCTCCCCTCTCAAAATAATTAGTGTCACATTCATTATCTTAGAGTTGATAAAATCGATAATTTAATAAAATATTACAAGCATATTTAATGTAGCCATTATTATTTGATATTTTTTACTATTTTGAACAACCTTCCTCAGCCTCTAGATGTACCCTCTTCCTACATATACAAATAACAAACAGGGAACGGACCCAACCTCTATGGTGCTCCCACTGACCCTTCGTAGACGAATCAATGGCGTTATAATAAAGTTAAAGGAAATCTTTACGATCGGCGTCTTAGAAATGAATAAAAATGTTCTTATTTCAGTAGAGGAAGTTAAGAGTCTGCATAGGTAAAATGAAAATTCTAATTTGACTGTAGCGCTAGTTGGGGAGGTTTGAATGTGACGAGAACCAGAACTACTGGGAAGGAAGATGGCTAGACGGAGAACATTGTTCACTGAAAAAAAAACAACGTCAGCAGTGACAGCCAAGGTCAGACTTCTCGGGGGTAGTAAAAGGGGAAGCAAACGTTCCCTTTTCACTGAAGAGAGCCTTACGAACTGACGTTAGACTGCCTCTAGGTTACAGCAACCGTTCCAGATATGCCGGAGCAGAAATTATGTGCACCCGAGTTTGAAGGTTGTTTTGTAAGGAACTAAGAGGGCTCGTAATCTAAACACACTATTGTTTTCAACGTCTATTTGTATGTCTTAACATATGCATTTTTAAATTTTAATAAAAGTGTTGATAGTAATAAGATGCCCACTCTAAGCTAGTGAGTTTCATATACATTGCTAACACAACCTGGGGATAAACGCCTTAAAGGTAACTTCCGAACCACCGACCCAGCAGACGAGCTGCGTGCAAAACGAAATGTACCAAAAAACTAAATATTATTGAAGCTATTTATATAGTTCCTAAAAAATAGGCCGTAAGAGCCATCCGGTCGGAGACTAAAGTTACGTTACATACAAGAGATGGCGCCATATGGGGAGGCGTGAAGTGAAGGTCGATGAAGAGAAAAGAACCAAACGGACCACCGGAGCCGCTGCGGCCTTATTTACATCCCGCCTTAACTCAATCAATATGTTAACATACCGTATTAGGAGGACCAATTGACTGCTTGTGTAAAATTGTCTCACAGAATAGACCCATTTGTCATGAGATAATGACTGATTGGTTAACATAGCAAGAGGCGCCTTCGGTACAGCCTTTCTCTATAACTGGACTCCACGGTCAGCTACCTACTTCGTCATCCCTGTATTCTCCTAAGAATTTTTTGTATTATTATTTTTCATTGAAGGAGAGGCCGATATCTTTTTTTTATCTTACTCTACCCATTCCCCATAGACTATTGATCTGCTGAGAACTTATCAGATAGACTACGGGATAGAATCATTATGGTAAAAGTGAATATTGCTGATAAAAACAAAGAGTCAAAATCAAGATTCGAACCTGCTCTATCTCTAACTCAGGTTCAAAAGAAGGCCTAAGACCACCGGCTATGCTTAGTTAAAATAATATATTCTTTAGTTGGAATATCTCTCTAGATTACATGATGACAGTTATCTTTTATCTACTTACATTTAATTGCGAGTTTTTTTTAAAGTAATTTAATGAATACGCAGGAGTCCTTCCAGGTGTAGAAGTGACTTCCAAATTAATCATGAGTCATCAAATCTAGTGCAAAATATGATTAAATAAGTGTATAATAAGACAAAATGCGTGTCAAAAGCGTAAAATTGATTAATAAATAACCAAAACCTTAGGTAAATGACACTGAAATTATAGGTGACATCTAAGCCGCTTTTATACGTCTTTTTCCTGACAAATTGTTATTTTTTATTCTGTATGTCAGTACTTTCTCAGTGCGATGCTTCATCTACTCTATTCAATCCACAAATTAGAATGTTCACTATCTCTGAAATACCTTAGATCCAATCAGAAAACTGAGTTGGAAAAGTTTTTTTTTACTTTAATCGCCAATTTACATGGGCTGCAGGCTTTTACGTGAATTTTATTCTACGAGTGAAGTACCGACTGTTAAATCAGTTGAGAATTAAAACCTTGGAACTTGTCCCTCCACAAGACGAAGTCTGAGCCAATAGGCTACACCACGCCGGCAAATTTAAACTTTTAAAACTTGGAGGCATACACGGTAATTCATAGAGAGTTCTCGTAATTTAAATGTCTCTTTATTAATGTTGAATTCTTTCATTGCCAATAGAAATCCAAAGAAACTCCAACAATACTAGCAACAGCCTATCTCTATTTTTTTTCCATTGCATTATTTAAGAAAAATTACTTTCATGAATGAAAAAAAATTTTTCAGCATGTAAGAATGTTTTATTATTGAATCGTATTAAAACACATAAATATAGGATTATGTAAGTGCAAAACATCGCAACTGGGTGGTTCTTTACGCACTTATTAAATTAATGACAATTTTACTCTTATCGAAAAAATAAATGTTGAGGGGCTGTCTTTACACTTTGGGAATGGAATTTCGAGAAATCTTTTCTTAGTGGCTCTCTTTGTTTCCAAATCTAACTTCCTTCCAAATTTCTTCCAAATCTGTTCTGTGGATCCGGAGATTTCGTGATGAGTTATTACATTGTTTTTAGACTTTTTTATTAAGATAACACGCAGTAATAGATTAAAAAAAAAACATTGATTCAAAACAAAACATGAGAAACCTGAGAGAAAGATTGTAAATTGCTTGACCATGAAAATAATAGATACGTGGTTCATCTGAAGGCATGATGAAACAATCAAATAACCGGTGACAGACGGCGTGCACAACGGGAACGGAAGGAAGGTCAAATTCTCCTTATCAGGTCCTTGTTATCAGCCGCCAAAGGCAGATCGCGACACGTCATGACAGCTCGTAACATGTCCGAACGTGTCGCAAGACATCTCCGTCTCTAACATTCTTGGTCGCTAAAATAGTTAAGAAGACAGTATGTTGAATGATTTACTTGAGGGAATTATCTGAAGAATTTCATCCTGTAACAAGCGGGGACATCCATCTGTTCGATAGTGGGATTCAGAACACGGGAGAGGTTCACGGGAGGTGATAAATTTAGACTGGGCTTCCAGGAGGTGACTCTTTTGAAACATAAAGTAGTTAAGTGCTTTTTTTGTCACATGCAACATGTAGACAAATTATATTTTTTCCTTTTTCATTGTGCAGTTTAATGATTTTGCTAAAACGAATTATGTCCGTATTTCATAGAAAGTAATAAAGATGGGATGTAATTCCAAAAATTGCCACTCCTCAAAAAGGAATTAGTGTAAAAAGCCGGTTAAAGTGTTTTTTCTACTATTTTACAGCTACATGTGGAAGAATAATTTTAGAAATTAAATTTTTTAATTAATCATAAAGTTTTTAACCATTTCATATTAAAACTATTTATTAACGGCAGTGTTGATCCCCCTCTCATTGACTCAACTGAAAAACAAAGTGACTATAAATATTAATATTTCTCTGATTTATTTAAGGATTTTTACTAATTTATCTTGATAGTTCACAAAACAGTGTTATGGATTATTTTGGAAAATGCATGTTACCCAATAATAATTACCTAATTTTTCATTATTCTTCACCAAGAGATATGAACGAATATGAAGGCCGAATGAGTGTGATGAGCAAGTGTGTCATAGTTACCTAAGTTTCACTATTCCCTAGAATCAGCAATTTATTAATAGCCTAAAATATCCAGGGCAGCAAAGAGACCAGCAGCTTTACGTAGAATCCGAACCAGGTAGTAGTATTGGTATGATATTCAGCTGACTGACGAGCCTGATACTAAGTACTAAGTTCTCCTCCCTACACAACTTCCAGACCATTAATACCACCGAACATGGACACACCCGACAATTGTAGTACCGTAGTATACGCTGATGGCAACCATTGAGCGGACGCCATGTTGGGATTGATAGGATCTATCATAGAATCTATCACGTGTTAATACAAAATACAAGTATGTGTGAAAACTGGTAATTTACCTTCATTATTATAGATAAAACCCTTTTACCCTGTAAATAGTTGTTATACTTAACACCGTGTCGGGAACCATATAAGGACCACTATAAGGCACCGCCATAACTCGTTCCAAGACCATAAACTCGACTCCGGAGTTACATCTAGCGCCGTTCACCTGAGGGTGGTCCAGTTTATTGCCTTTGTTGAGATACACCATTCATCGATACCACTTCATTGAGACGCCGTCTACTAAATATCAATATCTTGTCGTACACCGGGTGTTGGTGTAGTGGAGGTGTACTGACGCCACACGAGTACCAGACGTGCATATATCTTCTTTAGTTATACATCCGTCCAGGTCATGTGGTGTCCAGTACATCATAGATTGGATCTTTCCCGTTAATTCACTACCACTACTTTTTTTCTTTCTTTTAATTCACTACCACTTGATAAATGTTCTATTGCTCTAAAAACTGTTCCCAAATCATTTTTACGTTCACTGTGGTATGCCTTATCCGCTATGAATCCGATATCGCTGACCTTATCTTATCGCTTTCCAAGAACTTACACACGGAGAGCGCATTCGGCGGTAAGTCAACCATTGGATTTACCAGTTTGTGATCAACTTTAGTAGCCAAGTAACCTAAGCTGGCCTAACCTAAAAAATTAGTGGTAGTGAAGTAGCGGAAAAAGTAGTGTAGTGAATTAACGGAAAATGTTCCCTAGATAATATAAATTTAATTGTTATGTTGTGAAAAGGTAATAATTATTACTTTTCTTCACAATTCAACATAAATTATGGTTTAAGTTTAGAACCTAAGAATATTTCTTCGTATAACTTTATACTGTTTTCCCTGGTAACATTCAGGTATTCTGGTTGTCCTGAATGAGAATTATGTTACTTTTTGTAATGGTTTTTCAGAGTAGTGTATAGATTTTTCCAAGCAGCATTTTTGTTTATTGTGTATTCCATTAGCAGGGTTTTTCTACCATCCAATCCTCGGTCACTCAGGTATCATCCTTCAGGTAACTCTCATATCCTGAAATTTCATATCAGTTACTCCAAAAAAAAACCTTAAGAAATCCTCCATCCTGCATTGTAAAACATTTCTTACCAGTGTAACAAACATCAAGAAGAATTTTGAGAGAATAGCTAAAAATTAAAGTAATACATGGGAAATATGCATATTGTTATAGAATTATTAAATTTGCTGCTACTGTTGACATATATCAAATTGTCAATTTCGTATTAAAAATAGAAAGATCTATTGAAAAGTTGATTTTTGTATTATCCATATGGAAGTATGAGCTAAAATAAAATAAAATATTTTGCTCTTCTTGCATAAAAATATTTAAAATATATATAGTATACTACATTTTTCGTATCATGTTCCCTTAAGGGTCAAATATTTATGACGCCATTAAAATGTTCTCAAAATGTTTAATCGCTGCGAAAATACTTCTCTATAAAGTATTTTTCTTTTTTTTCGTGGTAAAGATAACCATGCTTTAGGAATCCTGTTGGGCTAATCTATCAAATAGGAATAAGAAATGTCCTATTTGATTCAATGTAGAGAATAATAAATGCCCATTGGTCAATATGTCTAATAATATTATCCAACAAATCACGTATGAATATTTTTACAACGAATTATCTTTCTCGTGTTAAATTTGTGGATCAGTTATTTTCCCTTTATTTTTATCCCACTTATCAATTTCTAACCTTTGTAATCCTAATATTTTTCATGCAGTTCTTTATAAATTATATTTCAATTTATTTTCTTGTTTATTTTCTATTTTCTGAAGTCATTTGATTAGTTTTTCGCTACTGTTTGTAACTTATGGTTGTAAAATCTTGTAAAATGGTAAAATAGTGATTTAGTTTGGTTCTTATGGGTACTAAACAAATAACCAACTAACATCGAAAAATAATTCTTTGAGATTTTAACTGGCAGTTGGCTAAAAACAATTCAATTTCAAATTTATTTAAACCCTCGATTAACCGTTTCTCTTTTAACCGTCACTCTTTTATCCGAATGTTTTAAAATGTGAATTTTTTATTTACACCAGAATTTTTACACCATACGTTACTTAAACTAAATCCATATGAAACTAGAATGGCGTATTACAATACTATATATTACTACAACTTGAATTAAATAAGCTGAAGGATTCACTTTACGTTGTTTTATTACTCTCCCAAATATTTAAAATTTAGTGACTAGAGGTGTATAATTTCAAGAAAACTTATTAATATTTCCTTCACATAGTTGCCAATTTGACTCAAGGTCACACTACACGTCGTCCACGTTCACGGACAATAGACGGGGGTGTAGTTGTTCAACGATGCAATATTGAAATGTCTTCGTAGAGTCGAGTACGGCCCGCTCCGACTCATGGACCACGAGTGTTTGTACGATTCCCATGCTAATTAGATAAACGCGGCAAGCCGTGAGCACGCATACATTGCCGTTAGAGTGCACGCTATTGATTTACGACTCCGGACACTTGCAAGCCCGTCAGGTAATTGAAGCCTACTTAGAATCTCCGAGCCGATGGTATTGTTAGTGATGGGAACAAATACAGACGGAATGCAAAACAAACAAACTTACTTCTACTTTTGTTTTAATATTCAGGCAGCAAAACGGTTAGAGCAATGTTTGGTTCTATTTTTAGTTTATTTTTTAGTAAGGTAAGTTAGTAGTTGTTAAAGAAATTAAATAACTAGAATTAAAGTTTTATTTTGTAATTTTTACAATTACGTCTCATTTATTACTGGAATGAAAATTTGAAACAGAATCTGGGATATAAATAGCAACTATTCGTTTGCAGTTATTGAAAAAGAAACAGATTTGATGTAGTTAATTATGGTAGGTAGTTTGAAAGTACAATTTAACTCATCATATTTTCCACCCAGTAATATCATATTATTGTTGTATACTATTATAATAGTATTATATAATTATAATAATAATTATGTAGTACTGTTTTCATTAGCAAAGTGGTATCCAACCATCACTACCGTACGTGCAGTGGTGCGAACGTGGATCATCACTCCCTACGTGTAAGGATGGGTGGGAGGGTTATCACCACCGTACGTGTAAGTATGGCTGGGAGGGTCATTACCACTGTACATGTAGGGGTGGGTGGGAGGAGCATGACCACTGTACGTGTAGGGATGGGAGGGAGGGTCATGACCACTGTACGTGTAGGGGTGGGTGGGAGGTTCATGACCACTGTACGTGTAGTTTGGAGGGTTATGACTACTGTACGTGCAGGGGTGGGTGAGAGGATCATGACCACTGTACGTGTAGGGCTGGGTGGGAGGGTCAAGACCACTGTATGTATAGGGGTGAATGAAAGGATCATAACCACTTTACGTGTAGAGGTGAGAACGTGGATCATCACCACTCTACGTGTAAGGATGGGTGGGAGGGTCATCACCACCGTACGTGTACGGATGGCTGGGAGGGTCATGACCACTGTACATGTAGGGGTGGATGGGATGATTAGGACCACTGTATGTGTAGGGGTGGGTGGGAGGATCATGATCACTTTACATGTAGGGGTGGGTGGGATGTTCATGACTACTGTATGTGTAGAGGTGGTTTGGAGGGTCATGACTACTGTACGTGCAGGGGTGGGTGAGAGGATCATGACCACTGTACGTGTAGGAGTGGGTGGGATGGTCAAGACCACTTTACGTGTAGGGGCGGGTGGGATGGTCATGACCACTGTACGTATAGGGGTGGGAGGGTGTATCATGACCACTGCTCGCGTAGTGGTGGGTGGGGAGGATCATGACAACTGTACGTGTAGAGGTGGGTAGGAGGGTCAAGACCACTGTACGTTTAGGGATGAGCGGGAGGATCATGACCACTGTACGTGTAGAGGTGGGAACGTAGATCATCACTACTCTACGTGTAAGGATGAATGGAATGGTCATCACAACCGTAGGTATACGGATGGCTGGGAGGGTCATGATTACCCACCCCTGTAAATGTAGGGGTGGGTAGGAGGATCATGACCACTGAACGTGTAGGGGTGATTTGGAGGGTAATGACTACTGTGCGTGTATGGGTGGGTGGGATGGTCATGGCCACTGTATGTGTAGGAGTGGGTGGGAGGAGCATGACCACCGCACGTGTAGTGTGGGTGGGATGATCATGACCACTGTATGTGTACGGGTGGTTGGGAGGGTCATGATCACTGTAAGTATAGAGGTGGATGGGAGGATCATTTCCACTGTACATATAGGGGTGGATGGGAGGAGCATGACCATTGTCTGTGTAGGGGTGGTGGGAGGATCATCACAACTCTACGTGTACGAGTGTATTGTCGCTTCACTATCACATATTTTATGACAAGTTCCCATATAATCACGTCTATAAAAGATACGTGACAAACAAATATACGAGAAAGAGGTGAATGGAAAATCTTGGATTCTTCAAGTTTTACTGAAGATTTTAACGATGAAATTAGTAATGAAACAACTCCAGTGCAACCAGCAGAAATAATCGAAAGTGAAGATGAGATAAGTAGCGATGTTGATGATTGCTTTGATGGAAATTTATTTTATAATAACTCAGAGGCATAAAATGTAATAGTATTCTTATTGTTGCTAAATAATAATTTAAAAATCTCTCATTTTATTTTAAGTAAAAAAGTTTTTTCGTATTTGAAAATGTTATGACATTTGACAGTTATCAAGTAGTAAAATTAGAAATTTCTTGTTGACTTATAATTTATTGGCATACAACTCATAAAAGTATGAAATTTGTTAGTGTATTGTTTATTATGGAATATTTAAACTTGTTAACATCAGTAAACAGTCAACATTACAAATATTATGTGAAGAAAAAAGGCTTGAAAATCATTAACTTTACCCCGTATGATTTGAAAATTTGCTTTTTAAAAATTATTGCCATAGAAGGAAATAATTATTTTTTACGAGCGTTTAAAAATCGTATTTTAACAATATCTTTTTTATGTTAAAGGTCTCCACGGTCGCATTAGAAAGGTAAGCTTATACTCAACAAGCAAAATGATAACCAATTGTGCAATTTAATTAAAACTGTTTGATATAGTTCAGGTTGAATCATTGCATTTTAGTGTAAAAAACATGGAACAATTAAACTCTAACACTCAAATCTTTGTATAGGCATATACAAAAAAAATTGTTTAAGTATATTGTTGGGCAAGCCAATCCCTATAATTTAAGTGTTTATCAAATTTCTTAAAAAATCAACTAATTTTTCACTATCAGTAAAAATAGGAAATTCGTTTTGGAAAAACACAAATTTTTCCAATTTTCAAAATCAGGCCGTGTTTTGCATATGAGTCCAAAACAGGCTAACATTATTGGGCATGTGTTTAGACATATAATATGACTTTAGACCTTCTAAGACCACATTCCAATTGGCAACACATTTTTAGCTACAACGTGTCAATAAATTGGCTAAATAGCCAAGAAATATCTGGCTGTATATTTTTTTTTTTTTTTTTTTTTTTTTTTTTTATTTTGTGTGATATGAACCTTATTAGTCTCATTTTTTTTATAATTTTATCCTTCTCAAATTTCGTCTAAAATATTGTTTTGCATGAGTCGCCATCTTCAAGTTATTCACGTCGAAACAACCCATTATTTTTATTTATTGATAAAAGTGCCATCTTTAAAATGCTTTGGTTAATTATGAAAAAAATAAAAATAAAATATTAAGAAATGTAAATTTATCAGCTTTAAATTAAGTCCTTATACATTTGTACATAAGTGAGACACTTTTTGCGCTATTTAAAAAAATTATGAAAAACATGAAATTTCGGGGTGAAATTTTCAATATTGAATGCTCTCTAGCTCAGCAAGAGGTCTTTTATTGAAAAGTTGATAATAATTTTGTTTTTCATAAATGAGTTAATTAACTTATTATATGTGTTATTTTTTAGTATTTTGTTCGCCCGTATAAATATGCCCCCCCCCCACCCTAACTACGACGCGGGCTGGTAAAGTGGTGTATTTCAAGGAACTGTATCTCCCTTTATATAATATAACCAATTTCAAGTGAATATAGTAGCTTCCTATTTTATCGTTACTCTTTTGTGTAGTTTACTGTACTAATAAGAAATCTTTATAAATTATTTATCACGTAAAACCCTTTCTATTTAATTTCTATATACTTAAAAATAAGTTTGAAAGCTGATCAAGTTTCTTTGTCAGTACGGTACGGTTCAAATAGATACAATACCAACTCATGTAATTTTGATTTAATATAAACTAATATTTGGGGAAAAAAAGAAAAGTCTTAGCCGGTATTTATGTTGCCACAGTAGTGAAATGTCAGGCCAAATACCTTATATGTCATATGTAGTCAATATTTAATTTCTTAGTATATACCATTTACGAGCATTTTTGGTAAGAATTTGGTAAGTTCATAATTTTTTTTATCATCATCAATTAATTACGAACATAACTAAAATATCTCAAAACTAATTTTTTTCTTAGTAATATAACCACATTGTATCTGTATATGTATGTAAAAATAAATTACCATATAGCTGCATATATCTGTGCCTGCCCTCCACCTTCTTCATTTATTTTGTATCTTTAGTATAATAAATGTAATTTGTATATGTGTGCGTATGTATACATTTAATTTGCAGCAAAGAACTGCAATAGGTTAAGGAAATCATTACAGGAAATGTATAAATGTAGCCTTTTTTAAAATGGACTTCACAAAAAGGTTTTATATACTTTGGAGAGGCCAAGTCTATGTACAGTACAATAAATGTTAAATAAATAAAAATGTCTATAAATAAAATTCATATAGTTATTATCTGGATTATCAACGCTCTATTTATAATTTGAAAAAGCAATAATCATTTTCGTATTATAAATACGAAAGTTTTTTTGTTTATTGTTATTTTTGTTTACTTCGTAGTTAAAATACTTTATTTTAAGAACAATATTGTCTTATTTTTCAAAAAGGTATCTTTCCATTATTTTCTTTAAAACCAAATACTGCACTTAAACAGAGGTTGGTCTAGTTTCAGTGAAACCCAGTTATTCCTCTCAATAACCTCGTCCAGTTTCAGTGAATCCCAGTTGTTCGTCTCTAAAGTCTCGTCCAGTTTCAGTGGAAACCAGTTATTCGTCTATGTTGCCTCGTCCAGTGTCAGTGAATTCCAGTTGTTCGTCTCTGAAGCCTCACCAGTTTCAGTGAAACCCAGTTGTTCGTCTATGTTGCCTCGTCCAGTGTCAGTGAATCCCAGTTGTTCTTCTCTGAAGCCTCGCCAGTTTCAGTGAAACCCAGTTGTTCGTCTATGTTGCCTCGTCCAGTGTCAGTGAATTCCAGTTGTTCGTCTCTGAAGCCTCACCAGTTTCAGTGAAACCCAGTTGTTCGTCTATGTTGCCTCGTCCAGTGTCAGTGAATCCCAGTTGTTCGTCTCTGAAGCCTCGCCAGTTTCAGTGAAACCCAGTTGTTTCTCTATATAGCCTCGTCCAGTGTCAGTGAATCCCAGTTGTTCGTCTCTGAAGCCTCGCCAGTTTCAGTGAAACCCAGTTGTTCGTCTATGTAGCCTCGTCCAGTGTCAGTGAATCCCAGTTGTTCCTCTCTGAAGCCTCGCCAGTGTCAGTGAATCCCAGTTGTTCGTCTATGTAGCCTCATCCAGTTTCAGTGAAACCCAGTTGTTCGTCTATGTAGCCTCGTCCAGTGTCAGTGAATCCCAGTTGTTCGTCTCTGAAACCTCGCCAGTTTCAGTGAAACCCAGTTATTCGTCTATGTTGCCTCGTCCAGTGTCAGTGAATTCCAGTTGTTCGTCTCTGAAGCCTCGCCAGTTTCAGTGAAACCCAGTTGTTCGTCTATGTTGCCTCGTCCAGTGTCAGTGAATCCCAGTTGTTCGTCTCTGAAGCCTCGCCAGTTTCAGTGAAACCCAGTTGTTTGTCTATATAGCCTCGTCCAGTGTCAGTGAATCCCAGTTGTTCTTCTCTGAAGCCTCACCAGTTTCAGTGAAACCCAGTTGTTCGTCTATGTTGCCTCGTCCAGTGTCAGTGAATCCCAGTTGTTCGTCTCTGAAGCCTCGCCAGTTTCAGTGAAACCCAGTTGTTCGTCTATGTAGCCTCGTCCAGTGTCAGTGAATCCCAGTTGTTCGTCTCTGAAGCCTCGCCAGTTTCAGTGAAAGCCAGTTGTTCGTCTCTGAAGCCTCGTCCAGTTTCAGTGAATTCCAGTTGTTCGCCTCTGTAGCCTCATCCAGTTTCAGTGAAACCCAGTTGTTCGCCTCTGAAGCCTCGTCCAGTTTCAGTGAATCCCAGTTGTTCGTCTCTGAAGCCTCGTCCAGTGTCAGTGAATTCCAGTTGTTCACCTCTGTAGCCTCGTCTTCTTTACATATTCAATTAACTGGCCGAATCAATTGTTGAACCCTAATTAATGGAGTTCTTCTTTCTTATTACAACGTGGGTGGTCACATTTCTAATTGGGGATCTAATTGAATGTAGTTATTTAAATTAGTAGTATTCCTAATTTCTGTTAAGTATACTGAATATATTTGAATTTTGTATAACATTCCAATGCACATTTTATCCCCATTGTAGGTGAATTGGTGGGTGGGTGGTTCATTTTTGCGGTAATATCTAATATTAATATTATGATTTTTATAATTTAAAAAATATCTATCTCACAGTCATAAATGTATGGATACTCTGTTAGTGTGATATTGCATTATGAATAAACTTAAAGTGTTGGCTTATCCGTTTACAGTCCTAAAACAAACCATGCTGAAGGATGTATTTTCTATATAATTTATGTATTTTGTTTTAATAAGGTTCACTCTGGAATCCGGAATTTCCCATAATAAATAATTCTGCTAGATAAACGGAATAAAATGACTATATCATGCGAGTTTTAGGACTAAGCAGTACCCTGCAGTCCAGATAGCACTGAAAAGTTTATAACTATGACTAAATAACCAATCCGTTGTAGTTTTTTGTTTGTACTAGTCATCACTACCAGATAAGGTGGCTAGTAATTCCACCATATAATTTTAAAACAAGTGAAAATATTTTGGAATTAAATATTTCTATTCTATTCCATCTGAAATCAACACCTAACCTCAGATAATTTGTTTATTTCAGTTGGTAACAAAGCATACATTCATTAATCTGGAGCTCGCTTTTTTGTGGCGTGATTTTTACATTTTGGAATTCATTCTATTCAGCCACTTTGTGTTTTATACTTGAATTACTTTTAATAATGTACACCTAACTCTCATAGACATGTATCTGGGGTGGAGGAAAGGTACACCTGAGCAGGTCTAGCAAGAGCCGTGGCCGGCGCGAGAGGGGAAGTGAAGTAGTGCGCAGTGGGGAGAGAGGGAGGGAAGCACTGGGCCGTCTCGCCGCACCGACCTCACCGATACGTCACTGAACGCAGTCTGCTTTATCGTAATGACTTTTACGTTAATATAAAAATATTAGTTTAGTAATTATATAAATAATCTATGGCTTTTAACTATAGATGACAAAATAATAATATTATTTATATAGAGCTATTTGAAATAAAAATCTGTTGTTACTTACAGTGATTATTTAATCCAGGGGTTCTACTCCACTTAGGTCATTGTCGCACAGTTCAACATCACTTTCTGGTTCGCTGTCATCATTGTCATCTTCTGTGTCAGAATTTTCTCCCAAATTAATTATTAATTGTTCACTTATTACGTCTATTTCCGGTTCTAATGCCAAATAATCCAATTCCACCTTTTTAACATGGTTCACACGAGATAGCCATTGCTCTTGTGTTATCTGGCTACATATGTCAACTACAAGTTGTTTAACTTCAGCTAATTTAAACGAAACATTTCTTTTGGCTACACTCTCCTTAAGTAAACTCCATATCATTTCAATTGGATTTAAATCCGGATGGTATGGTGGTAATCTTAAAACTGAATGGCCAGCTTCCGCCAGGATAGAATCTATTTTAAATGTTTTGTATTTTGGTTTATTTTCTTTAATAACAGAGTATAATTCTGGCTTTAACATGTTAGTAGAAAAGTGTATGTTTCGTTCTGATAACCACTTTATCATGTCTACCTTTAACGTTGACGATGTGGGAGCTGGGTTTAACTGTACATTGTGGTAGGGCGCATTATCAATAACAATCACAGAGTTTTGGGGTATGTTAGGAATTAATCTTTCCTGTATCCATTTCTCATAATTATTGAAATTCATGTCACCATGATAATCGCCTGATTTTTTCCCAGAAATAAATGTCAATAGTGCATTATTTACAAAACCATCTTCGTTTCCGGCATGAACAATGATTATTCTCTCGCCCTTACTAATTGGGGTTTTTAAACCTGCCTCGCTTCCATCACTCCAACTCAAGAGTTTTGTGTGTGTAGAATGAACGTATGTTTCGTCCATATAGATTACAGGCCTACCTTCCGATCGATAACTTTGGACACTTCTTAAATATTTCAAACGTAGTTCCCTTATATCACTTTTTTCAATTAATATTTTTCTGTTATTGACTGATTTCCTCCAGTGAAAATTTAGCTTGTGCAGAACCTTTCCAAGCGACCATTTACTCCCAGTAAAATTAATTTTTTTTTTCTCAGAACTGGCAGTAGAGTTTTTATTGTAGGTCGTTCACCGTTAATTTTGTGGAACTCATTTACAGTTCGTCTGACTACGCACAAATCAAAGTCATCTAGCTCCGGTTTGCTCTTTACTCTGTGCCTATTTTTATTTGGAGTATTAAACTTGGTTCCAGTCTGGACAACGGTTCTGTTTTCTGCAACTATTCTCTTTACAGACGTCAGGGATATACATGTGGCTTCTGCTACACGACATTGAACCTCTTTATATTTATTGCAGCTCCAGTTTCCGCTTCACGTTTCATAAACTTATACACATTTGCAATAATCTCTCGACTTTGGCTATGCAATACTTTTCGTCCTCCAATTAGTTTACGGTGCTGCTGAGCTTCCATTTAATATCGATATAAATAAAATAACAATATAATCAATCACTACATAACACACTAAAGAACGACAGAACAGGCACGTGAACGCTAGATGTAGGCGCGATGGAGCGATTCGTCACTAAGGATAGCCAGCAGTGAACTGAGCCGGCCGCTACCCCCACTCCTAAGTCTGAGAGTTAGTCTACTGCGCATCTTTGGCCCACGGCTCTTGCTGTACCTGCTCAGGTTGTAGGTGGGTCTCTAACAATAAATTGTGTGTTAAGAATCATGTTTCTATAGGAAATATAATACTCGTATTTTTATCACTCCCTTTTATAGACATATGTATACATGAAAGCACGATACTAAATAACATTATTATTTGAAATATAATATTTCATTATTAGTACATGATGTTATTAAGTAGTGGTACTTTATTTTATTAAAAATGCTTCATTGTGTAGATAAGTGAAAATATAACTGTAACAGATTATAATTTTTATGTAAAATGAATTAATTAAAAAAAATAATTACACTTCTATATATTTTTATAGATATATTACTGTTTTTGTTTTTTTTTTTTCAGTTACTTTTAGTGTTTGTTTTGTGAAGTACCTGGTAGTTATTTTTTATCTAGATATAATACTAGTTTAGTTTAGTTTAGAAATAATACTGATTTAGTTTACCTTTTTCTGTCGTTTTTGGAAGCCTGATGATGAAGCTTTATATGAAATATACATAGCAGTAATGTAATTGAAGAACTGTTACGACAGAAAAAGGTAAACTAAACCAGTATTATTTCTATAATATAACAGTTCTGGAGGCTAATAAAACAAAATGAATATTTTTTATACTCGTTAAAAAATAGTTTTTTTAGTGAAATTGTTTATTTTTCAGCACTTATTTCGCATGTAAAAAAATCTTGTTACACAAACATTTTATAGCTGTAATTATACATGTTTATACAAATTGTTATATATGGTAAAGGATAATTATTTAACAAATGAAAATAAAGCCTTTTACTAAAAAAAGAAAGAAAAAAATTAAAAAACTTTATAAATGTCTTGTATTTACAGTATTACCCCTGTGCGTATTTACTCGATATCCCGATAACATATAGTTAATTTTACTCTACATTTTCACCAAGAACAATAATTAAGAAAAAGTTATGTTAAGCCACACAAAACTACATGCTTACAAAATTGTATGTGGTGTAAAGTAGTTTGTCAGCGATGGGAACAAGAGGGTGGTTTATTCCAGCGGGTTCCTGAACAATGTTTGGTAAATGGATAGGAGGGTGTTGAAAGATGTAACGAATATATCCGTTTGAAACATTTCACCCCTATTGTTGATATAATGCATTTTATTATGGGGAAGTCAATTTTACTCATAGAGTGTTTTTGATGGCATATTTAAATAGAGAAATATTTATATAAACCTTGATCAAGAAAACGTTCTAAAATGTATATAGCTCCACAGAACTACGATAAGCATATAAGGCTTAAGATTAAAATTTTAACACCTGATAATTTTAAGTTTTCTGATAAGTAAAACTAGTGGCGCAGTGCTGTAACCCCACTACTTGGGGACAAAGTATTGAGGAAATTGTAGGCGATAGGTTCTAATCTCTATCCTGTTAATACCAACACTGCGTCCGTTCAATAGTTGCCATCGACGTGGAAAAAAGTCTGGGATGTTCATGTTCGGTGGTAGTCAAGGTTCAGATGTGGTGTAGGGGAGAGAACTGAGTGTCAGCCTTGCCAGTTAGCTGAATATGAAACCAATACTACGTGGTTCGGATTCCACGTAAAGCTGTAGGTCCTATAGTTGCCCTGGCTGTTGTGCTATTAATAAACAGCTCTTTCTAATACACTCATCACTAATTCGCCCCTCATATTCGCCCATACAATGAATCCAATCGGCGTCGTACAAATGAATAATATATTATAAAAAAATCAATAAAACTCGAGACAACTAAAAAAAAACGTAAATTGTATCCTATGAATGTAAAATTTAAATAAAAGTTGAGCAGTGTTTACAAATTAACTAATTCTGTCAGAAAAAAACGTGCTTTTTTTCCATGGTATTTTTTTTTTTTTTTTAGTTTTCAGCACTTATGGCTATACAAAACTAACATCGATCACACAAACTATACAACACTACCATCGATAAAAGTAACTATATAACATTACCATAGTTCACACAAACTAACTATACAACACTACCATCGTTAAAAGTAACTATATAACATTACCATAGTTCACACAAACTATACAACACTACCATCGATCACACAATCTATACAACACTACTATCGTTCACACTAACTATACAACACTACCATAGTTCACACTAACTATACAACACTACCATCGTTAAAAGTAACTATATAACATTACCATAGTTCACACTAACTATACAACACTACCATCGTTAAAAGTAACTATATAACATTACCATAGTTCATACAAACTATACAACACTACCATCGTTCACACTAACTATACAACACTACTATCGTTCACAATAACTATACAACAATACCATTGTTCACACTAACTATAAAACACTACCATAGTTCACACTAACTATACAACACTACCATCGTTAAAAGTAACTATATAACATTACCATCGTTCACACTAACTATACAACACTACTATCGTTCACAATAACTATACAACAATACCATTGTTCACACAAACTATACAACACTACCATCGTTCACACTAACTATACAACACTACTATCGTTCACAATAACTATACAACACTACCATCGTTCACACTAACTATACAACACTACTATCGTTCACAATAACTATACAACAATACCATTGTTCACACTAACTATACAACACTACCATAGTTCACACTAACTATACAACACTACCATCGTTAAAAGTAACTATATAACATTACCATAGTTCACACTAACTATACAACACTACCATCGTTAAAAGTAACTATATAACATTACCATAGTTCATACAAACTATACAACACTACCATCGTTCACACTAACTATACAACACTACTATCGTTCACAATAACTATACAACAATACCATTGTTCACACTAACTATACAACACTACCATAGTTCACACTAACTATACAACACTACCATCGTTAAAAGTAACTATATAACATTACCATAGTTCATACAAACTATACAACACTACCATCGTTCACACTAACTATACAACACTACTATCGTTCACACTAACTATACAACACTGCCATCGTTCACACTAACTATACAACACTGCCATCGTTCACACTAACTATACAACACTACCATCGTTCACACTAAGTATACAACACTGCCATCGTTCACAATAACTATACAACACTACCATCGTTCACACTAACTATACAACACTACCATCGTTCACACTAACTATACAACACTACCATCGTTCAAACTAAGTATACAACACTACCATCGTTCACACTAAGTATACAACACTACCATCGTTCACACTAACTATACAACACTACTATCGTTCACAATAACTATACAACAATACCATTGTTCACACTAACTATACAACACTACCATAGTTCACACTAACTATACAACACTACCATCGTTAAAAGTAACTATATAACATTACCATAGTTCATACAAACTATACAACACTACCATCGTTCACACTAACTATACAACACTACTATCGTTCACACTAACTATACAACACTACTATAGTTCACACTAACTATACAACACTACCATAGTTCACACTAACTATACAACACTACCATCGTTAAAAGTAACTATATAACATTACCATAGTTCATACAAACTATACAACACTACCATAGTTCACACTAACTATACAACACTACTATTGTTCACACTAACTATACAACACTACCATAGTTCACACTAACTATACAACACTACCATCGTTAAAAGTAACTATATAACATTACCATAGTTCATACAAACTATACAACACTACCATCGTTCACACTAACTATACAACACTACTATCGTTCACACTAACTATACAACACTGCCATCGTTCACACTAACTATACAACACTACCATCGTTCACACTAACTATACAACACTACTATCGTTCACACTAACTATACAACACTGCCATCGTTCACACTAACTATACAACACTGCCATCGTTCACACTAACTATACAACACTACCATCGTTCACACTAAGTATACAACACTGCCATCGTTCACAATAACTATACAACACTACCATCGTTCACACTAACTATACAACACTACCATCGTTCACACTAAGTATACAACACTACCATCGTTCACACTAACTATACAACACTACTATCGTTCACAATAACTATACAACAATACCATTGTTCACACTAACTATACAACACTACCATAGTTCACACTAACTATACAACACTACCATCGTTAAAAGTAACTATATAACATTACCATAGTTCATACAAACTATACAACACTACCATCGTTCACAATAACTATACAACACTACCATCGTTCACACTAACTATACAACACTACTATCGTTCACACTAACTATACAACACTACTATAGTTCACACTAACTATACAACACTACTATCGTTCACACTAACTATACAACACTACTATAGTTCACACTAACTATACAACACTACCATAGTTCACACTAACTATACAACACTACCATCGTTAAAAGTAACTATATAACATTACCATAGTTCATACAAACTATACAACACTACCATAGTTCACACTAACTATACAACACTACCATCGTTAAAAGTAACTATATAACATTACCATAGTTCATACAAACTATACAACACTACCATCGTTCACACTAACTATACAACACTACTATCGTTCACACTAACTATACAACACTGCCATCGTTCACACTAACTATACAACACTACCATCGTTCACACTAACTATACAACACTACTATCGTTCACACTAACTATACAACACTACTATAGTTCACACTAACTATACAACACTACCATCGTTCACACTAACTATACAACACTACTATCGTTCACACTAACTATACAACACTGCCATCGTTCACACTAACTATACAACACTGCCATCGTTCACACTAACTATACAACACTACCTTCGTTCACACTAAGTATACAACACTGCCATCGTTCACAATAACTATACAACACTACCATCGTTCACACTAACTATACAACACTACCATCGTTCACACTAAGTATACAACACTACCATCGTTCACACTAAGTATACAACACTACCATCGTTCATACTAACTATACAACACTACTATCGTTCACAATAACTATACAACAATACCATTGTTCACACTAACTATACAACACTACCATAGTTCACACTAACTATACAACACTACCATCGTTAAAAGTAACTATATAACATTACCATAGTTCATACAAACTATACAACACTACCATCGTTCACACTAACTATACAACACTACTATCGTTCACACTAACTATACAACACTACTATAGTTCACACTAACTATACAACACTACCATAGTTCACACTAACTATACAACACTACCATCGTTAAAAGTAACTATATAACATTACCATAGTTCATACAAACTATACAACACTACCATAGTTCACACTAACTATACAACACTACTATTGTTCACACTAACTATACAACACTACCATAGTTCACACTAACTATACAACACTACCATCGTTAAAAGTAACTATATAACATTACCATAGTTCATACAAACTATACAACACTACCATCGTTCACACTAACTATACAACACTACTATCGTTCACACTAACTATACAAAACTGCCATCGTTCACACTAACTATACAACACTGCCATCGTTCACACTAACTATACAACACTACCATCGTTCACACTAAGTATACAACACTGCCATCGTTCACAATAACTATACAACACTACCATCGTTCACACTAACTATACAACACTACTATCGTTCACACTAACTATACAACACTACCATCGTTCACACTAACTATACAACACTACCATCGTTCACACTAACTATACAACAATACCATCGTTCACAATAACTATACAACAATACCATCGTTCACAATAACTATACAACACTACCATCTTTCACACTTACTATACAACACTACCATCGTTCACACTAACTATACAACACTACCATCGTTCACACTAACTATACAACAATACCATCGTTCACAATAACTATACAACACTACCATCGTTCACACTAAGTATACAACACTGCCATTGTTCACAATAACTATACAACACTACCATCGTTCACACTAACTATACAACACTACCATCGTTCACACTAACTATACAACAATACCATCGTTCACAATAACTATACAACACTTCCATCGTTCACACTAACTATACAACACTACCATCGTTCACACTAAGTATACAACACTGCCATTGTTCACACTAACTATACAACACTACTATCGTTCACACTAACTATACAACACTACCATCGTTCACACTAACTATACGACACTACCATCGTTCAAACTAACTATACAACAATACCATCGTTCACAATAACTATACAACACTACCATCGTTCACACTAACTATACAACACTACCATCGTTCACACTAACTATACGACAATACCATCGTTCACACTAACTATACAACACTACCATCGTTCACACTAACTATACGACACTACCATCGTTCACACTAACTATACGACACTACCATCGTTCACACTAACTATACGACACTACCATCGTTCACACTAACTATAAAACACTACCATCGTTCACACTAACTATACGACACTACCATCGTTCATACAAACTATACAACACTACCATCGTTCACACTAACTATACGACACTACCATCGTTCACACTAACTATACAACAATACCATCGTTCACAATAACTATACAACACTACCATCGTTCACACTAACTATACAACACTACCATCGTTCACACTAAGTATACAACACTGCCATTGTTCACAATAACTATACAACACTACCATGTTCACACTAACTATACAACACTACCATCGTTCACACTAACTATACAACACTACCATCGTTCACACTAACTATACAACACTACCATCGCTCACACTAACTATACAACACTACTATCGTTCACACTAACTATACAACACTACCATCGTTCACACTAACTATACAACAATACCATCGTTCACAATAACTATACAACACTACCATCGTTCACACTAACTATACAACACTACCATCGTTCACACTAACTATACAACACTACCATCGTTCACACTAAGTATACAACACTGCCATCGTTCACATTAACTGTGGATCACTAACATATTTTACACTAACAGATAACAATAACCCAACAGATGATCGAAAGCGATATCTGACAAATTAATGATATGATCATTTCATAATAAGGTAATTAAACATATTACTGATAAGAGATCGTAGTCTTAACACTACTACACTAGGATTACAGTTTTGATTATTTTTGTGTAGAACCTAATAAAGTGTAACTTAATAACAGATTCAGTTGAGACTGGCTCAGACCAGAAGCCGAGTGAGGTGTGTTTGGACAGGTCGAAACAAGGTCCTAAACTCATTTCAGATCGCCCGGCTCGTTTAGTAGATAAGTGGAAAGTACATGTCGCTATATTAGCATCTTAACGCGAGCTCCAGGTATGCCCACAGATAAATCAAAACAGGTGTTGAAAAGCGGAACATTTATAATAATCGATCAATCGACTCTGTATTTCGACTGCCAACCCCTCCCTCTCATATATACCTCCTCATCAGTATTTGGGAAGTTTATACGTCCGTCGTAAAAGTCGTGCGACTTATTCCACTTAACGACCTATCGGAAGACTGCTCTGCGATTCCTCTGTTTTTATTTGTCCCTTTAACTTTCCTCGAGGAAATAAATGATTGGGTAGATTAGAGTAATGGATCCCGACTTTTGTAGCAGGCCAAATTATGGTCCTAAAACTTATTTAAGGTGGTTTTTAGCTTTCGATCTTCAAATTCAATATACTTATCTATCAAAAACCGTAAAATAAATTACGATAATTTTACTTTATAAATTACAACAGATATTTTATACACTGTAAGTCGAGAAATGCTCTCGATTAACCACTTATCATTATTATTAAGTCTTTATTTGTAACAGTACACAATACTGTATAAATGCGTCATAAACTAATGTCACTGATTGACTATAATATCTTAGATTTATTTTAACAATGTTTAGCTATTTTAGCTAGGGAAGTGTCATCAGCAAAAGGAGAAATTCTTGTATCTGATATGCATAGAGGTAGATCAATAATAAACATCAGGAACAGGATGGGGCCAAGCACAGATCCCTGCGGTAACCCCCTGATTACAGGCGCTGTACTAGCTGAATGGAACCGTTGGAATCAACAAAAAGTGTCTCAACTGATTGAGTTCTGCCGCTAAGAAAAGTTTCAACCCATAAACTGGTTTCTAAAGTATTAATACATACCATAAAAAATACATTTGACCGTTTAATTTATTTAACGTTAAAATATACGTGACATTTGAACGTAGAAGTTTAAAGAAATATGTAAGTTAGCAAACTTAATATAAAATATATTTTTATCTCTTCAAATAATTTCTATAAGAAAAAAATCATATGTACATTTCTATTCAATGATAGCGCCATTTGTAAATACAGGGTGTCACAAAAAAGACGTCCTGGCTATTAATTTCGTATTCTACAACATACGTACAATGACATTGGAATACACGTACAGTGGTATTGACCCACCCACCCATTCACGTACAGTGGTTATAAGAATATGCTTCAAAGCTGTTATGTGATTTATGGAAGGTGCAAAATTGTAAGTGGTGGGAAAAAATACATTAGAGTGGTGGGCGGCCTGAATTTCCTGAAGTTTAGTTGTTGATGGAATAGAAGACAAAACAAAACGTTCACATTATAATGCATAGATAAACTTGGTAGGGTAAATGAATTACATCTAGTAGTGAACTAGTCTAATAAACTTTGAGTTTTTTAACAATAACAGTTTTTTTTGGTTTGTTAACTTTTGGTTGACTAACACGTTTCACAGATGGAAGGGTTTATTTTAAAAATGCATTAAGATGATGCAGCCTACCTATTTTTAATTGTTCAACAGTGTTTTAATGGGTAATCGTTAAGTAAATGAACACCTCGTTGACTGTTGAAGCAGTCTTCACAATCTCTGATAGAATCGCGACGAATACGTTTCTGATCGTATATTCAAATGGAATGTCAAACATAAATATTCTGTCAATTAGTCTTATAACATAAATCAATTTTCAACACACTTTAATTAATTAGAGCATTTCTGTTTTACGTAATTTTAATTGTTAATATTTCATCGTTAACTTTAATGGTAATGTTAAATTGAAAAGGCATATAAGTGACTGCTTTATTTTACCCAACAAACTTTACAGCATTGTTTTTTGTGTGTGTTTTTTTTTATTATTATATCTTCCAATATCTCATTTTGGATTACACCACAATAGTTGTTAGTCGTTCTTGTAATATTTTCTGTTTTATTACAATTATCATGTATCCCGTTAAAAGTGGAATTCTTGAGGAAATTTAGTGCACTCATTTAAACTTGTCTATATTTTACTACATACTACAAGGACAAGAAGATTTTATAAAAGCTTCAATGTTAAAATCTGTTCAAAGATTTCACTTATCTAAATTTATAACGGATATGTCCTGTATTTAGCAGATGTTATTTTTCAACAATATAATAATCAAAAAGCATGTTATGTAAATTAGTTTGAATCTATATAACACTCACTGTACTAGGTTATCTAAGGTCCTTCAATCTGCCCTTAATATATTACAGCCTTAACATCCTTAGTAGAAATATACTTTAAACTTACGTGTTGCACCTGGCATAGTCTTCTTTTCTGGAACATAAATATACCATTTTGTTTTTATACATTCATCTATAGTATAATTTAAGCCTTTTTTAGTACAAAATCATTTTATACTTATACATAATACGTGAAACTATATTATGTTAACGCAACTCCTCCCTTATATCTTTATCAATTATAACAATTCACGTGTCAAAGGATTTGCCCCTATTCGTAGTTGTGCTATATGAAGGTCTTAATTCTTCAATATTTTTACCCTGAAAGGCACGGGAAGCTCCGAAAGTTCTTTTTTTGCCATAAGAATGACATGGAGAGATATAAATTAGTCAAAAAGTAAAATCTGTTAAAATGTAAATGATGTACCTGTATATAATATTAAGAAAGTTATAGATTTTTCTTAATTTAAGTAATGATATCGGGTTGTTTAAATTTTAACTGTAAATAGGTTGCAAGTCAAGTGAGTGAGAGCTACTAGAAATAAATATTATGATTTTTGTTGTCAAAAGTCACATGCCGAGGCCGAAGGGCGAGGTGTCACGAGTGAGAGTGACGGGGTGGGCACGTTAAGTGTGCAAGGGTGTCCCCTGGTTTTATTTAATAGACATATATTTTTATAAACAACTGTTAAAATTATATTGCTGTAATTTAACATCCAAAATGTTTTTACTTATTATTTAACTGTCTAAAAACACTTTCATCTGTTAGTTATTTGAGAATCAACTACTCTGCAAGTCTAAGAATGGATTTTATGTTTGAATCACTTTCGATTCCTGTGGGAACATATATTATGCCATTGGTAAATGTATGATGCCAGAGATAAACATGTGAACCCAAACATCACCCATTCTTCCTGTAACATCTGGATGGAATCTTGAAACGAAACCAGAAAGACAAATATGCGAATAAATAAAGCTAGGGGATCTATTGTAGTCGAGAAGGGGCGAGGTTGCTTTCTCCGTTGACAGTATTTTAGTTTTACTGGATCAAGTTTCATAGCGAAGATACTATTTCGCTTGCCTTAAATCTATATTACTACATATTATCGTATTCTTATTTTTAATAATAGTAATATATCTTTACTTACCAAATCATACAACATACAAACAAAGTTATATAATTATTAATATGTATATTAAGGTTAACGAAATATATCAACTGTCTACAATTGTATTTACTTAACGCTAACATATAAATATTCAGAAAAAAATATTCTTTTTATATGTGGTTTGAAATTGGAATTGGTTTTACTAACAGAAGAAAAAAACTACCATACTTCTATCGTTATAGTCACATTTCTGATTTTTTTTCAAGGTTATTCAGCAAACTTTTTCGTACAAGCTAAATATCACTTCTAAACGTTCAATTTTCCTTAGTAAAAATGTTCCTAAATTACATTTACAACTTTAATATATGGTTGGTTCATTGAGTTAATTTAGAAATATATTTCTGTACACTTAAATCCTTAAATGCTTCGTTGTCCATCTGTCAAATCATGCTTTTTACATCAACAAAAAAAGTGTGATTTGAGAAAAGCTAATCTTGCCATGCTCAAATTGTGCAAAGAGGTAAATTAAGGACTTTTAGTAGTTACAAGTAATGTTATTATATATATTGAAAATTGTGTACCTTTTAAATAAATAAATTACATTTTACTATCTTTGTCCAGCGAAATTGCAGATACAGAATCTTGGATATACTTAGTCTAATATAATAGTGAGGTACGCATGAAAAGGAATTTGTAGGAATAAAATCCAATTTTCCTATTTTTTCTTATTTCATTTAAATATTTTTACTGTAAATTGATATAAAACGTAAACGCTCAAAACACGTACAAAGTATCAAAAAAATATTTGTTATTGTTGAGTGTAAAATAAAAAATATTGTGAACTCTTTCATTACAAGTCTTTGATAAACACCGGGAAACGTCTTGGCGAGTGTCGATCAAGCACTGGTATGACTTAAAAGACTTTCGTAAAATTAACTGCGTATATGAGATGGCCGTTCTAGTATCCGTTTATTTTTCTCAATTCGTTTTCATGAAATGAAGCTTTGTTGATTTCATAGACATCCTAAACATAGTATAATCGTCCTTAATTGCTTGTCAGTTGTTAATTTCTCCTTAAGTAATTTAACGAAAGTTCTTAGCCTCACCCACATATGCCTCCACATTGTTCTGTCCTGTGCTACCTCAGATTCCCTTCAATTCTCCTTAACAATTCTTAGCCTCGTCACTCCCAGGTCTTCCTAGTAATCGGACACCACTTGGATCCTTTCCAAACTTGTTTACATTTCTTCTATAACAAATCTCCAAACATTTTGATCTATTGCTTCTAATTATCCCTAAAATTTACCCCTTTAAACTTTTTTACTATAAATTAAATACCAAAATTGACTTTTTTAAATTACTTTATGTACTAGCTACTCTATTTTCTTTCTTACTCTACATGAAAATCTTTGAAGACTAACTTCAATTCTTTCACTTATGAAGTTTATGCATAGTTTGAACCGTCACCGTTTATATTTTTGCAAGCTAAATTTCAGAATTTCTTTGTCAACTCTCTAGTTCTGTCGCTGACCCTGGAGAGCTCTCGGCCTTCACCGGCTCAAACAAGACAGTTCTTCTGTCAAAATATTGACTCCACGCGTGTGGGCCGTTGCCCAATCCGGTGACACCCCGCCGAGACAGCCATATCTATTACCGAACCATACCTGTAAGTACGGAACTCTCTTCCTTCCGTTAGACTTTCTTTCGGTGAACTTAACGTTTACCTTGACAGGTACAAGTTTCGTAGTGTTTTAATCACTATTAATTACTTCCAGCTAAGGTAATTACTATTGTATTCTAATCAAGACTTTTTTAATCAAACTAAAATTACAACGAGCATCTAAGGAGTGGGGGGGAAGAAAGTAGAAGAATGGTGGCTGGAGTGAAACTGAATCTAAGTTGAAACCCATGAACCGGACGAAACAGCTGACTGAAGCACGGACTACGTAATGATACAGAGTTTATCTATACTCTGTGACTGAAGTTACATAGTCTAAATAGTTTTGTCACTAACCTACTTTAATAACTCGATGTAAACCTCACGGATCTTTTTCAAAATTACCCCAAATGTTGTAAAGATTGTCTACCAAGTCTAGAACTAAACGTACAAACAATGTACCTTTGATATTGGTCACGTTGTTTTTACCTAGAAGAAAATAATAATGCAAGAAAATAATAATGCAAGAAAATAATCGCTTTAATTATCAATCGGCGAATTCTGGTTAGGTTGTAAGCACTTCCTCCATGAGTTGTTAGGTTAGGTTATATTAGGATTAAATAAATATAAATTGACGTGTTTTATATATTTCCACAGTTGTGAACTTTCTACTTCATTTGAAGACTAATCATTGTTAAACAAATGCGGGGACATTCCGAAAAAGAACCAACCTCTCTACCTACTTTTGAATTAAACTACCTTTTAATTTAATAAGATGAATAGTTTTTGATCTTTCTAATCAATTATGAAATATGTTACTTGATTAATGTATTTATGTTCCTAAACTTAATTCTTTTACACACAAAACCACAGAAATGTTCCTGAGGAATATCCACTGCAATAGTTTTTAAGTTAATATGTTTTGTAAGGAAGTAAATTTGATTGTATTTGCAGCTATATATTTTTTGTGAATATATACTTGGAATATTTTTCTGTTTGTCATTACGATAGGATTTATGCTAAATCATTCTCAAAAGAATACGTAGAAACATTTCTTAACAGAGTTTTTTTTTAATCCAAAATATTCCAAAACTGTGTAAAATGTTGCCCTTTTAACAGTAACACCTTTGATGTATATACGTTCGTTGCTTACAAAGGAAAACCAACATTTTTCTCTTCAACTTCTTATCTAGCAGTAAAATCAACTTTAAATAAACTTTCCCAATAATAAATTACACAAACATTGCAAATATTCACATAATACCTTGCTTGCTCATTTGTACGTCAGAGTTTTTGTATCTCAATATATAAAATTCAAAAACAATGCATTCACTCATCACGAAATATCCGAAACCACAGAGCAGATTTTTCGAAATTTGCAGAGAAGTCAGCTTTTATATCAAAGAGACCCGCTAAGAAAATTGTCTCGAAATTCCATTCCTGAGGGGTACAAACAGTCCCTCCGAATTTCATTTTTTCTAAATGGCTTAATTAACAATTAATTTCAAACAGCTGATACAAAAACATAGACATGACACAAAAGCATGGTTAACTTAGTTTTCATTGGCCAATTTTACTAACTCTGACATGATTGTACTACTCTGCAGCCCCTAAAGTAGACTTATAGGGGTGTCTATATACAACTTAGTTGTCTAGGAGGACAACAGAATCTGGCCTGTTATATTGATGTTATAGTTAGAGAGAACCGTGGAAGGAAGGGTAAAGCAAGCTTAGAGGACCACACTGTAACGAAGTTGTTTTATAAAATTTAAGATTATTATTTGTTCAGTCGACACCTTAGTAGTGATCTTAAAGTACGTAGTTGTTTAAGATTTTTTGATACTGATATGGCTTGTTGGACTTGCAGATATCAAGTTTTAATTCAGTACAAGTAAACGTCACACAAAACAAATGTATTACAATATAAGCACAAAATGCAAAAATATATTACAATAAAAGTACAAAATGCACAAATATTATGGTGATCCATTTCGGTGAAACACACTCACCATCCTCAGACCAGAGGGATTCACAATCTTGTGAATCTTTTGTAAATCCCTCTGGTCTGGGGAAGGTGAGCGTGGTTCACCGAAATGGATCACCGTAATATTTGTGCATTTTGTACTTGTATTGTAATATATTTGTACATTTTGTCTTATATTGTAATAAATTTGTGTTGTGTGATGTTTACTTGTACTGTATTTGCACCAACACGTATTATGTTAATTAAAACCTAAGATTTAATTGTAATGATAAGGATACATCATTCAAGGTAAGGAGTTTTTATAACTATCGAAACGTTGCATTAACTTTTTAAAGACTAGAATCTTTGAAATCTCCACCGATCACTCATGAATATTCCAATGCTAAAGAATACCTTTCAAACAAAACAGCCTCGTTAGATTTTGAATATGAACATAATATGGTAAGCTCTACTCCGAAATAATATAAGTCACCAACCAACGTGTGAGGTTAATAAATATGTCAAATTGAAAAACGATAAAAAGTACGTACAAAACCCCGTTTTTTTAAGAAGTCAGCAAGGCGATGGCATTTGACGCGCCGCCACTCCGACCGACTACGCATACTCTCTTGCTTAGCTATTCCACTTTTCATAATTTAATGGTCCGTTTTACGAGACGGTGTTGAGCGATTTTACGAGTTGACATTCTTGTTGACGCGACGAACGTGGCTCAACACGACTTCCCTTGGTTTCGCGCTGAATCAGCCAGACGACAAAGGTCACGTGGATTGGAAAATCACTTTTTTCTAGATTGAAAGTTTTTTGGAAATAGCCGCCACTCTTAAACTATTTTCTACCCAATCATCTTAATTGTGGATAAATTATACGACTGAATTTTAGAAATTACATATGTTAGGTCAGATTAAGTTGGGTTATGTAGGTTATGATACATTTATAGGGCGAGCGTTCAAGAGCGAAGGCCCTTAAAAACTGATCCTAAACTTATGGAAGCTTACTATACATGTTTTCCATTGCATTGTCTTAATTTTTTAAAAATCAAAAAACGATGTACTTATTCGACGCGAAATCTCCGGAAAACTTCCCTCGTATTTGGTTGAAGTTTGGAGGGAAGTTAGATTTTGTTTCATAGACACCCACTAAGAAAGTATTTCTCGAGATTCCATTCTTAAGGGACAGAAACAGCCACCAATGTTCCCCTATTCCATACGAGTAACATTAATTTTAATTTAATAATTTATTTCTAACAGATGATACACAAAACATAAACAAGACGCAAAAGCTTGGCTAATTTGGTTTTCACTGTGAAATGTTTAAGGTCATGTCTACAAAATCTGTTATGGTTGCACTACTTTGCATCTCCCAAAAGTAGACTCATAGAGTTTTCTAGATTATAAAACTGTATTACCTAGGAGATCAACAGCAGGCTGAACTTTTATAATGATGTATTGATTTAGAGAGAACATCGGAGGCAAGGGTAAGCAAGCGTAGAGAACCACCCCTTAGAGAAGCAATGTCTGTCGTATAGTGTGAATATATTAATAAACATAAGTAAAAATGTATAGACAATTAATCAGTACAGTACACTCGCTTGCAAGTATTCGATTTTTTTAAGTGGATCCCTTTTTCTAAAAAAAAATAGATCCGACTAAATATATTTAAAGATTTGTTTTCCTAAAACCTAAGATAAATCATGTCATGGTAACGTATGATTACAGAGAGTATATTTAAAAAGTCACGAAAGATTTTTACAGTATTAAGATACAGTATTACTTTCAAGTTAGTTGTTATTTTTTTCTCCGGAATATCTTGAGTTGAAAATAGCAACACTTTTAGTTGTAGAATTTGCTTACAAATACGCGTACATAAAATGTCATGGATTAATTTACAGAGAAAAAGAAACCTTGTATTTTATACATAATATTTGTGCTATCGAAATGTTTATTTCAACGAGTTCGTTTTAATTTCTTTAGCTCGTGTTTTATATTGAAAATAACAATTTACAATTATTGTAACTTAAAACTGAAAAAAACAGTAGGAATAATATACGAAAATCGTAATTTTAGTCAGTATGAAAAACATATGCACCAATGGCATGTTATATAGTTTTCTTACATTATCATACTAAGCCAATGCAACATGAAATGTATTTAAAGAAAAATATACATTTTCTCCCTTTTTTTATTTACGGATATCACACGTGTTTTTTTTTGCATGTGACGAATTTTCAATTGAGTTGAATATTATCCTCATTAATAATGTTTTAATTGATATAAATTTATTCTACTATTTGATACAGTATCCAAAGTAGTCACAAGTAAACATTGGGGTTTCTGAAGGTAAACTGAGCGAGAGTAAGATGCCGTTAAAAAAGAGAGTACTGAAACAAAAATCATGTGCTCCTTATTTCTTTATCCTAAAGACGTCAATCATGGCATGGCATGAGTTTTGATGAGCGAATGTTATAAACTAAGGCCGACTGTTCCTTAGGAAGTGTCATTAATTAATAGCTCGATGACAACTGAACAGCAGGTGGTTATCAACTGGTCCCTATTCTAAATTTTGTATGACTGGGATAGAACCGACAATCTTTAGCTTATGTTGCTGGGTGTTAACCAACTACGCTGCAGACCGATTGAAGTGTTTACAATTATTACAAAAGAGTGTTTCATTTAACCAAGTGTAACTAAGAGCCCTCTCTAACACTAACCAGGGGACTAACGGCTAGAGGGGGACTTCTGAACTACCACCAGTGACCGGGGAGGTGAGCTGCTTGCAAGGATGGGATCTCTCACTGGTCACCCATCCAAGGAACAGCCGCGCTCAAACTTCCTTGATGCCATTATCTTGCGAAGACGTCAGAACTCAGAATCCTCTGGTCAATTTATTTATTACATTTAAAAGAATAGTTTATAATGTAATCAGAGCAATGTCAATTGTTTGTGAAAGTGAATAGATGAGAAAGAAGTTCTTTAAAATAGCTAGAATTGTGATTATTCTTAAACATTTTTTTTAGTTTACGCCTCTGTACATGTAAGAAAACAATTACATACATTACAAGGAGTTTAGTTGTAGCAGCAGTCTACAGGAATGAGGGTCCTGTTAAAATCTTCCTTACGATCACACAACAGGGTCAACTTTAAATTGATTTCCCTCTTTAGTGGCCTCTGGAGCCTTGGGCCCCGCTGCGTGCGGTAGATCGGCGTTGTACTAGTTGTGCCTTGATTATCAATTATTATTCATTTATGTTAACTAATGTTGTGAGTAACAAGAGATAGGCCGGTAATTTTCACGTTAGCGCTTTGTCGTGCGGTGCGCACGCTCTGTAATACTATTTACATATGCATCGTCTTGTGGTCAGCGCCTGTGGCTGTGGGCCGGTATCTGGGACATATCGACACCTCTGGGGTGTAAACAGACAGCTCGATAGTCTAGGTAACCGAATCAGGGGTAGAATGCAGGTATACCAGAATAAACAAGAAGTAAAAATACTTGTGACCTAGATTAAATATAGGACTAGGGTGTAAAGAGAGGAAATATAACAAAGTATAATACTCGAGAACCTTAAAATCTAAACATTGGACTAAAGAAAACTCAAATAATTCGTTAAAAACAGACTCAACTAATTAGATAATTCGATAAAAAGCGAACGCCTCAGAGGCAGTTATACATAGAGTACATATTAATATACATCTGTAGTAATAATTACTACGTTTAGCCGTAGTATAATGGACTGACAAGGTTCTGACCCATCATCGCATGGCAGAGTGGAGAAATGAATACTCAATATTTAGCTGACTACTGGATGCGATCTCTATGCATTATCAAAAACAAATCAAAAAGATATACATGAGGCCTTTCGAAAAAAGGTTTATATTATCAAAAGCAATAAATGAGTGACTATTAGTCATCTGCTGTTTTGATAGTAATATGATTGTTTTCGAAAGGCCTCAAGTATATATTTTAGATAATATCTGTGTGTATTTTATTTCTTCAAGTTTTAAATATCAAATGTGTGAGTTTATTCGTCATAATTATAAACTATTAAAGAATGTTAAAAATTCTTAGAAATCTGAAATGAAACCATTTCATTATTGAATCACTCGCTCTGCCTCGATCCCGGACCGTCATCTTCAGACCTCGCAGATTCATACACTCAAACAGAAATGCGTTAAAAAATGCTGCTGATCGAACTCGATTGTTGCAACTTTTTAAATCCGGAAAGTTTACTCCATTCTAAAGGTACTTACCAAAAAGTAATTGGAATAGAAAGCTGCTCTATGAATAGGCATTATTGATACCAAGTAGCAGAATTGCTAAATCAGGACGAAATTACAATTACTTAATTGTTTCCAAGTAGCTGGATTATTTCTAGGAGGGAGATTACTACATCATGAATGAACACAAAGTAAGAACTAGTAGAGAAACCCTCGCCGCCATTCCTAGTAACAATATTCTACGTTTATTGTTGTTATGACCGTTACTTTGATTTTTCTGTAAAGCATTACTTCCTGTTGGCTATCGTCATACTCGAAGTCACCGTCATCTGAACATCGTAAGTCCCGGAATTTCATTACTTCACTGCCGAAGCACCGTAGGAGCAGTAACAAGGCGTGATATATTACAAATTCACGCCGATTTCTCCCGTTGGGCACTAATGTCGCGTCGGTCACGGTACGGTGTCGGTGACGCCACCCGCAGTCGGTAACGTACCGGAAAATTAACATTTCCGCGACGCTTGACATGTTTATAGTGAGTATAGCATGGTATCAGCGGTCCCAGGGAGAGAACCCGGTGCTGGGGAGTTTACTTGATGTATGACTATGTCTTACACAGTATCGCTCCCAGTATCGCGCGTTAAAGGTGCTGCGACATAATTGGACACCACTGTAAATCATTAAAAACGTCACTCCGAAAATATCTTTTTTTTATGAACTGTAAAAACGTTCACTGAAGAATACTATGTAGTGTCCATTTCATTTTTACAAACTATCACAGAAGATAAGGCTAAAGAGGGTTGTCCCATTTGGATGGAGTAAAGCATAACATGTAAGTACCGGGACAGATGGTCACACGAAAGCGAATTTTGTAGTGTCCTTTACATTTTCACAGGCTATCACCAGCTTAACGTAGACTGGCCCATTTGGACGAAGTCCAACATAACTTGTAGTTACCGGGACAGGTGATCACACTAAAGGGAACTTTGTAGTGTCCGTTAAATTTTCACAGGCTATCGCCAGCTTAACGTAGACCAGCCCATTTTGACGGAGTCCGACATAACTTTTACTTACCGAGACATGTGATCACACTAAAGCGAATAGTGTCCGTTACATTTTCACAGGCTATCACCAGGTAACGCAGACTGGCCCATTTGGACGGAGTCCAACATAACTTGTAGTTACCGGGACCTGTGATTACACTAAAGAAAACTTTGTAGTGTACGTTTTATTTTCACAGACTATCACCAGCTAACGTACACTGGCCCATTTGAGTGGAATACAACAAAACTTGTAGTTACCATGACTTGTGATCACATTAAAGGGAACTGTGTAGTTTCCGTCACATTTTCACAAACTATCACCATGTGACGTAGATTGGCCCATTTGGACGAAGTCCAACATAACTTGTAGTTACCGGGACAGGTGATCACACTAAAGGGAACTTTGTAGTATGCGTTACATTTTCACAGGCTATCATCAGGTAACGTAGACTGGCATTTTGGTCGGAGTCCAACATAACTTGTAGTTACCGGGACTGATTGTCACACTAAATGGAACTTTGTAGTGTCCGTTACATGTTCACAGGGTATCACCAGATAATGTAGACTGGCCCATTTGGACGAAGTCCAACATATCATGTAGTTACCGGGACAGGTGATCACACTAAAGGGAACTTTGTAGTGTCCGTTATGCTATCACAGGCTATCTTTAGCTTATATTGGGTCACAGACTGACCCATCTGGACCCAACATGTAGTTACTGGAACTCTGGATTACACTAGCTGACGACTTGTTTTCTCTTTGACAATTCCTGTTCGTCATGATTCGAGAAACCACGACCAAACACTCGACGCATTCCTGATAATTTCTCTTGACTACGTCGAGGAGTGTTAGAAAAATGGTATATCAAATACGGCATTCAAACTGTTTCTGTTGTTAAATTTGATAAATCGTTAAGTTTTGATGAGATTAAACGTTAGTGTTTGCTCCCATAATTTGATTGTTAGTGTTGGTTTCTAAAGGCTTTGTAGTTCTGAATTATAGTACCAAGTATATATTTTGGAATTTTTTTTTAAGCCCTTTTATATTAAATGTTTATTCAATATTGATTGATTATATCAGTGTGATGAGTCACTGCATGGATAGATCGTAGAACGCTTTACCACCAGAATTGGTCAGCAGCGTAACTGGACTAAAGAATATATCAGATACAAATAATAGTTTTACATACGCCGTAAGAGTACTTGTGTCGCTGCGAGCTATGTTCACATCAAACCATTTAACCGGATAATGTGTACTCAATTACTTAAAGGAGTCAAGAGGAAATTTAGCAGGAATTAACTAACAATTTGATTGGCGTGTGTTACAAGTTCTCTGAAACTCACCTGACTTCATACACAATTAACTCTCTCCCTCTCTTAGTGAAATAAAGTTGTATTACTGTTCAGTTCGTCTTCAAAAGTTAGTGTATACAGTTTTATATATTTTATAAACATGCCCTATGGCAGATATAAAAGTTTAACTTTGTAGTATGAAAGTGTTGTTTACTTTAGTTTTTTGTATATTTTAAAGTTTACATACCACTAATTAAACTAAATTGTATTACTTTTATGTAAAATTATATTCAATTCATGCACATGGAAGAATTCTTTTTTAGTAGTGCCTTTTTGTGTTAACGTTCCAAATTGGTCGATAGCGTAGTTGGTTCAATCCCAGCTTCATGTGCTAAAGGTTCTCAGTTCGATCCCAATCAGAGTCAATACATTTTGAGAAGGATCAGCTGATAATCACCGGCTGTTCATTTGTCATTGGGCTATTAATTAATAACACTTTCTAAGGAATAGTCGGCCTTAGTTTGTAACAATGACTACATTCGCTCATCTACATTCATTACACTCATTCGAAATCCGTATTCGCCCATATCTTGACAATCGGCGTCTTATGAATAAATAAAAAAAAAAATAGTGGTTTACTTTTTTCCTATTACAAAAACATCATTACTAACCAAGAGACAATTATTTTGGGCGGATAACAGCATCGATATCCACTATGAAACGTACTGCCAAATAAAACTGTGAACTTATTTATTGCGTGCTGTACAAAAAAATTACACTGAGCTTTAATCTTGACAATTTTTTAGCATGTTGGAGTTCTTCAAGGTCTGTAATAGTTTTGTGATTTCAGAAACCATACGATGAATCAATTACGACCGTAAAATACAGCAACTGTTGGCTACTAATTTTTACATTTTTGCCACTGTGGTGGCTCAGTACTTAAGACTTTTGATACCAAAGTCTAAAGTTTCATTTCCGAACTGAGTTCATGCACAGGCCTATAGGCCCATTATAACTGTCGAGGAAGGTTGTATTTTTATTTATAGTTTTTATTATATTTCCAAAGTGTATACTTTAAAGGAAGTCCTATTTAAGAGGGAAGTATCAATATTGAAGTATAAAAATAAATAAAAATATCGTATTAAATAAATATAAATTGAATAATAACTATAATTAAGTACCCTTTTATTCATTTGTTATAATAATACATGACCGGTTTCAGCTCTTAGACCATCTTTAGGGTGTAAATTATATAACCTATTATAATTGAACAATTATAAAAATAAAACAGATGAAAATAACATAACATATGATTAATTTAGTCTGTGAGTAATTTAATTAGTTTCAGATCAATGATAAACAGAATGTTAAACATCCCAATGAAAAAATCTGATTATGAAGAAGAAAAAACAACAGTAAAATACTTAGCTACGAAAAATGGTTACAATCCGACAATTGTTGACAAAATTATAAAAAGAATAAAAGGAATCAAAAATAAGAAAATGAAACAAAAAAAGAAAAACATTTATCAGTGTTCCTTATAATACAAAAATGAATAAGGCTATTAGAAAGAATTTTCAACACAGTAAACATACACTCAGTTATAAAACAAAGAAAAATACTTTAACTTTAATTAACAAACTATCCAACAAAGAAAATAAAAATAACGAATATGAAAAATCTGGAATATATAAAATAAAATGCTCAGAATTCAATTCTTTTTACATAGGACAAACCAGAAGAACAATTAATTTACGTTACAAAGAACACATAAAAGCCATAAGAAGCAACAACTCAACATCAATTAAATCTAATTTTCCCGAACATATTCTCCAGTAAAATCGCAGTTACCAAAATATCAATGAAAATATTACAATTTTAGATTATGAGAAGAAAGGAGAAAAATGAATTCCAAAGAAAGTTTACACATATACATAAACAATTATATGAACCACATAACATATTAAATACACAAATTAACATGAAAAATCCTATGTATGAAAAAATAAGATTTTAAAAAACATAAGAATTAAAAGTAAAATTCAACTTTCCCACAAGCTAAATTAATCATATGTTATATTATTTTCATCTGTTTTATTTTTATAATTGTACATTTATTATAGGTTATATTATTTACACTCTAAAGAAGGCCTAAGAGCCGAAACCGGTCATGTATTATTATAAAAAATGAATAAAAGGGTACTTAATTATAGTTATTATTCAATTTATTAAATTAATAGCCCTAACTTGTCAACCAACTTATACATTTGAATGGCTACATAAATATTTTCAATTTTATAAATTACATTTTAAGGTACGTCTATGGTTGGGCTGGTGTTAGTAAACATTTTAAGAAAGTATTAGTTTATGCGTAATTTTCTATTAACTCAGTTGTTACCAAGTAACGCGTGCTCGCAACTACGAAAGTACAGTATATGTTATTCATATGTTATTCAATTCTATATACCATACTTTATTTAATTCTAGAAAATAGGCAAAAATCGTGCGTCAATAGCGTTTTTCCTCATATTTCTGAGTGATTTTAGAAGTTGACCCTTAAAGGTCTACGTAAGTATATTTAAAAATCTACAGCCAGATCTTCTGTACACTGTTACAATGAAATTTTGTTTTAAAATCACATGTTATAAGTCAAGTTAACTTATATTTGTAGGTCTTTGTAATTTCACTTGAGGAATGTTTGTTTTGTACCGCGATGTCGGCCATCGATCTATTTGTGCGGAGACGCGACGATAACAACCCCGTCACACACTTCTCAGCCCCTTCAAACATTTTGGATTGAATATTACAGATGAAACATAATTTTTGATTGAATTTTTGATAGTTTTTGTCTCCAATAATCGGGCTCTAATCCACGCTTTCGTCCCTCAGTATTCATATATTACATCTCGTCAAGTTTTAGTCAAACGGAAAGTTTTTCTAAGATTTCATTTAATGTTTTTTATATTTACAGCGTCATACCGATATCTTCACTAATTATGTATGTCAATAGCAGAAAATTTCAAATAATTAGAACTCAGAATATATTTACTTACGACAGAAAAAAACGCATAATTGCGTCAAATGTAAATATTTTGAAATTACAATAAATTTACATTTGGCATCTTACAAATATTATACAAGTATACAGAATCGTACAACTTAAAGTGTTAAATTAAATGTACAGAGAACTCTGACTTAAACTTTAGTTATTTATTTACAAGAACAGGACAGAAAATCCCCAACACTGTAGAAGGATTTTTTTTATAAGCATGCTCTTTACCCCTCTCTCGAACCTTCCTACGTCACATTCTGACTACAGAGCCTCGAGCAGCGCATTGGATAGCTGTGCACCTTTACACTGCAATTTCCTTTTGGAAAAACTGGTTTTATGAGCAATTACATTAATATTGCTCATAAATCTTAAAACTTACCATCATTGTTTGGAATCAGTGAAGAACAACTTGGGATTATTTTTTTACAAAAGTTACACAACTGAAAATATACAGACGCGAGAACGTTAATATTATGTTTTGTTTGAACTCTTTTCGACAGGATGGTTTGAATACCAACCTTATAGTTGTTTATTATTATTACTATGAGTGTAAATACGATATTGGTCCGAGAGCATTCAGTTCCCAAAATTAAAACAGCATATGATAGATACAGATATATAATTCCATAATATGCTGCTTGCAGTACTAAAAGTAGACAGACTCCTCAAAACGAAGATTCCAGAGCTAAACTTTTTACAAACAAGATCAATATGATCAGAAAATTTGAGTTGTCTATATATTACTATTCTGAGAATGTTGGTCTAGTAATAAGCATTGTTACTAGCATTGTTGTTAGGGTCCCATGAACCCAAAAAAGTGTTTTTTTCGAAAAAAATTGTTTGATGTCTGTACGTATGTGTGTCAATGTCTATGTACTGGAGACCAAACGGATGGATAAATTTTTATGAAATTTTGTATGCATGTGTATTTAGCTAATATCTCCAGAAAATTTTTCAATTTTTTTAAATTTTATTTTTCATTTTTTTTTTTTTTTTTTATTTTAATAGGCAAAAAAACAAAAATGGTATTTTCTCAAAAAAAAAAAAAAAAAAAAAAAAAAGCTATAACGATTTTGATTAAATCTTCAAGAAAGATGTATTCTACAATTTGAAATATTTTAGTAAAAACTGCATGTAGAGACCTGAACTAAGTTTTTTAGTCATGGCAAAAAACATATTTTGGAATCAAACTGGTAATTTTCAAAGTTTTGATTGTTTAGTGTTTAATATGGGAGAAATTTTGTGACAATTCTTTGGAACCATTCATTTTTATAATCTTTATACGGCAATTTTCATAGAATAAAAAAGTTTTCTTAAAAACCCACCACAGAGAAGAAATAAATAGAGGTAGTATCCAATAGTGCGTTAAATGTGTGTCTTGTAGTAGTTATTTCTCCAGTTTGCCATGCGAATGGTAGATTCGCACTGTGTCCCTCCATTATTCCCCCAAATCCTCAAGGATAAACGTAGTAACTATCACTACTTATGTATATAGATGTACATAATCTGTAATCTGTCTACAACTGCACTGAGGCGTTCACTGCGGCCTACCCCTGTTTCGTTTTTCTTTGCGAACCCAGAGGTTAAATCCAACAGACGATGCATTACAATTTCTAACAGCCTCCATTGAAGAAGCTTCATTATAAGTTCCTAATTCTTCAATTATAACGAAGCGTTGTATTATTTCGTAGTGATAAATTTAAAAAAAACTTTGGAATTTAAAAGCTATGGTATGTAACAATGAGAATGTACAGATATTTGTTTATTAAATAGTTATATGGAGTTAATATTGATGACTTAGTATAGATCTTAATGTATGAAGGAATAATTTAGTTAACAGATCTTCTAAAAGGAGGAGTTTAAATAGATGAGAAGAAAAAATTATTGTTAAAGTAAAATGTTATTGATGTTTCAATATAAAAGTTATTTTTTTATGTTTTTTTTCTATTACTATTCAAACGCACTGTGCAGTGTGATTATTTTATGTGATTTACGAAATATTTTATTTGGAGTGATTTATTATGTGAAGGAGGTACATGAACTCTTAGCAAAGAAGGCGATAAGAGATATAAAACAATGAGAATGTGTATATGGAGAAGGATAGAGATAATAGGATGGGAAGATAGAGTGTGAAAATAAGAAGTACTGAGGAGAGTAGGCGAAGAGGGGGAAATAGTAAAAACTACAAGAAGAAGAAAAAGAGAAACGTTAGGACATGTGATGAGAGGAGAGATCCTGTTGAGAACAGCTATAGGAGAAAACGTTAGAGGAAAGGGAAAAAGAAGAAGAATCAGATGATGAAAAGTTTAGGGATCGGAGGGAAGTATGAGACAACAAAACACATTCAAAACAGAGAAGTTAGGTTAGGTTAGGTTAGGTTAGGTTAGGTTAGGTTAGGTTAGGCGGAAGGCTGCATCAGTAGAGTTAGATTAGTTTCTTTAACTAATATTAAGGAAGTTTAACTAAGTTGAACCAAAGAGAAGAAATAAACAGATGTCGCATCCAATAGTGCGCTAAATGTGTGTCGAGTAGTTACATCTCCAGTTTGCCTCGTTATGGCATGGCCAGCACCTTGTTAGACCCTCCTTTATTTCGCCCAAATCCTCAAGAATAAACGAAGTAATAATTACTAAAGATTAATAAAGGCATACTTTAGTTTTAATCTAATTGTAACTTGTAACTAATTGTAAAAAAATTGTAACCATTGAGGCGTTTTATTAGGCCTTAAAAAGTGACCTCTGTTTCTTTTGTTTCTGTGGTGAACACAATTCTTAGTCCCACCAATTTCAATTTATACATAAACTATTTCTTTGGAATGTAGGAAATACTAATAAAGTAGATTTTGTACGTAAACTCGTTTTATAAACGCTAATATAAAGGGTGTTCAAAATGACCGAGGACGGTTGAATATTGTTTAGACCGTTACAGATCAAGGTGCAACACTTTGCACATTGCTGCTGGACATAAAAAGCTATTTTAACATGTATTCAGTTATCCATTACCTTCGTAGGGGGTCGGCCCACTAGGAGTCTGAAGAAAAGCTTAAATGTAAGCATAGGTCGATATACATACCATTTTAAAGGTCTTAGCTAGTAGAACAACATAACACAAATTAGACCTCAAAAGGTTAATCCTAAACAAACTGGCGTTCATCTGCAGTCATTCAGCCCTCATTTTCACCCATATCTCTGCGATCGGCGATTTAGAAATGAATAGTAAAATGTGCCAAATTTAATTGAGAGTGTCCTTCAAAAAGTCTAAATGCTAATATCGACTTAATTTAAGAAGAAATAAGTCAAACTTATTCGGTGGACCCTTACTTTAATTAGTTTATTTAATTAGTATTGTTACACCGGGCGTTAAGGCAATACTAACAAGGTGTTTACTACCAGGTGGGAAGGGCCAGAGTCGTTAGAGTCGCAATAAAAAAGTACCATCAAGTACTGCCCTTAACTGTAATTATCAAATAAACCCGCGGAGTAATCAATTACAGCCTACTACACGGAGCGTACTCCCACAAGGCCGGCCCACACCGGGCCAACCGGACAAAGTATGAGCCATAAACAGTGCGTACAACCAGACACCGGTCTATAAGCGCCCCCTTCGGGTTGTAAATCCAGATCTTGTTGGCCTGTCTGTCGCCAATCGCCATCAAACTGCGGCGCATTAATTCCGACAACCGCTGCGAGATGGCAGCACCGATACGCCCTCGGAAGTTGTGTTTACAAGAGATTTATGCAATCGTAATTATTGTTGGGACGGCGTAAAAAGGCTACGTACAGTGTAATGGAATATGTACCAGTGTAATATGGGGTGTAACATGAATGTTGTGAAATGGGATCTTTTCTATCGCACGGCCGCTAAGCTAAAACAATTTTCTATAGAAACGGAATGGTGTTAAGGCTGTTTGGTCAACAAAATTTAATTTATTTTTCGTTTGTAATGTCTTTATATCATCTATTAAACGCCTCCCAAGTAGTTCTTTCATTCAAATTATGTGAATCTCGTACTATTCATTTGTGAATTGTGTTTATAGTAATAAATTCATCACCTAAAAGATGCGAATTTGGGCTTTCTTTGTACATAACCCATCAAGCAACAGTCTCTCACAGGACTGGTCTTAGTCATCAGTTAATTTAAATTACATAATTTTACTGCAAATCAGCAAATTTTATTTTAAATAATTATTGTAATATGTTTATTTTTATTTTATTACGATGAGAAATACAATGTCGTGTTTGGCATCTTATGCTTTGTTATATCACACCATTTACAAAATCGATTAACTTTCTATACTAAACAGCACCCGCACCCGCAGGATCGTGCTTCAATGACTTCCTGCAATGACCCCACCCATCCCAGGTTAGGGGGAGGGGTCGAGTGTTTGTGTATGAGTACCTCGCGGCTAGACGTACAGCTAGCGTGCGTAGCAGTATTCAGTTGTCCCTAAAGCTGGCCGAACCGAGTTAAAGTAGTTTTTCAGGCTTGAATTGACGAAATTATCCATAAAATAGAAGATTTTAGTTGTTTTACACAAATGCAGAATACACTTTAATAGAACAAAACACACTAACAGAGACTTGTTAAATGTGAACATTATTATATTTATACTTTCGGTGAGACATTAACACAATAATTTATTTTCATACAGAAAAAACTCATAAGTTAATGCAATAATGTCTTGTGATGCATACATCACTCGTAAATTAAAGAAATAGTGTCTTTTATGCAGACGAAACGCAAGACAGCAGATATTGAGTCACAAAAGACTCTGTACAGCTCGCAGAGTGCATCACTGATACAATGCCATCGATTGCAGCGTCTGAGACCAGGCTGTCTGATTCATTGTTATGGCTTTGCCTCTAGGCTTGCCCTACAAAACGTTCTGTATTGATTTTAATTAAAACTGAAAGACAATGGATTTAATTGATTAGTCTAGTTAAAAAATATATATGTTATAGATCGTGAATGTTAGGTGGTTGTATTCTAGAAATATACTCAATAAAATCAGCACTAGTGGAGCAGTGTTGTAAACCAGCTAGCTACATGGGGATTAGCTAATGTGCAGATTTTAGGCGATTTGTTATATGCTCATAGCTCTTTTACTAATGATATGGCGTCCACTCAATGGTTGTCATCGACGTGGATACTTCTCTCTATCTGTCTCTGTTTTCCTCCTATGCATAGTATAACAATGCACTTCTGACTTCCCATTCATGTCCTATTCAGCCTGCTTGTAGAGTATGCATGATGCAATATCTGCATGGAATCAATAAGACATACTTCCATCTATCTCTCTCCACCTGCCCTGCATAGTACAACAATGCATTGCTTACCTTCCATTCACGCACCATCCAATAAACTTGTAGAGGGTGTATGATGCAATACCTGCATGGAATCAATAAGGCATACTTCCCTCTATATCTCTCCACCTGCTGTGCATAGTACAACAATGCAGTGCTGGCCTCCCATTCACGCCCCTTCCAACCTACTTGTAGAGGGTGCATGATGCATTATCTGCATCATGAACCCTCTACCTGCTCTGCATAGTACAACAATGCAGTGCTGACCTCCCATTCATCCCCCTTCCAGCCTGCTTGTAGAGGGTGTATGATGCATTATCTGCATGGAATCAATAAGGCATACTTCCCTCTATCTCTCTCCACCTGCTCTGCATAGTACAACAATGCAGTGCTGACCTCCCATTCATCCCCCTTCCAGCCTGCTTGTAGAGGGTGTATGATGCAATACCTGCATGGAATCAATAAGGCATACTTCCATCTATATCTCTCCACCTGCTCTGCATAGTACAACAATGCAGTGCTGACCTCCCATTCATCCCCCTTCCAGCCTGCTTGTAGAGGGTGTATGATGCAATACCTGCATGGAATCAATAAGGCCTACTTCCATCTACATCTCTCCACCTGCTCTGCATAGTACAACAATGCAGTGCTGACCTCCCATTCATCCCTCTTCCAGCCTGCTTGTAGAGGGTGCATGATGCAATATCTGCATGGAATCAATAAGGCATACTTCCCACTATATCTCTCCACCTGCTCTGCATAGTACAACAATGCAGTGCTGGCCTCCCATTCACGCCCCTTCCAACCTACTTGTAGAGGGTGCATGATGCATTATCTGCATGGAATCAATAAGGCCTACTTCCATCTACATCTCTCCACCTGCTCTGCATAGTACAACAATGCAGTGCTGACCTCCCATTCATCCCCCTTCCAGCCTGCTTGTAGAGAGTGCATGATGCAATATCTGCATGGAATCAATAAGGCATACTTCCCTCTATATCTCTCCACTTGCTCTGCATAGTACAACAATGCAGTGCTGACCTCCCATTCATCCCCCTTCCAGCCTGCTTGTAGAGGGTGCATGATGCAATATCTGCATGGAATCAATAAGGCATACTTCCCTTAATCTCTCTCCACCTGCTCTGCATAGTACAACAATGCAGTGCTGACCTCCCATTCATCCCCCTTCCAGCCTGCTTGTAGAGGGTGCATAATGCAATATCTGCATGAAATCAATAAGGCATACTTCCCTCTATCTCTCTCCACCTGCTCTGCATAGTACAACAATGCAGTGCTGACCTCCCATTCATCCCCCTTCCAGCCTGCTTGTAGAGGGTGCATGATGCAATATCTGCATGGAATCAATAAGGCCTACTTCCCTCTATCTCTCTCCACCTGCTGTGCACAGTACAACAATGCAGTGCTGACCTCCCATTCATCCCCCTTCCAGCCTGCTTGTAGAGGGTGCATGATGCAATATCTGCATGGAATCAATAAGGCATACTTCCCTCTATATCTCTCCACCTGCTCTGCATAGTACAACAATGCAGTGCTGACCTCCCATTCATCCCCCTTCCAGCCTGCTTGTAGAGGGTGCATGATGCAATATCTGCATGGAATCAATAAGGCATACTTCCCTCTATCTCTCTCCACCTGCTGTGCATAGTACAACAATGCAGTGCTGACCTCCCATTCATCCCTCTTCCAGCCTGCTTGTAGAGGGTGCATGATGCAAAATCTGCATGGAATCAATAAGGCATACTTCCCTCTATATCTCTCCACCTGCTCTGCATAGTACAACAATGCAGTGCTGACCTCCCATTCATCCCCCTTCCAGCCTGCTTGTAGAGGGTGCATGATGCAATATCTGCATGGAATCAATAAGGCATACTTCCCTCTATATCTCTCCACCTGCTCTGCATAGTACAACAATGCAGTGCTGACCTCCCATTCATCCCCCTTCCAGCCTGCTTGTAGAGGGTGCATGATGCAATATCTGCATGGAATCAATAAGGCCTACTTCCCTCTATCTCTCTCCACCTGCTCTGCATAGTACAACAATGCAGTGCTGACCTCCCATTCATCCCCCTTCCAGCCTGCTTGTAGAGGGTGCATGATGCAATATCTGCATGGAATCAATAAGGCCTACTTCCCTCTATCACTGTATACTGATTTTCATAGTATAATAGTACATCTCCTTTCTGTGTATTGATGCACAGACTGAAGCTTTTTCTAATATATGGAAGCTACAATATCTATATAAAATCAATTTCGAATCACTTCACTCCTCTCTCATATGTTCAAGTTATTGTATCGTACATATCACATACATTTCCGCGTATTGTATCCATCATTTATAAGGTAGTTATAATGCAGTTCTGAATTTCTGTTAATATACATTGATTGATATTATATTTATGTGTAGATATTAATAGTACTATATGTGAATTAGATCATTTAAGTTTTAATCCCTATTTTTCATATACAGCATAAAATTAACTGTCCTGTAGTTTGTTGTACATTACTGCACTTCAGGTTTTATACTTAGAAGCTTAAGTCTAATATATGCTAGGTGCAATACCTGCAGAGAATCAATAAAGCCTACTTGCCTTCCCTCTCTCTTCTTCTGCCTACATTCGCCAAATCCTCTGCTCTATTACGTTTATTATTTTTTTAGTTGAAGTATTATTAATGCTACCTATGTTAAAAATCTTACAAACAATAAATTTCACATTTATGCAATTTTGTAAGTCATTTAGCGAAACGTCCACCTAAAAAAAATTCTTTCTGTTTTATACGAAGGTTCCAATTGTTACAAAATTGTGGCCCATTTCCGATGTATTCTGCAAAAGCGTTTTCATAGTTTTTTCGGTGTTTGTGTCGCAGTTCTGTAACCCAGCTACTTGGGGACAAAGTGTTGAGGATATATTGTAGGCGATAGGTTAAATGCTCGGCCCTCTAATACCGACACGGCGTCCCCTCAATGGTTGTCATCGACGTAGACACTACCTAGAGACGTCTCGAGTGTCGATGTTGGATGGCAGTTAAGGTTCAGATGTTGTGTAGGGATGAAAACGGAGTGTTAGTCTTGTCAGTTAGCTGTAAAGCAGACCAACACTACGTGGTTCGGATTCCACGTAAAGTTGTAGGTCCCTTAGTTGCCCTAGTTACTGGGCTATTAATAAGTAGCTATTTCTGAGGAATAGTCTACCTTAGTAACAATGACTACACTCGTTCATTTACACGTATCACACTAAATCGTCCCTCGTATTCTCCCATACCTTGGCGATCAACATCTTTCTAATGAAAATAATCTACTCAAATACTCACCCAATATATTATATAGTACAAGTAAACGTCACACAACACAAATTTATTACAATATAAGCACAAAATGCACAAATATATTACAATACAAGTACAAAATGCACAAATATTATGGTGATCAATTTCGGTGAAACAGCTCACCTTCCTCAGACCAGAGGCATTCATAAAAGATTCTTAATGCAATACTCTATAACTGTTTGTTAAAATTTTTGTTTTTTTGAGCTCTGATATTTTTTAGAAACCCCCCTTGTAATAATAAAAAATCTGGTGTGCAATTTGATCTATGCTGATTCCGTTTGTTCATTGTAACAATTGTTATATAATACATTGATAGAGCTACCTAAGCATACAAATAATTTGAGGTTATGGTTTGAAAACTGTTCGTCCGAGTTGTGATTTTCATTGGTTAATATACTTTGGGAGTTGTTCAGCGGTTTTACTTTATAAGCACAAATATACTCAAAGTCTCTAAGGAATGTTAGCTATTACGTATTTAAGATATCTGAAAATTGAAAACACTTTTAAATGAATGGAGTTTTGTAATAGTTTAGAGAACAGTTTTGCAGAGAACAAACACTGAGAAAACACGGACCAAACGTTTACATGTTATTATCGAAAACAGAATCACAGTTAGATAGTAACTTTGGATAGCGGCTAGGTCAAAACAACCAAGAAAAATAAAGAGCAAAAGTTCAGTGGCTGTGTAAAATATGAATTGAATCGAGCAAAAAGAGGTCACCAAGTTGTTTGCAACTGAGCGAGCATCGGCGGCTGGAATAACTGGGAAGGGTTGCACCTGGGGTCCTATTGTCGGCTAAACCTCATTCAGGGTTGATTAAAGTAAACACGACAAAACGTGTTGTCGTGTCGTCCCCAACGATGGAATATTGGGTGGCATTGATGGGTCTTCTCCCCTGACTTGGATAGCTGCTATATAAATACGAACCATTGTAGTGGATGACGAAAGCATTAAATTGATTTAACGGGTCTTTATATTTAACTCACATTCAACATTAGTAGGATATAGTTGATTGATCAAAAACTAAAATCGATAATTGTTAGTTTACAAATACGGCTGTTACTGTCAGAATTATCACTGGCAGCTGACTGATCAAGATAACAGTAGAAATAAAGGACGCACAAAACTCATTTTTACGAAATCTTTACAATTTTATTACTAAAATTAAGTTTTTAGACTTTTCCTTATAACAGTTATATTTAAAAATTAAATTAAAAACTATTTCAAAAATGTTAACCAGGATATTTATAGTCAAGAAATAATCGTAATATTCATTTTATCACATTTGTTATATTAACGTTACTTTGCCTTAATGTAACTGATATAATCGAAATCCCAATAATGTATATTTTCAGGGAAAAAGGTTATTTACGCAACAAATATTACGTTGATCTGAGGAAGAAAAAGATTAACCTGTTTATTGACCCTCTGCCCTGGCAGTCTTCCATATTGACCTTCATCAATCAACCTCCTACGCTTCATGGAATGTAATTTACTTGACTTGTTGGCTGGGTATAATAGGTTTACTATCATGGGTCTGTGGACTATGTGTCTTTATTGGCCCTCTGCCCTGGCAGTCTTCCATATTCACTTTCATCAATCAACCTCCTAAGCCTCGTGGTCTGTCATTTACTTGACTTGTTGGATGGGTATAATAGGGTTACTGTCATGGGTCTTTGGACTATGTGCCTTTATTGGCCCTCTGCCCTGGCAGTCTTCCATATTCACTTTCATCAATCAACCTCCTAAGCCTCGTGGTCTGTCATTTACTGGACTTGTTGGATGGGTATAATAGGGTTACTGTCATGGGTCTGTGGACTATGTGCCTTTATTGGCCCTCTGCCCTGGCAGTCTTCCATATTCACTTTCATCAATCAACCTCCTAAGCCTCGTGGTCTGTCATTTACTGGACTTGTTGGATGGGTATAATAGGGTTACTGTCATGGGTCTGTGGACTATGTGCCTTTATTGGCTCTTTGCCCTGGCAGGTTTCCATATTCACTTTCATCAATCAACCTCCTAAGCCTCATGGTCTGTCATTTACTGGACTTGTCGGATGGGTATAATAGGGTTACTGTCATGGGTCTGTGGACTACGTGCCTTTATTGGCCCTCTGCCCTGGCAGTCTTCCATATTCACTTTCATCAATCAACCTCCTAAGCCTCATGGTCTGTCATTTACTGGACTTGTTGGATGGGTATAATAGGGTTACTGTCATGGGTCTGTGGACATGTGCCTTTATTGGCCCTCTGCCCTGGCAGTCTTCCATGTTCAATTTCATAAATCAAACTCCTAAGCCATAACCCTATTATACCCAGCCAACAAGTCAAGTAAATGACAGACCATGAGTCTTAGGAGGTTGATTGATGAAAGTGATATGGAAGACTGCCAGGGCAGAGGGCCACCAAAGGCACTTAGTCCACAAACCCATGACAGTAACCATATTATACCCAGCCAACAAGTCAAGTGAGTGACAGACCATGGGCTTAGGAGGTTGATTGATGAAATTGAATATGGAAGACTGCCAGAGCAGAGGGCCAATAAAGGCACATGTCCACAGACCCATGACAGTAACCCTATTATACCCATCCAACAAGTCAAGTGAGTGACAGACCATGGGCTTAGGAAGTTGATTGATGAAAGTGAATATGGAAGACTGCCCGGGCAAAGGGCCAATAAAGGCACGTAGTCCACAGACCCATGACAGTAACCCTATTATACCCCATCCAACAAGTCAAGTGAGTGACAGACCATGGGCTTAGGAGGTTGATTGATGAAAGTGAATATGGATGACTGCCCGGGCAAAGGGCCAATAAAGGCACATAGTCCACAGACCCATGACAGTAACCCTATTATACCCATCCAACAAGTCAAGTGAGTGACAGACCATGAGGCTTAGGAGGTTGATTGATGAAAGTGAATATGGAAGACTGCCAGGGCAGAGAGCCAATAAAGGCACATAGTCCACTGAGCCATGACAGTTACCCTATTATACCCAGCACAAATGATCACCCAACTTTCTCAACAAGTCAACTTGAAAGAAATAACTGGCCGTTTTGTGGGCCAGACAATGTTATAGCCTTCGTTGAAAAGTGTTCGCCTCATCCCTTCTCCCCATTTTATTTTGAAAGTCCTGATATAATATAAAGTACTTAACATGGTTGTAAATTAGTTATATAACAACAATGTAACAATGTTTTTTTTTTTTTTTTTTATTTTCTTTAGTAAATAAATATTTTTTTAGATTTTAATATAGTATATTTGAGTCCTGTAACATTCCTGAATAAAACACATTAGAATAATTATCTATCGATATTACGAATGGTATAAAATTTAAATTAAATCTTTATTTCTGGTAAGTAGAAGCAACAGATAATTAAATTTATTGCAATGGCAAAATAAGGCACTTGTTGAATTAAAAAATTTATTTCTTTATACAGCACCTATATTCAGTTCCAACCTCAATTATACTATAGTCAATTAATTATATTCTAAATCCTGGCCAATGCCAGCAAATCTAGTTGCAGCTAGTTATTTACGACAAATGTTTACCAAGATTAGACAAATTCAATACAGGCTTTGCAGTCGACAACTAAGACTCAGTTCCCATAACGTTATGGGCCAATAAATTACAGTACGTTTATTTTCTTAACAAGATAAGAGGATCTTCACTTTCATCAATATCCTGTTAAATTAAAAGCGTCACTATTAAAACATCTTTATAACATTTAAAAACCATTAAAACATTAAAAATTCGGACTTTTCCGTTACTTCAGTACCACTACTTTTTTATCGCAATTACGGTTAGGTTAGGTTTGTTTAGGTTAGGTGTCTACTAAAGTTGATCACAAACTGGTAAATCCAATGACTGAAATACCGCCGAATGCGATCTCCGTGTGTAAGTTCTTTGAGTGCGATTGAGATAAGGCCAGCGATATCGGACTCCTTGCGAATAAGGAATCCGATAACAGTGGACTTACAAATGGTTGGGTTACAGTTTTTGGAGCATTAGAATATTTATAAAGCGGCAGTGAATTAACGGAAAGAAATAAAAGTAGTGGTAGTTAATTAACGGAAAAGATGCTAAAATTCTGTACAGTATTTGCTTGGATATAAATTTAAAATCACTGTGATAAAAACTTACGATACACGACAAATATCTCATTTTAACTAGAATTTTTAAATTTATTATATATTATAGGGGAAACCAGTCACTAGCTACGCTCCTTCACAGAGAAGAAAGAAACTTGTTTCTTTTTTCTCTGTGGCTCGTGACACCTTAGCCTTTGGCCTCGATCTTTATTTAGCCTCGACAATTTAGCCCTTGACTCCTGACTAAATTAACTATAGTTGGCCAACTATATTATACAGGCCTACGATAATGACAGTAACCCAACAAATATATATACATATATATATTTTTTTTTTATCTGCCGTGTTTTTCTTCAGTGTTCTTTGTATTACGAAAATGGTTGAGGGTTTTTTGTACACTTTAAAATGGAATTACGAAAAATCTATACATAGTGCACTTTTGTAATAAAAACTTTCAAGGCAATCGTGACCATTGTGTGGAGTTCTCGAGATTTCGATAGAGTAGTAAGTGGTATTGTGCTTGAGTAGTAAGTAGTATTTTGAGTTAGTAGTAAGTGATATTTTGATTGAGAAGTAAGTTGTATTTTGAGTTAGTAGTAAGTCGTATTTTTGGTGAGTTGTAAGTGGTATTTTGAGTATATATAGATTGATTTTATAACATAATGTAACCCTGTAATAAACCGGGTAATGGGTGCACCAAACAATCCTTTCACTGTTTTAATCTAGTTGTGCTCAAACTTCTATTACAAAAACTCCATTTTTTAAACCCATTTCTAAGGCAATACTTGTCAAAACTTCATAATGCAAACAAAACTTTGAACCTAGTACTATAGTTCCAGTTAGTCAATTCCTAATAAGTTCGTTTATGACTAGTGCAATTCAAACTATTCCAATTCCCGATAGTTCATTTCCCGCTGGTCCAAATCTCATTAATGGAAATTTCTACAGGCCAGTATCATCTAGTCCAATTCCTGTAGTTCTAGATCCAGATGGTTTTAGGAAAAGAGTGGGCACAATGAAGCCACAAAATAAAATATAATTTATCTTAATAATACATTGAATATATCCTCTTGACTCTTAAATATGTTTGAATGTTTAACTTAAACACAACACTTTAGTTATTTTGAAACTATTTAATAACATGGTGATATATTTTACCATATTTTATTCCAGCCGTATGAAAAAGCAATAACACGAGTGTTCCACTTGCTAAGCCGTTGGGTCCACCCAAATCGGGATCTTTGAGGCCATTTAAGTCTCCCAATACGGTGGGAAACGTTGAATGTTTTTCAAACACGTTTTGCCCTAAATTAGTACTATGTTTACTAACACCACTATTCCTATAATTTGTTTAGCCAATTTATTCATTATTTATTTTACATATTGGTGAGTAATAAGACAGTAAGACAGAAGGGCCTGTATCACCAATCATTTTTATTTCAATAAAACGTTATAAATGTATGTACGAATTCCATTTTTTTATCTTCACTACTATAATTTACATTCCTAACGGAAATGTCTGAAAATGTACCAAAACATTGACGAAAAACACATAAAAAGGCTCTTGAAAATGTATGAAAAATAGAGAGGTTCTATAAAACTGTTGTGTGTATCAAAAGCAATAACAATGTATTAATTTTCTACTTTGTTACCTAAATATAACAAAAACTTTGTAGATTTGAAAAGTGTTTCACAACGTAAAAAATTGCTTAAAAACTGAACTTTTTGATTTTTGAAATATTGCTGAACTAATTATTGGTCTAACTAACTAACTAACTTGGAGACCCAGTCGGTGGACGGTCTAAGGCGTCAAGAGTTTGCATCTTAGTTGGAGACATCGCAGATCCGAACCCTGTCCTTGACTGTCGATCAGTAATGTCCACCTTGTCCTTATTCTGTCTGATAAGTTCCCCTCGCAGATCAATAGTCTATGGGGAATTGATGGAGTAAGGTTGAAAACGTAATTTAAAAAAAAGGTAAACTTGTGATTTAATTAAATTTGGCTTTTTACCAACAAGTGTTCATTATATATGGCCATTAACCATCATATAAACATAAGCATGTGTTTTAAAACATATTTGTATTTTTTTTTTTATTTACTGTCGTTGGATTATTAATTTTGTTAAATTTGTTTTACATTCCCAAAGCTTAAAGAGGTTTAAAAAAAACGAACACAACGTTTTGACGAGAATAACTACCGTCGTTTTCCGGTGCTACTTACTACCTTCGTTAAAAAATATTTTCTTAAATAAACAATATCAACTATGAATATTATCCTATACATTTTGTTTTCCTGAATGTTGTGCTTAATTGTAATAGTTTGTAATATGACATGACTTTCTGAGGAGCCCGTTGTAATGTACAGGTATAAGGATATAATTGTTTTAGGGGATTTCTACATTGATATAGGTTAGTTGAGGAAAAAAATGACACTAGTTCTATATGAAGCTAGTGACTGACACCTGAAGACGACAGGAGTGTTATACTTGTTGAAACGTAGTGTTAATTTTTACAATTTTTTAAAATCTCCCACATAATGACCAACGTATATACTTTTATATCACGGCGTTTAAGTAGGGCATACAATTATGGCTACAAAACACAACTTTATTTTAGCATATGTATCACATGTCTAGAAAATGATTTGGATAAATTACTACCTAAAAATTTTATAAATACTGCATTGTTCTTTTAATATTATTAACTATCAATGCGTCAAATTTAAGTATATCAATAGTATGTGCAAATCAATAACTGCGTTTTAAAACAAAATAATTTATTTAGAGGGTATAGAAAAACAATTTTAAATGAATTATTGACTGGAAAATTATAACATTAAAAAACTAAGGGGTAATATTGAAAATATCGCATAAGGTTGGTGAATTATTTAAGGGAAATATTTACATAAAAAGAAAAACAACAGAGATTAAGAACTTTTTCAAACTGTAAGGTCCATGAGCTATAAATACTGTACCAAAGAAAACAAAGTTGATGTATGAAAAACTGATTTCTAAGAAAATTTAAATAAAGATCTCACTAACAAGTTAAAAGGTCAAATTAAATTTGAGGACAGTTCCAAACGCATATCTGTCCAAAATATTAGACGTTTTGTATATACTTGTTTGTTTCGTTCGACACCAATTCTCTGTATTATCCAACCTCATTTTCTCTACGATTTGGTCAAAGTGTTACTTTATCTTGCAAGTTTATTGTAAGTGTTTTTCGCACCAAAGTAGTGGTTGCAAATCACTGGTTTCCATATTACTTTTACGAATATGCAAACAATAAATTTCATCACGAGAAGCTGTTGAGACACGGTGTTGATACATCAATTTTGCAATAGTTTAAATATTTAATTGCTCCAAAGTATTTCCGGTGTCGTCGTGGTTTTAGACTTCATACTGCGGAGTTTATGTTCACAAGTGAGCTGGTCGATCGATACTCGTTGTATAAATTCCAAGTGTATGGATTCACGGTTATGTAAACTGGCTAGCGAGTGAATTTTATTTAACATAATGTTTTAATACATAAGTTATTATAGTAACAAACAAACAGTTCGTATAGTCTAATGTGAAAAGTAGTACACTGCAAGAAGTAAAAGTTGAAAAGTTGCAGTTAAAATGTATAAAATTAAGAAATTTATTAATAACACTATACATCGAAATAATTAGTATAAGCTTTCACTGAACACTGTTATAAATAGTATTTTCGCAAAATTCAATAATAATTTAATCATGTACTCAACTATCTATTATATATCAAACTTAAGCCATCAATTAAGATGTTGCTGAATCATTTATTTGCTAAAAATGTATTATGAAATACTATTTTTTTCTATTGGCAACAAATAACTTATAATTTTAAATACATATAAACATATTAAATAGGGAGAATGTATTAATTATTTTAATACGTCTTTTATACTAATAATTAATATTTGTAATAACTAGACGCCTCATAATGTGATCGTGCTAACTAATAATTTTCCGAATTAAGAATTCAAACAACGCGTTAGTTATTTTATGTTTTTGTAAATTTAGTTTCATAAAAAAATTGGGTGTGCGTCGGACCACACGATGGAAGTTATACTTCTTTGGCCATTCTCATACACCCACTCACGCACACAAACAGACAGGATATATAAATGAAATATAAGACATTTTTAAATATTATTCAATATATTTATCTTCAATATATTATACGTGACTTCATTATTATATTATACACCTATATTATCATTATCAGTAATTTCTTCGATTAAATTGCTTCGATTAACAATCGATTAATCGATAGTTCTTAAAAATTTGTTCTTACTTTTCAGCGAGACGCGGTTTCTCGACCAACATCCCATCCCAAAGTGTCTAACGGGCGCAAAGAAGTATAACTTCAAAAAGAACAACTATGTCTTTCTGTGTATATGAAGTTAACATCTTCAGCTGTGCATGGGCCTTTCTCAAGTTATCTTTAGGGTATGTCAGATGATACAAATCAGCTACTTGATTTTCACATTTGCATGTAATTTGTAAATAGTTTTTTTTTTTTTACTATCATATTGTGTTGGTACATATTCAGTACAATAGAACGTAACAACACAAATATATTACAACTAGGGGACACCCCTGTACGCTTCGTGTGCCAACCCCGCCACTCGCTGCGCTCGATACATCTCGGCCTTCGGTCTCGGCATGTGACTTTTGACTTCAAATAAATAGATTAACTGAATGGCGTAAAATCAAAATATTAAATCTCACACTACTTGCGTTGCACCTATTTATTAGTATAAGCAACCAATGATATTACTTAGCCTATTTCAAACGTGATTATTTCATTTGTTTCTGTTTAACAGCTGAATATTAAACTCTTAATGCGTCAATAGGTAATGTCAAATATACTAAATAAACATGTTTATTTATTTACAAAACAGCTGGTATTAATTTACTAAATCAACCAAATGTTATTCTTATGGAAAAAGTAAATTTTAAGGGGCTGTTTATACCCCTTATGAATGGAATTTCTAGAAATCTTTTCTTGGCGGGTCCCTTCGATACTGAAGCTAACTTCCTTTAAAATTTCAGTCAGTGGTATTTGGCTTTTATATATATATATATATATATATATATATATATATATATATATATATATATATATATATATATATATATATATATATATATATATATATATATATATATATATATATATATATAAGCACAAAATGCACAAAATACTACAATACAAGTATAAAATGCATCAATATGTTAAAATATGTAAATATTTGTGCATTTTGTGCTTCTGCCATAATAATATATTTGTGTTGTGTGACGTTCACTTGTACTATATTTAATTTGTGAATATTTAATAATATTTATTTAATTATTTTCAATAATGTGCAATACAACACGTGCGAATACACTACAATAAAAGCATAGATAAATACATATTACAGCACGTCTTTGCTAAGATAATGTAATAAACACTAACAACGTCATAGCTGTAGTAAACAGAGTCCACTTTTACTAAAACTGGTTTAACAAAACACAAATGCATAATGTATAAATATAAAAGCAAGTTCAAGGCAATATATTAATTAATTTAAAGGCATGTTTGGTTGATTAAAATTGGATTTTCCTATTTAAGATGTGTACTTGCACATATTTTATTGTTTCTAATAGTGGCGCTCGGATTACTGGACGTTCGGATTACAGAAGTTCGGATTAAAGAGGTTCCAACAGACCATAAGAATATAGGTATGCCATTGACAATAGTGTGATATATTTTGTGAAAAAGTATATAATTACATAATATGTACTAAGTGAACTAAGTATGTATTAAAAGGTTAATCATTAAAATTAGCTTATCATTTGCCCCATAAAAGTCCCCTCAAACGGCTTTTAGGACTATTAGTGTGATAGTGGGGTAGTGTGAAACCAGGGCCAATTTACTGACAAGGTGCCTCCAGTACTTATTAGATATAACTAATGATGTAGTAAATTAACAGCCCAATAAAGACATGTGTGATAGAGAGGGTAAAGTGGAATATAAATAAGACAGTATCATTTGTACGACTGAGAGAGTGAGTCGTCGGCGTGGACACACACGCGCGCACGCACACACTCACACATGCTTCTGGACACATTCTTGACTATTGCGTCACACAAATATTTCCGCAGAATTTAACAAACCGTTGTAGCAGTCACAATAGAGGACGACTGTGGACTGTTGACAAGGCCCTCTCTGTCAAAACAAAAGTAAAACTATTTTAAAACACCAGCAACAGTTTAGAGAAACTAGACGTTTATGAAAATACTTGCTTTCAAAAATTATAGTCTCACTGTTTTATTGGCATTCCCCTTTTCTTGAATCTACTACAAGACGAGGTGAGATTTTTTCAGAATAGTTATGTTAGAAAACTTAAAATTGTTTATCATGAAGACTATTTAAGATTGTCACATATTTCATCCATTTACACTATAAATTTGACAAATATAACAACATAACTCTACCTTACTAGAACCGTTCATTATGAAACTGTTATCACACTTGAAAAGATTCGTTAAATAAGGTAAATTAATAAAAATCTGATCGAAAAAAATATTCACGTGAGTTACTAATATTTATTGATTGTTATTAATATATATCAAATTTACTACTACATTAGTATCGTTAGCTGGTATATAGTTACTGTTAACTGCTACATTAGATTCGTTAATTGGTTTGGTAGACTACATAAATAACTTACCGGCTATGTTAACGTTATTGCTACATCAGCATTGTTATCTGCTTTATCTTTAAGTTCAACTGTTACATCAATAACGTTAACTTGGTCCTAAGAAATGTTAACTGCTACATGAGCATCGTTAACTGCTACATAAGTAACATTAACTGCTACATGAAGATCGCTAATTGCTACATAAGTAACGTTAACTGCCACCTTATAATCGTTAACTGCTACATAAGTAACGTCAACTGCTGCATCATCATCGTCAACTACTACATAAATAACGTTCACAGCTACATTATCATCGTTAACTGCTACATATGTAACGTTCACTGTTACATTATAATCGTTTACTACTTTATAAGTAACGTTAACTGCTACATTATAATCGTTAACTGCTACATTATAATCGTTAACTGCTACATAAGTAACATTAACTGCTACATGAAGATCGCTAATTGCTACATAAGTAACGTTAACTGCCACCTTATAATCGTTAACTGCTACATAAGTAACGTCAACTGCTGCATCATCATCGTCAACTACTACATAAATAACGTTCACAGCTACATTATCATCGTTAACTGCTACATATGTAACGTTAACTGCTACATTATCATCGTTAACTACTACAAAAGTAGCGTTAACTGCCACATTATCATCGTTAACTGCTACATATGTAACGTTAACTGCTACATTATCATCGTTAACTGCTACATAAGTAACGTTAACTGCTACATATGTAACGTTCGCTGCTAAGTATAATCGTTAACTGCTACATATGTAACGTTAACTGCCACATTATCATCGTTAACTGCTACATAAGTAAAGTTCACTGCTACATTATCATCGTTAACTGCTATGTATGTAACGCTCACCGCTACATTATCATCGGTAACTGCTACATAAGTAACGTTCACTGCTACATTATCATCGTTAACTGCTACATAAGTAACGTTAACTGCCACATTATCATCGGTAACTGCTACATAAGTAACGTTCACTGCTACATTATCATCGTTAACTGCTATGTATGTAACGCTCACCGCTACATTATCATCGGTAACTGCTACATAAGTAACGTTAACTGCCACATTATCATCGTTAACTGCTACATAAGTAACGTTCACTGCTACATTATCATCGTTAACTGCTACATAAGTAACGTTCACTGCTACATTATCATCGTTAACTGCTATGTATGTAACGCTCACCGCTACATTATCATCGGTAACTGCTACATAAGTAACGTTCACTGCTACATTATCATCGTTAACTGCTACATAAGTAACGTTAACTGCCACATTATCATCGTTAACTGCTACATAAGTAACGTTCACTGCTACATTATCATCGTTAACTGCTATGTATGTAACGCTCACCGCTACATTATCATCGGTAACTGCTACATAAGTAACGTTAACTGCCACATTATCATCGTTAACTGCTACATAAGTAACGTTAACTGCCACATTATCATCGTTAACTGCTACATAAGTAACGTTCACTGCTACATTATCATCGTTAACTGCTACATAAGTAACGTTCACTGCTACATTATCATCGTTAACTGCTATGTATGTAACGCTCACCGCTACATTATCATCGGTAACTGCTACATAAGTAACGTTAACTTCTACATCAGCAACATTAACTGACACATCATTAACTAACCTGTTATAGTAACGTTAACTGCTACATAATCATCGTTAACTGCTACACAAGCAATATTAATAGCTACATAAATAACGTTAACTGCTACATAATCATCGTTAACTGCTACATAATCATCGTTAAATGCTACATGAGCAATATTAATAGCTACATAAATAACGTTCACTGCTACATTATCATCGTTAACTGCTACACAAGCAATATTAATAGCTACATAAATAACGTTAACTGCTACATAATCATCGTTAACTGCTACATAATCATCGTTAAATGCTACATGAGCAATATTAATAGCTACATAAATAACGTTCACTGCTACATTATCATCGTTAACTGCTATGTATGTAATGCTCACCGCTACATTATCATCGGTAACTGCTACATAATCATCGTTAAATGCTACATAATCATCGTTAAATGCTACATGAGCAATATTAATAGCTACATAAATAACGTTCACTGCTACATTATCATCGTTAACTGCTATGTATGTAACGCTCACCGCTACATTATCATCGGTAACTGCTACATAAGTAACGTTAACTTCTACATCAGCAACATTAACTGACACATCATTAACTAACCTGTTATAGTAACGTTAACTGCTACACAAGCAATATTAATAGCTACATAAATAACGTTAACTGCTACATAATCATCGTTAAATGCTACATAAGCAATATTAATTGCTACATAAATAACGTTAACTGCTACATTATCATCTTTAACTGCTATATATGTAACACTAACTGCTAGTTAAGTAACGTTAACTGTTAGATAAGCAATATTAACTGCTACAAAAATAACTTTAACTTCTACATCAGCCTGTTACAACAGTATCGTTAACTGACACGTCATTAACTTACCTGTTATAGTAACGTTATTGCTACATAAGTAATGTTAACTGCTACATAATCATCTTTAACTGCTACATACGCAATATTAATTGCTACATAAGTAACGTTAACTTATACATAAAAAATGTTAACTGTAACATTAAATCACTATTTAAATTACCTACTAATACAATTGTCCATTATTACATGGCCAAAGTACACGAACATATTGTGAATAGTTTTTTGACGCGTTTTATGGCTTAGGTGAACTATGCTTAGCGATGGTGAAGCCAGGCGTATGTATTTATTGAATACTATATACTAATAATGTAAGAAAGATATTATTTAAACATTACTTTGTCTATATCGGACTTAAAGCTTAACAAAGGTAGTGTGCTAAATATGTATACGCATTTCTGTAATTCACAGAGACAATTGAAAGAGTTGTTTGACAGATTAAAGCACAAACAATCTTATGTCACATATCTATCTATGTCCACAGCCAACTTCACTATTCTTTTCAGCTTAGAACTAATTCAAGTTTTTTATACCATACAGAGTATTCAATAATATTTACTTTATTAATATAAACTAAGTAATGTAAATTCACATAATTTTCATATGTTTCAGAGAGTGCCAAAACAAAATAAGCGACCTTAAGAAAGACAAGAGCTAACGTGCTATTGTCAAGTGTATCGACCAAGTAATTCGAACGCCCACATTATCACCGGCGCCGGAATGTGAATAGTGCTGCCTCCCGTGGCGATCTCCAGAAGCTCATCCACCTTTCAAAATGTTAATAGCTTTTACAAATGCGTTTAAAACTACAACTGGAACAGGGATATAATTCAATTGTAAACCGTATAGATAAAATATAGCGTGCATAAATTTGTCTCCATATTTTAGAGGTGCGTAATAAATAACGGTAACCTTTACTAAGGCGTAACGGCGTTCTCCTGGAAACCGTTCTTTAAATAGACTTGTTCTTTGCTAGAATACAGCCAATATCGTTTATAATTAGGCCAATTAATTAATGGATCGTTATATCTTAAAAGACGAACATTCATTCTTCATTGGCCGCAGCTGGAGGATAAATACTCACTTTTAAGACACCCCACAACCCTGGGGACGAAGTGCGGGGGGGGGTTAGGAAAAAGTTAAACCTTTAGTTATTTACGTACTTATTCGGTAATTAATATCAACATTTTCATGTGATAGATATACTCGTATTTATTTTTAAATTTTCATACGTTGTTAATATTTTTCAACACAATATAAAAACATTCAACTATTTTTCTAAGATATTCGGGTGTTCTTGTTACTAATAAATTTGTGTTTTTTTTTACAATTTATGAAAATAATATATTTTTATTAATTTTATTTATTGGTATTTACTACTCTTTGTAATCGATTAATTTTTAGTGAAACTCCTGTGCAAGTAATTTCGGGTTATCTTGATCCCTTATCCACACTTTATACTATGGGTTTTACTAAAACACGCAAAGACGTCTGAAAATGTTCATGTAAAATTTTGTTGAGTTTATTTATACAATTTTTTTCGTTTTACTATTTAAATCGCAAATGTGTCTGGTACTTGGCAAATACAGTATAACATATTGTTTTAATCGTTTCAAGATAAAGACTTTTTTAAGTGAATTATATTCTAATGGAAATATTCTATTTTGAACATAAAATGGATCATTTATAGTATTTTTTTTAAATAAAATATATTGACTTAATGTTTTTATACTTGTACTTCCCACAACAGAACAAGCTCCTCTTAGCAGATTCTCTAAGACCTCCCGGAATATGAATCCGTGACCAGGCATTGAAAGCAGATGTGCTAACCTCTGACTAGGCGGAGGTTTTTTTTTATTATTATTAATTAGTTTTTCGTCATTTCGTGATTCCGATTAGCGTGTGTCTGTATAATGTAAGGGCCAAGCTGATGACGTGTTAAACAGATTTCATCACCATAATTTGTGTTTGTTTACTTACAAATTTATTTGATTAAAAACTAATTTAATCAAATAAATAGTTATTCCTGATAATGGGCTTCACGATAAAATACAAATAAATTTTACATGTGTGCGTGTGTGTGCGTGTGCGTGTGCGTGTGCGTGTGCGTGTGTGTGTGTGTTTGTGTGTGTGTGTGTGTGTGTGTGTGTGTGTGTGTGTGTGTGTGTGTGTGTGTGTGTGTGTGTGTGTGTGTGTGTGTGTGTGTGTGTGTGTGTGTGTGTGTGTGTGTGTGTGTGTGTGTGTGTGTGTGTGTGTGTGTGTGTGTGTGTGTGTGTGTGTGTGTGTGTGTGTGTGTGTGTGTGTGTGTGTGTGTGTGTGTGTGTGTGTGTGTGTGTGTGTGTGTGTGTGTGTGTGTGTGTGTGTGTGTGTGTGTGTGTGTGTGTGTGTGTGTGTGTGTGTGTGTGTGTGTGTGTGTGTGTGTGTGTGTGTGTGTGTGTGTGTGTGTGTGTGTGTGTGTGTGTGTGTGTGTGTGTGTGTGTGTGTGTGTGTGTGTGTGTGTGTGTGTGTTTTATATGTATTTTTAATGCATATATACGTCAATATAGATTAAGTAGGATGAGTGTGAATGACCTATGTTGTCTGGTTACACTAATATTGTATTGACAGTGTAACTAAGAGACCTACAACTTTACGTGGATTCCAAACCACATAGTATTGGTCTGATTGACTAGCCTGATACTACTCCCCTACAAATTATCCGGACACTGACTACCAGACATCACAGACCCAGACTTCTCTAGTAGTGTCCATTGAGCGGACATCGTGTCGGTATTAACATGACACTTTGTCCACAATCAGTTGGGTTACATCACCGCACCGCTAATACCGACAAGTCAACGTTTGTGTTCATACTTGTGTGTAATGTATTTCCAGTGGACTATCATATGGCAAGAGATGTGAAGTTACAGAAACACGAGACGGTGTCTGGAAATATATTCCCAACAAGTTTTTTTTTTTGTATTGTTTCCTGAATTAATAACATCACTTTGACGAGAGGTGTTCGAACGTCTCTTCCGATCCAAATTTACGAGCTGAATTTTAATCGATTCGCCTGATTTTAAAAGTATAAACGTCTTATATTCTCGAGATAGGGAGGGTGGTCTTATCATATCGGTTTCTCCAGACCAGCGTGTTGCTCGTGTAGATCACTGAGACATGTTTATAACACGCCAGCCACGGCTTACTTCATTAAACTAGTAATTGCCTCTAATGTAACAGACCACAATAAACCTTTCACTTTGTTTCGTAACTGGCCGAAATGTATTCCATCTCTCTCCCACTAACGGGCTTGTAACATCTCCCTCTCTCTCTCTAGGACTGACACAGTTTTCCTCACAAAGATGCTCATTAGTAAGTCCACAATGGTATGACAGGGGACCTGTCATATGGTCTAAAGCGTACAGAAGAGAGACTGGGCCAGATTACAAGATATATGCCAGACAAAGAAGAGAATATCAATTGAAAATATATCTGACATGTCGCTTAGTTAGTTGAGAATAAAAGTACTAGAACTACTGATTTTTGTTAAAGTACGTTTATCGAATCTCCCAACTTGACTTCAGAGCGCTCCTACAGCAAAAAGTACTAGAACCACTGATTCTTGTTAAAATCCATTTATTGAATCTCCCAACTTGACTTCAGAGCGCTCCTACAGCAAAAAGTACTGGAACCACTGATTCTTGTTAAAATCCATTTATTGAATCTCCCAACTTGAGTTCGGAGTGCTCTTTTAACAAAAAGTACTGGAACTACTGATTCTTGTTAAAGTCTGTTTATTGAATCTCCCAACTTGACTTCAGAGCGCTCCTACAGCAAAAAGTACTGGAACTACTGATTTTTGTTAAAGTACGTTTATCGAATCTCCCAACTTGACTTCAGAGCACTCCTACAGCAAAAAGTACTGGAACCACTGATTCTTGTTAAAATCCATTTATTGAATCTCCTAACTTGACTTCGGAGTGCTCTGTTAACAAAAAGTACTGGAACCACTGATTCTTGTTAAAGTCAGTTTATTGAATCTCCCAACTTGACTTCGGAGTGCTCTTTTAAGAAAAAGTACTAGAACTACTGATTCTTGTTAAAATTCGTTTATTGAATCTCCCAACTTGACTTCGGAGTGCTCTTTTAACAAAAAGTACTGGAACTACTGATTCTTGTTAAAGTCTGTTTATTGAATCTCCCAACTTGACTTCGGAGTGCTCTTTTAAGAAAAAGTACTAGAACTACTGATTCTTGTTAAAATTCGTTTATTGAATCTCCCAACTTGACTTCGGAGTGCTCTTTTAACAAAAAGTACTAGAACTACTGATTCTTGTTAAAATTCGTTTATTGAATCTCCTAACTTGACTTCGGAGTGCTCTGTTAACAAAAAGTACTGGAACCACTGATTCTTGTTAAAGTCAGTTTATTGAATCTCCTAACTTGACTTCGGAGTGCTCTTTTAACAAAAAGTACTGGAACTACTGATTCTTGTTAAAGTCTGTTTATTGAATCTCCCAACTTGACTTCGGAGTGCTCTTTTAACAAAAAGTACTGGAACTACTGATTCTTGTTAAAGTCTGTTTATTGAATCTCCCAACTTGACTTCGGAGTTCTCTTTTAACAAAAAGTACTAGAACTACTGATTCTTGTTAAAATTCGTTTATTGAATCTCCCAACTTGACTTCGGAGTGCTCTTTTAACAAAAAGTACTGGAACCACTGATTCTTGTTAAAATCCATTTATTGAATCTCCCAACTTGACTTCGGAGTGCTCTTTTAACAAAAAGTACTGGAACCACTGATTCTTGTTAAAATCCATTTATTGAATCTCCCAACTTGATTTAGGAGTGCTCTTTTAACAAAAAGTACTGGAACTACTGATTCTTGTTAAAGTCTGTTTATTGAATCTCCTAACTTAACTTAAGAGTGCTCTTTTAACAAAAAGTACTGGAACCACAGATTCTTGTTAAAATTCGTTTATTGAATCTCCCAACTTAACTTTGGAGTGCTCTTTTAACAAAAAGTACTGGAACTACTGATTCTTGTTAAAATTCGTTTATTGAATCTCCCAACTTATCTTTGGAGTGCTCTTTTAACAAAAAGTACTGGAACTACTGATTCTTGTTAAAGTACATTTATCGAATCTCCCAACTTGACTTCAGAGCGCTCCTACAGCTCCTACTGGAACCACTGATTCTTGTTAAAATCCATTTATTGAATCTCCCAACTTGACTTCGGAGTGCTCTTTTAAAAAAAGTACTGGAACTACTGATTCTTGTTAAAGTCCGTTTATTGAATCTCCCAACTTAACTTTGGAGTGCTCTTTTAACAAAAAATACTGGAACTACTGATTCTTGTTAAAGTCCGTTTATTGAATCTCCCAACTTAACTTCGGTTTTAAAAAAAGTACTGGAACTACTGATTCTTGTTAAAGTCCGTTTATTGAATCTCCTAACTTGACTTCGGAGTGCTCTTTTAAAAAAGTACTGGAACCACTGATTCTTGTTAAAATCCATTTATTGAATCTCCCAAATTGACTTCGGAGTGCTCTTTTAAAAAAAGTACTGGAACCACTGATTCTTGTTAAAATCCATTTTTGAATCTCCCAAATTGACCGGAGTGCTCTTTTAAAAAAGTACTGGAACCACTGATTCTTGTTAAAATCCATTTATTGAATCTTCTAACTTGACTTCGGAGTGCTCTTTTAAAAAAAGTACTGGAACTACTGATTCTTGTTAAAGTCCGTTTATTGAATCTCCTAACTTGAATTCGGAGTGCTCTTTTGAAAAAAGTACTGGAACCACTGATTCTTGTTAAAATCCATTTATTGACTTGCCTTCGGATAAAATTATCCTAACTTGACTTCGGAGTGCTCTTTTAAAAAAAGTACTGGAACTACTGATTCTTGTTAAAGTCCGCTTATTGAATCTCCTAACTTCGGAGTGCTCTTTTAACAAAAAGTACTGGAACTACTGATTCTTGTTAAAGTCCATTTATTGAATCTCCCAACTGGACTTCAGAGCGCCCTTGCAGCAAAAAGTACCAGAACTACTGATTCTTGTTAAAGTCTATTTATTAAATCTCCCAACTTAATTTCATAACAGCAAAATCTGAAATTACGAGAGAGTTAAAAATGCTATAACAAATGACGTGAAAGTCCTAGCCAGCCTTAATCATAGCAACACCCTAATGGTTTACATGGCTTTTTTATTTCAGTTCTTTATCTGTACCTTTCTGATAACTTACTCGTTTGAATATGTGAAATTGTGTACAAATAAAAATGTATGATCACGGATCATTTTATATTATTTATATTGTCCCATTAATTGTGTATTTCTTTTGTTTGTATATTGATTCCCAGACGGCGTGTAAGATCTTCACTCAAGCACCACTAAGAGCGCTGTATTTCAAATTGAGTTTAGAAGCTTGATGATTTTTTTAATTTCACTTGTTAGCTCATACGTGTGCATGAACTACCGACTGTCACCTCAGTTGGGGATTTGAACCTTGGACCATATATCCACTGTCTTAGCCACTGAGCGATACCACGGTGGATTGGGCTAGATTAAAACACCTATACCGAAAGTATATTATACGAGATCAAACAACATGCTTCTGTGTGTTCAACCTTCTGCTTTTGTCGTTTTAAATTATATTGTAGAAACAAGTTTTCTTGTAGTCACGAAAACTGATTTTCAGCCTCCTGGTCAACCCTACCTACTCACGGTTCCCCTTAAACACTTAATTGATTACGGTAATGAAAGCAATACATAACAGTCACAAGACACTCAATTAACATATGTTAATTATTTCTCTTCACATTTATTAGAGCAAATACTAAATCGAGCTTTTATATTGTTAACAGCCGACAGCCCTTGCTTCGTTGTGGAGTTGTTCTCTACAATAACCTTTCCTGTACCTCTACCCCGAAGTTCTCCCTTAACCATCACATCAATATTATGAGTTTGAGTATGAGGAAAATTTGTGGTAATGTTTCCACCCCTTAGGAATGAAATTTCGAGAAATGCTTTCTTAGTGGCTCTCCAAGATCCAAAAGCTAACTTCCCTCCAAATTTCATCAAAATCTGTGGAGTGGTCCCAGAGATTACGCGATGAATGTCTACGTTATTTTTGCGTTTTACACACACACACACACACATATATATATATATATATATATATATATATATATATATTAAGATTGATAAAATAAGCCACTTAAAGACTCAATCAGGGGCTCTGAAATAAGTTAGTAGCAAATACCTAATATTATTTTTAAATTATTCTACATTGTATTAGGGCGGTGAATCCTTTTCGTTTATTTAATTATATTACACAGACTGGCGTCGTATGTTACAGGGACATTTTTATCATGGTACCATTTTAACTTATTAACCATTAAAGTATTAATTAAAAACTTCCAAACTGCTTTAATATTTATTTTAAAAAATTTAATAACACAAAAATTTAATTTACTTGACATTAGAAATGAGCAATTCAAACTAAAACGACTTCAAATTTTTCTTATAAGTTTAATAATATTTAAACATGCTGCTTGGTTGTGTTCGATTTAAATCTAGAACCATATAAAAAGTGTTCATAAAACCTTTTTCAAAAATTTCGAAAAAATATTTTTTAATCCTTCTTTAGAATAATTTCAATGACCATCTTGAGAATCTTTCATACAAAATACAGGGTGTCACAAAAATGTGTCCTGGCTGTTAATTTTCGTATTTAATACCTAATTTAGGGCGAAAAAATGAAGGCTGAAATTTTCAGAATTCCCCACTGTTTAGTGTCTATATTTATCTTTTTAAGTGTGTTTTTTTTTCAACAAAATGAAGAACTGGAGAAAGTTTTGACCGACTGACTTGACATTTTGCACACATCTTTACATCAACATTATTAAACAGCAAAGCAATATCCATTGAGTTATCTTTAGCCATTGCAAATCTTTAAGTCATTTGTTGTTAACAAGCTATTTGGTGATACAATTTTCCAATAGCCACCATTTTGAAATGGCTAAATCATTGTAAAAACAATAAAACGGAGCGCAATTCAAAACATTTTTTCTCTAAATTAAGAATAGAACTCGAAAATAAACAGCCATGCCACCATTCTTTACACGCTGCATATTAGAAAGCACGATTAATGCGGAAAAGTTGCCAGATATCTTTTGATAGTTTAAGAGATATGTTACTTTTGGAATTTACTCAAGAGTTGAGAATGTGCTGCCAGATAAACCCGGAACTCCCTTATTTTACAGAAATATCACGGTTTCGTTCCAGTTACGTTTTTGGCACTTTCTTTGTGTTAGGAGTTTCCCATGACCAGGTCTGTGGTTGTTTCACGTTATATTGAGGCTATTATTACTTCGGACTCGTTGCTGTTGCTGTCTGATACGCCCACTCACCGTACACTTCCTCACCTACCCTTCCTCATGCTTTTTCCTCATTTACTCCCACACGCGATTTGCTCATTTGCCAACTTGGCCATGTTTTTAGTAATGGCAGCTTACTATTAAAATTATTTCGGTAGCAGTTTAAAATTGGTAATTTTTCATGTTTTAAATAAAATACTGAATGTTTTGTGAATCAGTTATAGGAAAAAAATATATATTTCCAATTTTATTCTTATAGGAGCATTTTTAATGAATTTAATCCTTTAAGGATAAATTTCTATTAGTACGTATACAGAAACGTTCTTGAATTTTGTGTCAAAATGTTAAGCCAGTAGGTGAGTTACGCACATGCAGACAAGATAGAAAGTACATATAATGGCTTTTTTAACACCCCATGTATGTATTATTTAACTGTATGTTTACAGGACATAAATTAAATGGGATCACAAAGAAAAAGATATAGGGATCGCTTTCTTATGGCCACAGCGAACGCCTCTGAGGCAGTTATACAGTATGTATATTACAACTAATTTACATCTTTATACATTTATAGTTACTAAGTTAATTCTTGTAGATTTGGTGTTAATAGGGGAGGGACTGACAAGGTGCTGGCCCTGCAATCGTAAGGCAAAGTGAAGAAATAACTATTCGATACGTATTTAGGACACTATGGGATTCAACTTGTGTTTATTTCTTCTTTGCGGTGGGACACGTATTGTTTTAGTTTACTGTTTTATGAAAGTATGACATCATTAATATTTATTACATATCACCGACTAGTTTATACACTATCATTTAAGACTAAAAACTGTACAAATTGATATAGAGTTTTTTCTGATTAGGAACATTTTTATCAGACTCTTAACCATATGAAAATTATGTTTTTTTTGTGTAAATCATTTTTTAGAGGTATTTTTAAATTCAATATGGAAATGTATAATTTGTTAATTTAAACATTATTATTTTTTTCATTGCGTTTATTTTAATGAAAACCCTTCACGTAAATTTACTACAAGAATTCCTATTATTTCTGCTTTAGTTATTCTGAATAAAAAGCAAATCAGTGTTGGAATGTGCACTGTGGTGGGAGATTAAGTTAGTTAATGTATAGTCTACGGATGGTGTCTCAATACGTCTTCTCACCGAACGTATCATATCAACAAATTTATAAATTAAAAGGTAATTGTATAGCTTTCTTCATTCATTTGCTTCTCGTTGAAAATAATTTAAAAATTCAAAACTAACAGCAATTATAACATTGGGTGCGAAAAACGTCGTGATAAATAAAGGTTTGCAAAAAATAGTAGAGGATGGAAATATGTCGATAGTTTACACTATTTTATTGGATTTCAACGGCATAATCAAAGTTTCCGGACACTTGTTAAACATGTCGCGTTTAATTTAATTGTCAATTATATATTTTTTAAATCGTATTAGTAAAAATTACGCGTGTTTTAGGGATTTACAATTTTCATGGTAGTCTTCCATTACGAAGTGTAAATCACTAAAAAACACAAGAAACAACTAAAAACATTCAATAAATTCCCTAGGCTCTACTTCTGATTCACGTACTTCGATCTGGTTACTTGAGTTTTTATAGCATTTAATCCATGTAAAAATGTCAAAATATATAATAGTTGACTGACAATTTAGAAATCGTATCCTCAATTTTAATATGTCTTGTTACGCATTTTATTTAATATAAATTAAAAACCAACTCATCCATAGAACTATAAATATTACACCCTACAGGTAGAGAGAGACAAAGAGAAATGCCATCAGAAATTTATGATAATTTGAAAACCACCCGGTCATAACTTTTTAATCAGCAATACAAATTATGAAAATTCAACTGATTATAGTACTGAAATATTTTTTAATTTATGAACTTCTGTAGAAATTCTAATTATTGATTGTGACATTAAAAGTGTTCAGATTACGTTATTGAGCATATATAAATGACTTTAAATATCCGAAATAAATCTACGAGAACATTTGTCGGTGCCCCTGTAGGGCTTACTTCTGGGCCGCTTGTCTTGTAGAAGGGCGGTATTTTTACCAACAGAACACTCAATCTTGGAGCCAAATTAAGCCGATAACAATGTGGAGTGAAGGTGTTGGCACCCGCCCTCCCGACTTGTCACCGTTAGTCATCTCATCGGACTTCTACTAACACGAAAAATGTGGGGTTTTTACTTGATACTTCTTCTAACCTCAAAGAACACGACAAATGTGAAGTTCGTACTTGGTACTTCACCTAGCCTCAAAGAACACGACAAATGTGAAGTTCGTACTTGGTACTTCACCTAGCCTCAACAAACTCGAAAAATGTGGAGACCGTAATTTATTGACACTCTACCAAGCCTCATAGAATGTGAAAAATGTGGAGTTTGTACATGGTACTTCATCTAGCCTCACAGAACACGACAAATGTGAAGTTCGTACTTGGTACTTCACCTAGCCTCAACAAACTCGAAAAATGTGGAGACCGTAATTTATTGACACTCTACCAAGCCTCATAGAATGTGAAAAATGTGGAGTTTGTACATGGTAATTCATCTAGCCTCACAGAACACGACAAATGTGAAGTTCGTACTTGGTACTTCACCTAGCCTCAACAAACTCGAAAAATGTGGAGACCGTAATTTATTGACACTCTACCAAGCCTCATAGAATGTGAAAAATATGGAGTTTGTACATGGTACTTCATCTAGCCTCACAGAACACGACAAATGTGAAGTTCGTACTTGGTACTTCACCTAGCCTCAACAAACTCGAAAAATGTGGAGACCGTAATTTATTGACACTCTACCAAGCCTCATAGAATGTGAAAAATATGGAGTTTGTACATGGTACTTCATCTAGCCTCACAGAACACGACAAATGTGAAGTTCGTACTTGGTACTTCACCTAGCCTCAACAAACTCGAAAAATGTGGAGACCGTAATTTATTGACACTCTACCAAGCCTCATAGAATGTGAAAAATGTGGAGTTTGTACATGGTACTTCATCTAGCCTCACAGAACACGACAAATGTGAAGTTCGTACTTGGTACTTCACCTAGCCTCAACAAACTCGAAAAATGTGGAGACCGTAATTTATTGACACTCTACCAAGCCTCATAGAATGTGAAAAATGTGGAGTTTGTACATGGTACTTCATCTAGCCTCACAGAACACGACAAATGTGAAGTTCGTACTTGGTACTTCACCTAGCCTCAACAAACTCGAAAAATGTGGAGACCGTAATTTATTGACACTCTACCAAGCCTCATAGAATGTGAAAAATGTGGAGTTTGTACATGGTACTTCATCTAGCCTCACAGAACACGACAAATGTGAAGTTCGTACTTGGTACTTCACCTAGCCTCAACAAACTCGAAAAATGTGGAGACCGTAATTTATTGACACTCTACCAAGCCTCATAGAATGTGAAAAATATGGAGTTTGTACATGGTACTTCATCTAGCCTCACAGAACACGACAAATGTGAAGTTCGTACTTGGTACTTCACCTAGCCTCAACAAACTCGAAAAATGTGGAGACCGTAATTTATTGACACTCTACCAAGCCTCATAGAATGTGAAAAATATGGAGTTTGTACATGGTACTTCATCTAGCCTCACAGAACACGACAAATGTGAAGTTCGTACTTGGTACTTCACCTAGCCTCAACAAACTCGAAAAATGTGGAGACCGTAATTTATTGACACTCTACCAAGCCTCATAGAATGTGAAAAATGTGGAGTTTGTACATGGTACTTCATCTAGCCTCACAGAACACGACAAATGTGAAGTTCGTACTTGGTACTTCACCTAGCCTCAACAAACTCGAAAAATGTGGAGACCGTAATTTATTGACACTCTACCAAGCCTCATAGAATGTGAAAAATGTGGAGTTTGTACATGGTACTTCATCTAGCCTCACAGAACACGACAAATGTGAAGTTCGTACTTGGTACTTCACCTAGCCTCAACAAACTCGAAAAATGTGGAGACCGTAATTTATTGACACTCTACCAAGCCTCATAGAATGTGAAAAATGTGGAGTTTGTACATGGTACTTCATCTAGCCTCACAGAACACGACAAATGTGAAGTTCGTACTTGGTACTTCACCTAGCCTCAACAAACTCGAAAAATGTGGAGACCGTAATTTATTGACACTCTACCAAGCCTCATAGAATGTGAAAAATGTGGAGTTTGTACATGGTACTTCATCTAGCCTCACAGAACACGACAAATGTGAAGTTCGTACTTGGTACTTCACCTAGCCTCAACAAACTCGAAAAATGTGGAGACCGTAATTTATTGACACTCTACCAAGCCTCATAGAATGTGAAAAATGTGGAGTTTGTACATGGTACTTCATCTAGCCTCACAGAACACGACAAATGTGAAGTTCGTACTTGGTACTTCACCTAGCCTCAACAAACTCGAAAAATGTGGAGACCGTAATTTATTGACACTCTACCAAGCCTCATAGAATGTGAAAAATATGGAGTTTGTACATGGTACTTCATCTAGCCTCACAGAACACGACAAATGTGAAGTTCGTACTTGGTACTTCACCTAGCCTCAACAAACTCGAAAAATGTGGAGACCGTAATTTATTGACACTCTACCAAGCCTCATAGAATGTGAAAAATGTGGAGTTTGTACATGGTACTTCATCTAGCCTCACAGAACACGACAAATGTGAAGTTCGTACTTGGTACTTCACCTAGCCTCAACAAACTCGAAAAATGTGGAGACCGTAATTTATTGACACTCTACCAAGCCTCATAGAATGTGAAAAATGTGGAGTTTGTACATGGTACTTCATCTAGCCTCACAGAACACGACAAATGTGAAGTTCGTACTTGGTACTTCACCTAGCCTCAACAAACTCGAAAAATGTGGAGACCGTAATTTATTGACACTCTACCAAGCCTCATAGAATGTGAAAAATGTGGAGTTTGTACATGGTACTTCATCTAGCCTCACAGAACACGACAAATGTGAAGTTCGTACTTGGTACTTCACCTAGCCTCAACAAACTCGAAAAATGTGGAGACCGTAATTTATTGACACTCTACCAAGCCTCATAGAATGTGAAAAATGTGGAGTTTGTACATGGTACTTCATCTAGCCTCAAAGAACACGAATGAGTGAAGTTCGCCTTATTTTAAAGTTTCTAAATGTTTGATCTTAAATTGAAATTACATTTTTTATTGGTAGTTTTATCAACAACAAATATTCGAATACATTTAATTTTGAAATAAAATGTTTCCTCATTTCATGACAATATTAATCTTAAGACGATGATCTTTGATCGTATTCTTTAGGAAACTGTCAACTTTATAGTGAAAAAAATGACTTAGTTCGTCCATATGTTAAGAATATATATCAAGGTATGGAATTTCATATGTCTCCTTGAATAGACAGTCTATCCGTCAAGAAACATAACTACTTACTTTCATATAGAAACATTCGGCTCAATTATTATCTGTAAACGATACAGTGCTGTAAATTCAACAACAAACCAATCTAGAATCTATATTTTCCGGTGACAACCGCGACAAGGTGCATCGCATTTGGGAGAAACGTCTAGTTATCTTGTAAATTAATGTACATAGTACTTAGACGCGGTTGTCACCGGAAAATATAGATTCTAGTTATGACACCGGCCGCTTAAGCTTAAGTTCTCACATTACAAATCAATCATCAAACAAACCACGCAGCAGTTTTGTTAGACTAGTCACAAATACATTCCCCCAGCCTGTTTTGCGATTTATAGTTTCTCATTATAAAATTGTTAATATTGTTAAATTTGTAATAATATATTTCCATATTTATACTAAAAACGGCATATTTTATCTATAACTTTCTATTCCTCGAACATTAAACATAAATATTGACTAAGGTATAGGTTTATACTCTTAAACCATAGATTGACGAACTAATAAAAGTTTAAAACAATATAAGTAATAGAATACAAATATTATGGCAATGTATTACAGTGAACTTTTATTGTTATTATCAAACAAGACGATTCACAAAAGAATAAAGCTCCACTTTATTTCTTTGTTTTCTTGTTATTCCACGTTTATTTTATTTATGGTTATTTACCTACCATAAATACATTGATATCAACAAAAACTGATAAGGTTCACAGAAAACATTACATAATTAAACCATAAGTAAAAGATACCATAAACAACAACAAAGAGACACAACAATAAATTATGTAGATAAAATAACAAACATGAAAATATGATTATAAAAAGACTAAATAGTTTTTTTTTTTTCCTATAGGCCTATACATGGATCATAATATAACAACAAAGTGATTTTAAGGTGCACATAATTTTAAGTTCTACATAACAACAACAATAAATCTCAATTAAGAATACAGTTTTAGTAACTAAATCACCCAACAACAACAAATTAATAAATAAAATTTGAAGAAAACTAAAATAAATTAACTTTTAAACTGATAGATTCGTTGTGGAAGATATCAGTTCAGAAAGATTTTAACTGTCCCGTGAAGTTCATAGCTGGAAATGGCCACGATATTTCATTTTTAATTTTCATTAAATTTTAATATTTTCAACTATATTCTAATCATTTACAAATAACAACTACTTATTCTTGGAAATTATTTGATATTTTTCGTTCAGTACACATAAATTCAGAACGATTCCCTTAAGAAATGTTTGACTTTTGAAATTCCCGTATATTTAAACAGCACGGCAATATATTTAATTGTGTAAATTGCAAACTGGGCAACTAAAGATTAGACTTTGGATAGAATATCACGTGACGGGGCGGGTACAAAAATTAGAAAATTCCCCGGCGTTTGGGGTTACTTACAAGAAAACCCAATCTCATGAATAAGTGTTGATATTAAAATTGATTAACTATTAGTTTGAATAAAATATTTAATATGAGGACTTCATAATTTTAATACTAATAAGATGCTTATTCAGCAAAAAAACTTACTATAGCAATTATAAATTTGTGAAAACACGTCAGTTCATGTAATAGTTGTGTGTTTTGTATATTTAATCAATTGTCTTTCCAAGCATAAACATTTATAATGTGATAAAAAAATACACCCAGAAATTAAACTGATAGCATCGTTAACAAAACAAGAAAAACTTATTATATTCAATAGAATATCAAAATTAGAAACAAAACATATATTAACAATTTTCATGCGAATTTTTTATTCAAATTCAGAAATTTTATTGCATAAAAACACCAGTTCACATGGTATCAAAATCGTCAAAATAAATAAATAAATAATTAATGGTAACAATTAAAGTCATGGCATTCATTCGTCATCCATTCAAACATATTAGTGTTACAAACATATTATTTGTATAAATACCTTAGATAATGTATAATAAGGAATGGACTAATAGAATGAATTGTTAAATTAAAATCAATTTTAAACCAATATTTATAGTAGTGATAATAATCTTTATTGCATCAAACCTCTAATGAGGTATTACATTATGTAATATAATAAATATAATAAAAGTTTAGTCAAATTTACATATAAATTATTCATTTAATTTTATAAGATGAAACATTTTTATTTAGTTTGTGTGTGTGAAGATGGTAACTTTGTTACCGAAAGGCCTAACGACATAAAAAATTATTTACTGGAGTATTTGTTTCATATTATAACATTAAATTATATATCCAGTAAGAAACGAGCTTGAAGAATGATAAATTATTACAGTTGAATTTTAAAGAAGCCTTCAATTTTGTATAAACTCTCTTCTAATAAATATTTGTATAAATTATTTCATTTCTAGATTTCTTAATTTATAAGGTAATTTATTATATAAATAAATAGCCATAAATTTATAATTTTTTTTGTGTTAATGAGTATTTACATTGTATAATTTTCAGTAAATTCGAATTTCTTGTTTCATGCTTATGTATATTTTTGTTTTGAGGAAATTTATGTAAATTGTTTTTGGTGTATAATAAGCTTATAACTTTATTAGTTATTTGTATTGGTTATAAAAATATATTAATACTTGTTATAAACTAATAAATTTATTAATATTGATTTTAAATTGTGTTTAATTTAACAATTCTATGCATAAAAACCTATACAGGTCCATCTTTAACATACGAATGGATTAATGTAAATGTTGTCATTTATAAAACAACATAATCACTTCTAAAAATAGTTTCAATTCTAAATCTATATTCAATAAGTTGAAGAAATTTTTTTCACATTTTCTAAAAAATAAACGCGTGTTTATTAATTAAAAAGGTTATTTGATCTTTTAAATCGAATTTGTAATCACTAAATACCACGACTAAACTAAGTGTTTTTAAGATGATTTAAGCATTTTTATAGTTTTTTCTTTTCTTTTACCTGGTGTTGTACATGTAGCTAAATGTAGCGTGGAGGCATAGTCCCAGTGCTTCCCTAATCACAGCACTAACACGGCACGGACATCCCGGCGTCGCGACGGCACGGTACTGATGGGCCGACGTCTTCCCACTCACTGCCGCCCCCACACCACCCTCCACACCCGCCCCCTGCTCTACTGAACGTGAATAAACGTTAATAAAATATTACAAGATATAACACGTTTGTCAGATTTTATCATTCCTTATTTTTAGTTATTTTTGTATTGACAGTCGGTATTTTGTATTGTGTTGTATATGTTTGGTGTAGTTTTGTCTTTGAGCTAAAATACTACCAGTCGTAATGAAAATTTAAATATAAATTAAAAGTATTTCTTTTCAAGAAATTTATTTGCAATGAATGTAATTTTGAAGAATTTATTTTATTTTATCAGATTTATTTAGTCATTATTATAGTGTGTCAATTAGCTATGTGTTTAATGATAACCATTTGACAGAGGTTATTGATAATTAGTATTCACCATTAGTATTTTACTAATTAGTATTCATCCATTAGTATTTTACTAATTATTATTCATCCATTTGTTTTTTACTTTCTCCCATATTCGTTAGCATAGAGAAAGTGTTGTGTTCGTCCAAAAGAATTTTTTTACAAGTTGGTCTACAAATCCATTTTAGGGTCCCCTAAACCCAAAAAAGTGTATTGGTGTATGTTTAGTTCGCCATGTTAGTGATGTGTGTATCTGTCTGTTTGTATGTGTAGTTCGCTGTAAGGTTGATATGGGGAGGTAACTTTTTGGAGTATTAAATGGGCCTTTTGGATAAATTTTTATGAAATTTGGTATGTAGGTGCTTTTTTTTTTTAAGGAGAGGCCGATCTCCTTCTTAACCTTACTCTGTCCATCCCTCATAGACTATTGATTTGTGCGAGGAACTTATCCAGACAGAGTAAGGGGGCGAATCAGTACAATAGTAGTAAATATAGTAGAAGTACAGTACTGATAAATATTTACAGTCAATGTCGGATTCGAACGAGCACTATATCTCTAACCCAAGCTCAAGTCCTGACGCCTTAGACCGCTCGGCCACCGGCACGCCAATCACCATTTTTCACATTTTGACATCTTAGTTTTTTTATGGGAAAAACGTAAAAAATGGAATTTTCTCAGAAACGGCTCTAACGATTTTGATTAAATTTTCAGGAAAGATGTGAATTACAATTTACAATATTTTAGTAAATCTCGCATGTCTCTAACTTGACTATTTTTTAATTTATGGCAAGAAAACTGGTATTTGGGACTCAACCTGGTAATTTTCGAAGGTTTTATTTTTTAGTGTTAAATATGGGTGAGAATTTGTGCCAATTCTTTGGAACCAATTATTAGTATTCAGTTCCCATTTCATAGTTTTTCTATCATTTTATACTTGACTTATTTATTTGTAATTCCATAATGTGTTTATATTGTAATTATAGAATTCTAACATGTCTTGTTATATTTATTACCTGTTTTCTAGCAAATAAAGATTATTGGTTTAACTAATAAGTACAAAGATGTTACTTAAATGTATAATTTCGTTTTTAATAGTTGAAATAATAATGCCATTTAACTCAAAATCACATACAGTATATATTTTTGCTACTAGCATAGAAAGAAAAATAAAAGTAATGGAAAAATATAAATAATTATATAACAACAAACTACGCGATATTTCAACACACAAACATGAAATTTTATTTTTATACACGTTTACTTATTATATTGTAAAATCTTCCAAAGTGTTTATGGCATAATCTTTTGGTCAATATAAGTCGATCATTTGATTGACTTGTCCACAGTCACATTCATGTGAGGGAGAAGAAGAAAAACTTCAATGGGAACCACCAGTCAGACCTGTTCGTACTGTATTATCTAAGTGTTTGCTTGTACAGTATATTTATTTACCAACAATTTGTAAATAATTTCTTTTTACAATTAATTGTTACGTATTTTTCGATTACTCATAAATACTTTACTTATACAAAAAGTACATATTTATTATATTAGTTATGGTCTGAACATTTATATGATTTATTTACAATTTAGGAGCGACAATTAAGGAATATATATTTTATTTGGTTGATATGCAGTGTTAAGAAACCTCTATTCTACAACACCTCTCTGCTGATATTAGATACTACGAGGAATTTTGAGGTTGATTGATAGATTGATAGGAATCAGAATTTTCGAACCATTGAACACCACTAATCAGTGCAACCCAACAAATAAATACTATAGGTAACTAATGTCAGCTAAAATAAAAAAAATGGTTCCAAAGAATTGGCACAAACTTTCCCCCATATTTAACACTAAAAAATCAAACTTTGAAAATTCCAGTTTGATTCCCAAATATGTTTTTTGCCATATCTCAAAAACTAGAAGTTAGAGACATGTGGTTTTTACTAAAATTTTTAAACTGTAATTCACATTTTTTCTGAAAATTCAATCAAAATCGTTAGAGCTGTTTTTGAGAAAGTTCCATTTTTGTATGTTTTTCCCATAAAAATAAAAAAAACCTTAAATTTTATAAAGGTGACAAACGTTCTGAAGATATTGGCTAAATACACCTTCATAAAAAATTCCATAAAAATTGATCCATCCGTTTAGCCTCAAGCGAAGTGCACATTCACACAGACAGACATCCGAAATTATTTTCAAAAAACCACTTTTTGAATTCAGGGAACCCTAAAATGGAATTTTTTAGACCAAACTGTAATTTCTTTTGTTTTACGATCACAATACTTTCTCTATACTAGTGCATATTGGAGAAAGTAAATAATGCAAATAGTAGATGTTTACAACATTCGACTAAGAAGAACACAATATCTCAAGTATGACCACAAAGAGTCACTTATTTAAGAAAGATGACCCTCTCACCCATAAAAGTACAATGACTACCCATACACGTACAATGATAGTGGCCCATCAACATGTACAGTTTTAGGGGCCCACCAACCCACCCATACACGCACAGTGGTAGTGATCCACTCTCCCACACATATACGCACGGTGGTAGTGACCCACTCACTCACCTATACACGTACAGTGGTAATGACCTACCCATCCACTCACATATACATATACAGTGGTAGATACGAGTAATAATATACAGTATAACTACTATCGATAAAAACGTTGTAAAATACGAGTATAACGATTCGTTTCCTTGATATTGATTATAAAATAAAGATGCAATACAATTTTTTGTTTTTTATTTTCTATTTAGGCCTACTATGTACCTTAAATATACCTATTACATTTCATGAACATCACACCATATCTACAATAAAAAGGGATGATCCTTTAACCTTTCAGTTTTTTCTCTAAAGTTCCAGTGTTCTCTAAAATTCCAGTGTTGACAAGGTAATGGCCCAAGAAATTCAATACAATCTCTAATATTCTATTATTTCAATTCTTATTGATGTCAAGTTTGAAAATAGTTATTCAAAAGCCTGCTTTCGTTTTTCATCTGTTTCTCTATTCTGAATGTTTTTAGAATTAATTATAAAGCTCACCTCAATGCATTTTATGATTAATATTTTACTAAAAGTGTACAATGTTTTATACAGATTTATACTTACTTGGTATGTTAGCAGGACGTGCAAGCCTGTGCGTGAACTTTATTCAACGAGTGAGGTACCGACCATTAGCTCAGTTGGGGATTCGAACCTTAGACATTACCTAATGAACCACACGCCGGCAGTCGTATCCTGGCGCACTGCCTAAAACTTACTGTCATGGGTTTTTCAGATTTCGTTTTTTGTTGTCATTGCTGTTCACATCCAGTACTTTTTAATGACTCAGGCTGTTGAAACGTATCTTTTTTTCTTATGCACTTGAATTACCATCTACATTCCATTCCCATTCGTCTTTCCTGGTTGTTTTCTCTCCATCCAAGATGTCCGAAAATCACAGTTCCTAGTAGTAGAGTCACAATTTTTAATGTCACGATTTGATGTGGGGGAATGAACAATAGTTCCAATTCTTTTTATAAACACTGACACTTGATTTATAAGTAAAATCATGAAAGCCAAATGCATTGACTGACTGATCACATCGACTGATTGATCACATTGACTGACTGATAACATTGACTGATTGATCACATTGACTGATTGATCACATTGACTGACTGATCACATTGACTGACTGATCACATTGACTGATTGATCACATTGACAGTCAATGTAACTGATCACATTGACTGATTGATCATATTGACTGACTGATCACATTGACTGATTGATCACATTGACTGACTTATCACATTGACTGGCTGATCACATTGGCTGATTGATCACATTAACTGACTGATCACATTGACTGATTGGTCACATTGACTGACTGATCGCATTGACTGACTGATCACATTGACTGATTGATCACATTGACAGTCAATGTAACTGATCACATTGACTGATTGATCACATTGACTGACTGATCACATTGACTGATTGATCACATTGACTGACTGATCACATTGACTGACTGATCACATTGACTGATTGATCACATTGACTGGTTGATCACATTGACTGATTGATCGCATTGACTGACTGATCACATTGACTGATTGATCACATAGACTGTATGATCACATTGACTGACTGATTACAGTTTTTCAAAATCAATAAGGCTTTAGACCTTATTGATTTTGATGATATGGTACACAGATATGGTACACATATGATATGGTACACAGATTCTTCATGTCTAAATGCGTACTAAGAAAGTGTTTTATAATATTTTCTCTCAAATATCTTAAATTGATCTCATCTGAGCCTTTGCTACCGTTTGCCATACGGATTAGAAAGCTTTAGGATGGTGCAACTCGATATGAGAGATTATTTTTGAACCATTTGAGTGTGCTATGTATTAAAATAGTAGCAAAATTACGAATTAAATAAAAATGGTGTTGCTTCAGAAATTAAAAGCTTTTCTGTCTCTTTAATGTTTTGTATTACATTAATGTATTTGCCAGTAAGTATTAAATAACGTTTACAGAACAACAATGAACATACAAAGTATGAAAAACTTTAATAGCAACCCCATGACAACTAGCGCCCCCAACGAGCGCAACTACAGTATTAGAGCCATTTAAGTGAGAAATAGGCCGACGCTTGGAGAATGTAGATCACATCATCGAAGTTAGGTCTGTCAATACAGGAGAGACCTTTAGAAAGAACGTTGCCATTCTATTGCTAATGGCTACTTACATACAATCTCTAAATCTGTTGTAATTAATTGAATTAATAGCTTCATTGTAAAGCAAAATGCGTACTGTTATTGCTACCAAAAGAAAGTGTTGCAGAACAAATTCAAATTAAATATTTTGACTTGCATTATTTCTGTCTTAACGAATAGTTCTGATCTTAAATACGAATATTTCTAATCTTAAGGACGAATGGTTCCAAACTTCAGACCAAAAATTATCTTCAAACCGATATTTCCGATTTTCAGAACAAATATGCGATCTTCAGGCCTGATATTTATAATAATCAATAGGAATATTTCCAACCTTCATAACAAATATTTCCAATATTCAGACCAAAGAGTTACGATCTTCAGAACGAATTTTTCAGATTTTCAAACCAAATATTTCCAATCTTCAGAGGTAATATTTGCTCTCTTCAGAACGAATAGTTCTGATGTCCATCTCAAATGTTTCCAATCTTCACGACAAATAGTTCCAATCTTTAAACCAAATGTTTGAGATCTGCAGAACGGAAATGTCCTCTACTAGAACGAATGGTTCCGATTTCCAAACCGAATATCTCCAATCTTCAGAGCAAATAATTGGTATCTTCAGAATGAATATTTCTAATCTTCAGACCGAATATTCCTGAACTTTTTATTTCCATATCCTTAGAATAGTGATTTCTACTAAGAAGTCCTCACTGCTACTTTCCTTCTTATTTCCAATAGAACCTCCTTCGACGAATGTTCCAATCTTCAGACCAAATATTTACGATCTTCAGATCAAATATTTCCAATCCTCAGAACGAGTAGTTCCGACCTTTAAACCGAATATTTCCAATCTTCAGGGCAGACTAGATGATGGCCTGGGGCATGCTCTATCTCAGGAGTACTAAATCATTAGAGAACAACAGTTCATTACCATTTAACAATAATCATACATGATTACCAAGTAGAAATATTTCTCGCAGGACATATAAATGTCTCCTCCGCCCACGCACACTTAACGACATAAAATGTCTCGACCGATATGGCAAGTCGAAACACACACTGACTAGCTGTGGTATATCACTAACAGTTCTTGTTTTTCAATGCTCTATGCGTCTTTAGATCGTACGTTAAATTCCTAAAAATGAATAAACGATAACGCACCGTTACGTGTGAAACGGTTTATAGTTTATGAAATAACCGTTTGGTAGAGATAGTTGGGAAACGATCGGGTAAATGGTGCGTTAAAACATCGCCATAACAGTCAGATAATTCAACTGTCACTTTGATTACTCTCGAACAATTTAAATACATAATGCGAAATACATAAAGATTAACATTGATGGTTACTCGTAAAATAGCAGTTTAGATAAAAAAAAAACAAACTATAAGGTTTATTTTGTTTGGTTACTATTATTATTAAATCAGCTCATTCTAAGAAAAAATAGCTACACTCGTGTATTCAACACACTCATTCACCCCCAGTATTCACCCATATCTCTACGATCGGCGTCTTAATGATGAATAATCAATAAAAAAAAGAAATCATAAAAGTTCTAAAATGCATTGATCAAGAGGGCTTTTTGTAAAGTTTCGCTGATAACAAATACATTATAGCAATAATTTGACCCAAAGACCTTGCGGGAAGTTTGACCGACGGCCAAGCTGGCTGGCACGCTCCCGCTCTCTACATCACTTGTTGATATCAACCTGATTAATGTTCAGTATTGTTCATCAACCCAAGGTCACATTCTTTCTGCACGAGTAACACATTCCTTGGCTATTTCCACTGTGTTTATGTTAGAGCTGCCATTTTCATTCCTCGACTCTGGATATTGAAATGTCGTAAACTTGGCGGAATAATTTGATAACTTGTCCAGTTATTTTAAGTGCTGTTTTTATTTATGTACTTACAATTTTTGCCATTTCTTATGTAACCATCTAATAATGAGGATATGTTCAGGTTCAATACGCAGCAAGTAGGGATGACAATAATATATCGATATATCGGAAATATCGATAAATACGTTTTGATAAATCGATATATTAGTATCGATATTTTATTTCGATAATTTCGGACATACCGTTATTTTAGTACGATAAATTTTATCACTAAATAATTACATTATTCTCTCTCCTCAAAATCATCACGATTCGAATAAAACATTTAAATTGCCTCTTATGTGTACAAAACATGCATAGAAATAATAAAGTAACTGCATTTAGTTTTTTTTTTTTTTTTACGTGAGTATATGAACTAAAATGTTGTTTATTGTAGACCTCTAGGTGGAAGCTTGGTTTTCATAAGAAGCCTAATGGTATTTTTAAACGTGAAAAACAAAAAATAAAAATTGTATTATATTATTCATTTGACTATTCTTATTTTGAATTCAAACCTACAGATCACAGTTTGTTTCGTGTAGATAAATGTATTCAATTTTTACATTCATAAGGCTATTCTAAATATTGAAAGCAAAAAAATGAGTATTTGGTCATGACATAAGAAATAATGACATAGTATTTTAACTAGATACGTTTACAATTCGATATATTGGTTACTCGATATATCGATATTTTTCTTTCAATATTATCATTAGATTCATATTTGGTTTGCGATATATCGATAATGCTATATTTTGATATGTTAAAAATATTTGCCATCCCTAGCAGAAAGTGTCCCAGGGAAGAGAACTGAGTGTCCAAGTGAGTCAGTGCTGATCGACCACTGGGTACATGGCGGAATATTAAATTGGAACTAAAATTGTCCATTTTTAACGGCGAAGTTTGGGCCTAAAGTTATCTCTGTTCATAACAATGTCGTTTAATTTTTTTATTTTAATTTTGTTTATTTTATTTATTTCTTTTTTTTTACTTTCTTCCATATGCGTTAGCATAGAGAAAGTATTGAAATTGTCCAAAAAACTTTTTTACAAGTTGGTCTAAAAATCCATTTTAGGGTCTCCTGAACCCAAAAAAGTGTTTTTTCAAAAATACCTTTTGGTGTCTGTCCGTATGTGTGTCTGTCTGTGCATTGTATGTGCAGTTCGCTGGAGACCAAATGGATGGTTAATTTTTTATGAAATTTGGTATATATGTGTATTTAGCCAATATCTTCAGACTTTATTTTCACTCTTATGAAATTTTAGTTTTTTTTTTTTTTTTTTTTTTTTTTTTATGGGTAAAAACATACAAATGGATTTTTCTCAAAAATGGCTCTTAAGATTTTGATTAAATTATCAGGAAAGATGAGAATTACAACTTAAAATATTTTAGTAAAACACCACATGTCTCTAACTTGACTAGTTTTCGAGTTATGGCATAAAACATATGTAGGAATCAAACTGGTAATTTTCAAAGTTGTGATTTTTTTAGTGTAATATGGGGGAAAGTTTGTGCCAATTCTTTGGAACCATTTATTTTATTTTTAAACAGTTTTTTTAATATTAATAATTGCCCTGATTTGTGTTCGAAAAGCAAATTTAATTTCCTCTCGTTTATTTATATTTTATTTTAGTAACTTCAATGAATATACAACTATAAGAAGGGAAAAGAGGTAGGGAAACAGCCAGCTTCCTGTAGCAGAAGAAAGAGCTTAGCGCGGCTGCCGATCGCAGTGCTGGTTGAGAATTTCTGCCAACCCAATACCCCCTTCCACCGTTTCCTTTCTCTCTCATTCTCATGGCAATTTCTAGCTTTCCCTCTCTCTCCAGTTGGCCGCGCTGCTCTCCCCCTCCCTCTCCCTCACCCCCTCCCATTCTCCCTATCTCTCGCTCTCGCTATCTCTCTGTGATTCTTAGTCTCACTCTAGGCTTCCGCGCAACAAGCTCAGCCTAAAAGCGGCCGCGCCAAGATAGAAAATTATTAAAAAAATAGTTTGAAATGTTAACATTGGCTTTTTACTCGTATTCATTGGTGGTGTTTCGGTAATTTCACAAATATCTTAAAATGTAAATTCAATTTAATTCACTAATTCATTAAAATCAAGGAAATGATTTTACGCTAATCAAGGTTCGTTACGTTAACTGCCCATCTGGTGTGTGCATGCTTTTCCTTGCGCTCGAGAATACGCGCGTGTGTCAACTGTCTAATTGCAAAATGTCGTAACTTGCACATGTATATACATGTATCATACGTGATACAAGGGTCAGAAGGTACTACTGTAATTATTTATAAAGACAACTCGTGACAGAGGAACCGTTGAACTCGTCTTACCGGATGTATTGCAGAAATCATTAAAGTGAGCCAGGCCAGACTCGAGTGGCGCCGCCGACCAAACTATTGAGAAAACTTTTAAACTTGTCTTGTTCAGAGTTGGAGCTGATATTTCATAATGTGCTCCGAGGTGGGCGGCAGGAAACTGCCCCATTTCCACGGCACACCACAGTCGTAGCTATCACATCCTCTATTACCTAGCATTAATGATTTATCACTTGTTTTCAGCGAAGCGAGAGGTCGATTTAGAGACTCTTCTCCTGGTAAGTGCTCTTAAGATTTCTGTTTAGTACTAAAGTGCAGTAAATTTACCTAGTAAATTGTACATCATGTATCATATCCATGTCCCCTTTTCCGTCCGTAATCAGATTCTGGGAATGGTCCCAGAACAAATCCCAACTAACCTAACTTTTTCAAACACATAAATATATTTTTGACGAACAACTCCTAAATCTAGTTAGTACCTAAATTGTAGTTTACTTAATGTAAAACGCTGTCGAGTTTATAAATTACATAAATTAAAAAAATTAAATCATAAAAATAATGACAATAGCTGGGGATTCGCAGTTGAATTCAGTTGGATGAGTGATTTCTGCAATCGACTGGTCCTCCAATGCAACAAAGTTACTCGATTTAAAATTATATTTTTAAATAGGTCATGAATTAAAGTTTAAGCCATTATTATTATAACTATAAGTTGTTTTGAATTATATATTTAGGAAATTCCTCTCAAAATGCTAAAATCCCCTTTATTAGAGAATATATTATTTGAAAAGATATTTTTTTAGAGTTTCAAACCTATGCAGTTTTACGCCAGAAAACTCCAGATCACAACAATTTTTGTCCTATTTTGTTACGTCGGCACAACTCAGAAAACTCTCTTGTCCAATTTTTTAGGTCGGCTTAACACGCATATGTAAAACGCACTAATTTCGATTTCTAATAATTAAAATTAAATATTCCTCATGATTCTGTACAGTATGAGGAATTGTTATGTGTTTTTATTAATTAATACAGTATTTTGAGCCGCTGATATTGCTTCGTTGATACTTTTTAATCGGCTTCTTCACTGAGGTTAAAGAAGACGGTGGTTTGCTGGAGAGACTTTTACATTTATCTTGGGAAGTTTCAAAACTCGTTAGGTTTGTTGGAGTTTTGTGGTTATTTGTGATGTTATGTGATTGTGCTGAATGGAGGGGAAATATTCCCTGATGAATTAATTAATTGACATCTTAGTTGTAGATGCGTATGATATTGATGACTGCACAAATATGATGGATAATGAATATCGTAAATAAACAAATACCGTATGACTCAGTAAGAGAGGTGCCCAATTATGACTCATTATGAATGATTCGCCAGAAAAAAACGAGCCTTTTTCATACGCTAGTTGGACCAATAGGATAAAGAGATTTCTGTAATACGAGATACTTGGAATAACTTCATAAGCAGACCAGAAAGGGGCCCTGGTAGGTTCGTGGAGAGCCACCGTCTTAGACATTTAGCTTAATTGATTAAAGCCCAGCTTTTTGAGCTAAGGTTCTCAGTTGGAATCCAATTATAGTTGTAATAAGTTGTGAAAGGTATCAGCTGATAACCACCGGCTGTTCATTTGTCATTCAACTAATAGCAATTTCTGAGGAATAGTCGGCCTTAGTTTGTAACAATTTCAGTACTACATGTGCTCATCAAACTCATTCGAAATACACATCAACCCATATCTTGATGATCGTCGTTTTAAAGAGTAAATAAATAGTAATCCTGGCCACTGATATTAAGTTTTGATGCAATGAAAAACTTCTATGCATTATTTTTACTTTGTATAATCTAAATACATTGTAGGCTACAACTTTGTTGTTGCATTCTGCAACCCTGATGTCTTGCATAACTTTGCTGTTGAATTGTCAATCTTGATGTTTTGAATAACTTTGATGCTCCATTCTACAACCTTGATGTTTTGTATAACTTTGCTGCATTGCACAACCTTGGTCTCTTGTATAATTTTGCTGCGTTGTACAATATTGATGTCATGCATAACTTTGCTGCTTCAATGAACAAACTTCATATTTTTAATAACTTTGAAGCTGCATTGTACAAGCTTGATGTTTTGTATACTTTTATGCTGCATTATACAAGCTTGATGTCTTGCGTAACTTCGTTGTTGCATTGTACAATCTCGAAGTTTTGAATAACTTTGATGCTGCATTGTACAACCTTGATGCCTTGCATAACTTTGCTGTTACATTGTACAACCTTGATGCCTTATATAATTTTGCTGACGTATTGTACAAGCTTGAGGTTAACATTGCTACTTCATTGCACAACTTTGATGTATTCCATAACTTTGCTGCTGCATTGCACAACTTACGTGTGTTTTGTAACTGCTACATTGTACAACTTGATGTGTTGTCTAATTCTGATGCATTGTTTAACTCATTCCACGCGTCGGCACCTACCTGAAGGGTCTAAAATATGTTATTGCCGCACGACGCCTGCAAGTATTTAAGGTAGTCGATGGCAGCGCCGATAGAGTAATTAAGGGCCCAGTTCGACCCTCCACGAAGGCTCATTAGCACCGTTCGGTTGGGGTTAATCGGTGCCACTGACTGCGAGTGTGACGTAGAGCCCTTGACGGGACAGTTCCCACAGCTCCCGGCCATTGTTTTCTGGACACCCGCCAGACAGACCTGGATCAACAAACTAACTCGCTTCTCGCACGGGGGAGAGTGATAAACAAGAGTTGAGAATATGGCACAACGTAATCAGTTTTAACCAGCGTTACTTCTAAAACACCTATAGAAATGTCACTAAATGGCTACAGCAATTTTTAATGGACAGCAGAGTGTAGTACGGTAACATATAGTCAGTCCTACAAACATTACCTACTCAGTAACTGATAACAAGCTGTCATGGGAATAGTGACAGGCACCGTATCCGTGAGGCCGTAGAACGATTGGCACACATTTTTGGCCGATTTGGAATTGTACGACTGGCACAGTCATTAGAGGGGATTAAGAAGGGTCAACCAGTAAGTTTCAGAAAGGCACGATTGGCACACACCGCCCGGCCAGGTAGTAGCAGCCAGGTGGCCAGAATGCGGGAAAATGGGAACTTTTTTGCCCCCGCAAATTCCCTGCTGTGGTGCTTATTGAAGTAAGCAAAGTTTAAAATTGCGCAACAAATCTGCAGCTATGGCTTCAACGCTAGCTGGATCCAAATGAACAATTAGCATTATTATGGTGTAACCTAACCTAACCTAGTGAGGTTTAAATTAAAAAATTTGTTATATCACGGGCAAATGACTGCCACGCAGAGTTGACGGGAATAATAAAATTCCCGTTTTCCCTCGTTCGATGGCGTCTACCTGGTCGAGCGACTGTGCCAATCCTGCCTTTTCCAAGCAGGCGAGTTGACCCTACTTATTCCGCTCTAATGATTGTGCCAATACTGCCATGGGCAGAAGGTCCAAAAATGTGTGCCAGTCGTCCCGTCCCCATCCGTGAAAGGCAACCCGTCCCAAATAACTTCCTCACAGTACAATGAAAAAGTGGCATCATGCACAATTGTTTATCCTTAATAAGCCAAAACTTTATTGGAACATGAGAAAATAGAGGTACAAACTGAGATAAAGTGATTGTTTTCAAAAGAGGGTCACAGGACACCGACAGACTTTATCCATCAGCCATATTACTAAATTCCTAAAGAGGAAGGTTTGCAGTGACCAGAAATTATGGTAACTTCAGGGTGGTTTCCGGCTAGGAATTTTCAACTTTAATTTAACTTTCAAAAATTAATTTATAAAGGAAAGATCCGACACGACCCAACCACTCCAGCTGGGGGGGGGGTGGAATATTACTATTTAAACTTTTTAGACGATTTAAAAACGTTCCCCATACCCTACTAAGATAACAAATATTTTGTACAATAAATTATAGACAAATTTATTAGAAACTGGTTCGGAGAGCGCCCTTCGAGATTAGAAGGCGGCCAGATGAGTTCGGCTCAGCTTCAAGAGACGCTAACGGCATTTTCTACTATAGAAGCCAATAAAACTAGCAATGAGCAGTTTAATTATAATCGGGCAAGCCCATCCACATATCATCCGGTAACAGAAAAGTTCTATTCACATGGAACAAAGCCAATTTACTAGGTGAGATGGTATTGATGGAATAACCAGCTCTACATAAATCATCAATAATTCCATTAGTGACCACTCAAGTGCCGGCTTCTAATAATTAAGACGACAGGGTACAATACCGACCCGGGACTGTGATTTAGTACTCGGCGCTTTCGTTCATGGTCGTATCACAACGCCTACAGAGGCATCTGGCGGTCTTTCTGGGCGGTATCGGAAATGACACGCCAGAGAGACCACGCCAATAATCAACATACTAATTTTTAAATATTATTAACATTAAAACTTTTACCAGCTGGATTAAAGAATTAACTGTTATCGTATTAAGTATATTCTAATATTTTATTTTGTTAGTTATTATTGTGGTTTTTTATTATTTTTTTTTTCTTACTTTCTCCGTTTTGCGTTAGCATAGAGATAGTATTGTGATCGTAAAAAAATGTTTTTTACAAGTTGGTCTAAAAGTATATTTTAGGGTCCCATTAACCCAAAAAAGTGGTTTTTTCGAACAAAAATCTGTCTGTCCGTAGGCCTGTGTGTATGTGCAGTTCACTGAAGAACAAATGGATGGATCAATTTTTATGAAATTTGGTATGTATGTGTATTTAGCCAATATCTCCAGACCATTTTATCACTTTTTGAAATTTTATTTTTTTTTATTTTTATGGGTGAAAACATACAAAAATGGAATTTTCTCAAAAATGGCTCTTAAGATTTCGATTACATTTTCAGGAAAGATGTGAATTACAATTTAACATATTTTAATAAAACCCGCATGTCTCTAACTTGACTAGTTTTTTTAGTTATGGCAAAAAACCAATTTGGGAATTAAACTGGTAATTTTTAAAGTTCTTATTTTTTAGTGTTTAATATGGGGGAAATTGTTTTCCAATTCTTTGGAACCATTTATTTAAATAATTATCAACATCAAAATGTTTGCCAGCTGTGTTCTGTGTTCAGTAAAGTGTATTCTGATTTTTTTTTATTTATTATTGTTATTTTTTATTTTACTGTTTGCAACTATTTTGTATTCTATTAGCTTGCATATTTTGGTCACATCATTGGATATGAAGGTTGCTTATTTATATTGTTGTTAACTGATGGTTTATCGTATCGTTTAACGTCTGGCCTTTTTATTGTTTCATTCTAAATTTATTGTTATTTCTGTTGTTTTTCATTGCATTCCAAAAAAGTTCTATATACAATTTCGATCACAATATTTTAGTGTAAATTATTGTGAATTTTTAGATTATTATAACAATCTTAATACACTTTTATTGTTAATTTTAAGTTGTGTTATTGTATTTATATTGACGTGGCTTTTGGATTTGTGAAACCGTTAATATAAATAATGAAATAGTAATTGATATTCTGATGTGTGTAATGTATCACTTGCAAATTTATGTCAAATGAAAACAACAATGTTTAAGGGTTTTACGAGAATTAAATATCAAACTTCTTAAAAAGATGTCTGATTTAATTACGAGCAATTTGATTGAGGTGGTCAAGTAATATTTATTTAATGCGAAATCTGAAAGTGTAAATTTTAACTTTTGGAAGGTAATTATTACCAAATATCAACCCAGAACTGATTTTTATTTTTTATTTTCAAGTTTTGTTCCTTAAAATATTATAAATTGTTTCTTGCCACAACGTTTCCCCAGGCATAAACTAAAATGTTTATCTACAAAAGCACTTGTTTGTAATCATTGCCGATTTTAATTACTGTCGGTACAAAATGCAATATTATCTTCAAATAACAATTGAGACGTTGGCCTCGAGTAATGCTACAAGTCAGCTGCAGGGGAGGTAAACAACGAAAGCAACTTAGGTGATAAAACCGATAAGCCAGTGAGGGCAAAATATCTCAATAAATCCAGCGGTTCCATGACTGGCAAAAATAGCCGGTCAATCGATGTCCAGGCCACTAATGGATATGATCTGGTCCCTCCCGCCTTTCTCACAACAATAACTTACTCTTCTTTAAGCACGTTTTTTGTAAATATTATATATTTTAGAGATAGTACTTGTTGTATTTAGACACAACATGGTAAATATAATATTTATATATATGGAATATAATAATTAAATTGCTTTGTCACGGCTAAAACAAAACCAGATTTATGTTTTAAGAAGCAGCAGAGGCTGTCGGCTATGTTGGTTTTATCCCATAACGACAATGTTATTTGAGAATCCATATTTTTTTGTTATTTATTGTTATTATATTGCGCAAAGTTTAAAATTGCGCAACAAATCTGCAGCTATGGCTTCAACGCTAGCTGGATCCAAATGAACAATTAGCATTATTATGGTGTAACCTAACCTAACCTAGTGAGGTTTAAATTAAAAAATTTGTTATATCACGGGCAAATGACTGCCACGCAGAGTTGACGGGAATAATAAAATTCCCGTTTTCCCTCGTTCGATGGCGTCTACCTGGTCGAGCGACTGTGCCAATCCTGCCTTTTCCAAGCAGGCGAGTTGACCCTACTTATTCCGCTCTAATGATTGTGCCAATACTGCCATGGGCAGAAGGTCCAAAAATGTGTGCCAGTCGTCCCGTCCCCATCCGTGAAAGGCAACCCGTCCCAAATAACTTCCTCACAGTACAATGAAAAAGTGGCATCATGCACAATTGTTTATCCTTAATAAGCCAAAACTTTATTGGAACATGAGAAAATAGAGGTACAAACTGAGATAAAGTGATTGTTTTCAAAAGAGGGTCACAGGACACCGACAGACTTTATCCATCAGCCATATTACTAAATTCCTAAAGAGGAAGGTTTGCAGTGACCAGAAATTATGGTAACTTCAGGGTGGTTTCCGGCTAGGAATTTTCAACTTTAATTTAACTTTCAAAAATTAATTTATAAAGGAAAGATCCGACACGACCCAACCACTCCAGCTGGGGGGGGGGTGGAATATTACTATTTAAACTTTTTAGACGATTTAAAAACGTTCCCCATACCCTACTAAGATAACAAATATTTTGTACAATAAATTATAGACAAATTTATTAGAAACTGGTTCGGAGAGCGCCCTTCGAGATTAGAAGGCGGCCAGATGAGTTCGGCTCAGCTTCAAGAGACGCTAACGGCATTTTCTACTATAGAAGCCAATAAAACTAGCAATGAGCAGTTTAATTATAATCGGGCAAGCCCATCCACATATCATCCGGTAACAGAAAAGTTCTATTCACATGGAACAAAGCCAATTTACTAGGTGAGATGGTATTGATGGAATAACCAGCTCTACATAAATCATCAATAATTCCATTAGTGACCACTCAAGTGCCGGCTTCTAATAATTAAGACGACAGGGTACAATACCGACCCGGGACTGTGATTTAGTACTCGGCGCTTTCGTTCATGGTCGTATCACAACGCCTACAGAGGCATCTGGCGGTCTTTCTGGGCGGTATCGGAAATGACACGCCAGAGAGACCACGCCAATAATCAACATACTAATTTTTAAATATTATTAACATTAAAACTTTTACCAGCTGGATTAAAGAATTAACTGTTATCGTATTAAGTATATTCTAATATTTTATTTTGTTAGTTATTATTGTGGTTTTTTATTATTTTTTTTTTCTTACTTTCTCCGTTTTGCGTTAGCATAGAGATAGTATTGTGATCGTAAAAAAATGTTTTTTACAAGTTGGTCTAAAAGTATATTTTAGGGTCCCATTAACCCAAAAAAGTGGTTTTTTCGAACAAAAATCTGTCTGTCCGTAGGCCTGTGTGTATGTGCAGTTCACTGAAGAACAAATGGATGGATCAATTTTTATGAAATTTGGTATGTATGTGTATTTAGCCAATATCTCCAGACCATTTTATCACTTTTTGAAATTTTATTTTTTTTTATTTTTATGGGTGAAAACATACAAAAATGGAATTTTCTCAAAAATGGCTCTTAAGATTTCGATTACATTTTCAGGAAAGATGTGAATTACAATTTAACATATTTTAATAAAACCCGCATGTCTCTAACTTGACTAGTTTTTTTAGTTATGGCAAAAAACCAATTTGGGAATTAAACTGGTAATTTTTAAAGTTCTTATTTTTTAGTGTTTAATATGGGGGAAATTGTTTTCCAATTCTTTGGAACCATTTATTTAAATAATTATCAACATCAAAATGTTTGCCAGCTGTGTTCTGTGTTCAGTAAAGTGTATTCTGATTTTTTTTTATTTATTATTGTTATTTTTTATTTTACTGTTTGCAACTATTTTGTATTCTATTAGCTTGCATATTTTGGTCACATCATTGGATATGAAGGTTGCTTATTTATATTGTTGTTAACTGATGGTTTATCGTATCGTTTAACGTCTGGCCTTTTTATTGTTTCATTCTAAATTTATTGTTATTTCTGTTGTTTTTCATTGCATTCCAAAAAAGTTCTATATACAATTTCGATCACAATATTTTAGTGTAAATTATTGTGAATTTTTAGATTATTATAACAATCTTAATACACTTTTATTGTTAATTTTAAGTTGTGTTATTGTATTTATATTGACGTGGCTTTTGGATTTGTGAAACCGTTAATATAAATAATGAAATAGTAATTGATATTCTGATGTGTGTAATGTATCACTTGCAAATTTATGTCAAATGAAAACAACAATGTTTAAGGGTTTTACGAGAATTAAATATCAAACTTCTTAAAAAGATGTCTGATTTAATTACGAGCAATTTGATTGAGGTGGTCAAGTAATATTTATTTAATGCGAAATCTGAAAGTGTAAATTTTAACTTTTGGAAGGTAATTATTACCAAATATCAACCCAGAACTGATTTTTATTTTTTATTTTCAAGTTTTGTTCCTTAAAATATTATAAATTGTTTCTTGCCACAACGTTTCCCCAGGCATAAACTAAAATGTTTATCTACAAAAGCACTTGTTTGTAATCATTGCCGATTTTAATTACTGTCGGTACAAAATGCAATATTATCTTCAAATAACAATTGAGACGTTGGCCTCGAGTAATGCTACAAGTCAGCTGCAGGGGAGGTAAACAACGAAAGCAACTTAGGTGATAAAACCGATAAGCCAGTGAGGGCAAAATATCTCAATAAATCCAGCGGTTCCATGACTGGCAAAAATAGCCGGTCAATCGATGTCCAGGCCACTAATGGATATGATCTGGTCCCTCCCGCCTTTCTCACAACAATAACTTACTCTTCTTTAAGCACGTTTTTTGTAAATATTATATATTTTAGAGATAGTACTTGTTGTATTTAGACACAACATGGTAAATATAATATTTATATATATGGAATATAATAATTAAATTGCTTTGTCACGGCTAAAACAAAACCAGATTTATGTTTTAAGAAGCAGCAGAGGCTGTCGGCTATGTTGGTTTTATCCCATAACGACAATGTTATTTGAGAATCCATATTTTTTTGTTATTTATTGTTATTATATTGCGCAAAGTTTAAAATTGCGCAACAAATCTGCAGCTATGGCTTCAACGCTAGCTGGATCCAAATGAACAATTAGCATTATTATGGTGTAACCTAACCTAACCTAGTGAGGTTTAAATTAAAAAATTTGTTATATCACGGGCAAATGACTGCCACGCAGAGTTGACGGGAATAATAAAATTCCCGTTTTCCCTCGTTCGATGGCGTCTACCTGGTCGAGCGACTGTGCCAATCCTGCCTTTTCCAAGCAGGCGAGTTGACCCTACTTATTCCGCTCTAATGATTGTGCCAATACTGCCATGGGCAGAAGGTCCAAAAATGTGTGCCAGTCGTCCCGTCCCCATCCGTGAAAGGCAACCCGTCCCAAATAACTTCCTCACAGTACAATGAAAAAGTGGCATCATGCACAATTGTTTATCCTTAATAAGCCAAAACTTTATTGGAACATGAGAAAATAGAGGTACAAACTGAGATAAAGTGATTGTTTTCAAAAGAGGGTCACAGGACACCGACAGACTTTATCCATCAGCCATATTACTAAATTCCTAAAGAGGAAGGTTTGCAGTGACCAGAAATTATGGTAACTTCAGGGTGGTTTCCGGCTAGGAATTTTCAACTTTAATTTAACTTTCAAAAATTAATTTATAAAGGAAAGATCCGACACGACCCAACCACTCCAGCTGGGGGGGGGGTGGAATATTACTATTTAAACTTTTTAGACGATTTAAAAACGTTCCCCATACCCTACTAAGATAACAAATATTTTGTACAATAAATTATAGACAAATTTATTAGAAACTGGTTCGGAGAGCGCCCTTCGAGATTAGAAGGCGGCCAGATGAGTTCGGCTCAGCTTCAAGAGACGCTAACGGCATTTTCTACTATAGAAGCCAATAAAACTAGCAATGAGCAGTTTAATTATAATCGGGCAAGCCCATCCACATATCATCCGGTAACAGAAAAGTTCTATTCACATGGAACAAAGCCAATTTACTAGGTGAGATGGTATTGATGGAATAACCAGCTCTACATAAATCATCAATAATTCCATTAGTGACCACTCAAGTGCCGGCTTCTAATAATTAAGACGACAGGGTACAATACCGACCCGGGACTGTGATTTAGTACTCGGCGCTTTCGTGCATGGTCGTATCACAACGCCTACAGAGGCATCTGGCGGTCTTTCTGGGCGGTATCGGAAATGACACGCCAGAGACCACGCCAATAATCAACATACTAATTTTTAAATATTATTAACATTAGAACTTTTACCAGCTGGATTAAAGAATTAACTGTTTTCGTATTAATTATATTCTGATATTTTATTTTGTTAGTTTTTATTGTGGTTTTTTATTATTTTTTTTTTCTTACTTTCTCCGTTTTGCGTTAGCATAGAGATAGTATTGTGATCGTAAAAAAATGTTTTTTACAAGTTGGTCTAAAAGTATATTTTAGGGTCCCATTAACCCAAAAAAGTGGTTTTTTCGAACAAAAATCTGTCTGTCCGTAGGCCTGTGTGTATGTGCAGTTCACTGAAGAACAAATGGATGGATCAATTTTTATGAAATTTGGTATGTATGTGTATTTAGCCAATATCTCCAGACCATTTTATCACTTTTTGAAATTTTATTTTTTTTTATTTTTATGGGTGAAAACATACAAAAATGGAATTTTCTCAAAAATGGCTCTTAAGATTTCGATTACATTTTCAGGAAAGATGTGAATTACAATTTAACATATTTTAATAAAACCCGCATGTCTCTAACTTGACTAGTTTTTTTAGTTATGGCAAAAAACCAATTTGGGAATTAAACTGGTAATTTTTAAAGTTCTTATTTTTTAGTGTTTAATATGGGGGAAATTGTTTTCCAATTCTTTGGAACCATTTATTTAAATAATTATCAACATCAAAATGTTTGCCAGCTGTGTTCTGTGTTCAGTAAAGTGTATTCTGATTTTTTTTTATTTATTATTGTTATTTTTTATTTTACTGTTTGCAACTATTTTGTATTCTATTAGCTTGCATATTTTGGTCACATCATTGGATATGAAGGTTGCTTATTTATATTGTTGTTAACTGATGGTTTATCGTATCGTTTAACGTCTGGCCTTTTTATTGTTTCATTCTAAATTTATTGTTATTTCTGTTGTTTTTCATTGCATTCCAAAAAAGTTCTATATACAATTTCGATCACAATATTTTAGTGTAAATTATTGTGAATTTTTAGATTATTATAACAATCTTAATACACTTTTATTGTTAATTTTAAGTTGTGTTATTGTATTTATATTGACGTGGCTTTTGGATTTGTGAAACCGTTAATATAAATAATGAAATAGTAATTGATATTCTGATGTGTGTAATGTATCACTTGCAAATTTATGTCAAATGAAAACAACAATGTTTAAGGGTTTTACGAGAATTAAATATCAAACTTCTTAAAAAGATGTCTGATTTAATTACGAGCAATTTGATTGAGGTGGTCAAGTAATATTTATTTAATGCGAAATCTGAAAGTGTAAATTTTAACTTTTGGAAGGTAATTATTACCAAATATCAACCCAGAACTGATTTTTATTTTTTATTTTCAAGTTTTGTTCCTTAAAATATTATAAATTGTTTCTTGCCACAACGTTTCCCCAGGCATAAACTAAAATGTTTATCTACAAAAGCACTTGTTTGTAATCATTGCCGATTTTAATTACTGTCGGTACAAAATGCAATATTATCTTCAAATAACAATTGAGACGTTGGCCTCGAGTAATGCTACAAGTCAGCTGCAGGGGAGGTAAACAACGAAAGCAACTTAGGTGATAAAACCGATAAGCCAGTGAGGGCAAAATATCTCAATAAATCCAGCGGTTCCATGACTGGCAAAAATAGCCGGTCAATCGATGTCCAGGCCACTAATGGATATGATCTGGTCCCTCCCGCCTTTCTCACAACAATAACTTACTCTTCTTTAAGCACGTTTTTTGTAAATATTATATATTTTAGAGATAGTACTTGTTGTATTTAGACACAACATGGTAAATATAATATTTATATATATGGAATATAATAATTAAATTGCTTTGTCACGGCTAAAACAAAACCAGATTTATGTTTTAAGAAGCAGCAGAGGCTGTCGGCTATGTTGGTTTTATCCCATAACGACAATGTTATTTGAGAATCCATATTTTTTTGTTATTTATTGTTATTATATTGCGCAAAGTTTAAAATTGCGCAACAAATCTGCAGCTATGGCTTCAACGCTAGCTGGATCCAAATGAACAATTAGCATTATTATGGTGTAACCTAACCTAACCTAGTGAGGTTTAAATTAAAAAATTTGTTATATCACGGGCAAATGACTGCCACGCAGAGTTGACGGGAATAATAAAATTCCCGTTTTCCCTCGTTCGATGGCGTCTACCTGGTCGAGCGACTGTGCCAATCCTGCCTTTTCCAAGCAGGCGAGTTGACCCTACTTATTCCGCTCTAATGATTGTGCCAATACTGCCATGGGCAGAAGGTCCAAAAATGTGTGCCAGTCGTCCCGTCCCCATCCGTGAAAGGCAACCCGTCCCAAATAACTTCCTCACAGTACAATGAAAAAGTGGCATCATGCACAATTGTTTATCCTTAATAAGCCAAAACTTTATTGGAACATGAGAAAATAGAGGTACAAACTGAGATAAAGTGATTGTTTTCAAAAGAGGGTCACAGAACACCGACAGACTTTATCCATCAGCCATATTACTAAATTCCTAAAGAGGAAGGTTTGCAGTGACCAGAAATTATGGTAACTTCAGGGTGGTTTCCGGCTAGGAATTTTCAACTTTAATTTAACTTTCAAAAATTAATTTATAAAGGAAAGATCCGACACGACCCAACCACTCCAGCTGGGGGGGGGGGTGGAATATTACTATTTAAACTTTTTAGACGATTTAAAAACGTTCCCCATACCCTACTAAGATAACAAATATTTTGTACAATAAATTATAGACAAATTTATTAGAAACTGGTTCGGAGAGCGCCCTTCGAGATTAGAAGGCGGCCAGATGAGTTCGGCTCAGCTTCAAGAGACGCTAACGGCATTTTCTACTATAGAAGCCAATAAAACTAGCAATGAGCAGTTTAATTATAATCGGGCAAGCCCATCCACATATCATCCGGTAACAGAAAAGTTCTATTCACATGGAACAAAGCCAATTTACTAGGTGAGATGGTATTGATGGAATAACCAGCTCTACATAAATCATCAATAATTCCATTAGTGACCACTCAAGTGCCGGCTTCTAATAATTAAGACGACAGGGTACAATACCGACCCGGGACTGTGATTTAGTACTCGGCGCTTTCGTTCATGGTCGTATCACAACGCCTACAGAGGCATCTGGCGGTCTTTCTGGGCGGTATCGGAAATGACACGCCAGAGAGACCACGCCAATAATCAACATACTAATTTTTAAATATTATTAACATTAAAACTTTTACCAGCTGGATTAAAGAATTAACTGTTATCGTATTAAGTATATTCTAATATTTTATTTTGTTAGTTATTATTGTGGTTTTTTATTATTTTTTTTTTCTTACTTTCTCCGTTTTGCGTTAGCATAGAGATAGTATTGTGATCGTAAAAAAATGTTTTTTACAAGTTGGTCTAAAAGTATATTTTAGGGTCCCATTAACCCAAAAAAGTGGTTTTTTCGAACAAAAATCTGTCTGTCCGTAGGCCTGTGTGTATGTGCAGTTCACTGAAGAACAAATGGATGGATCAATTTTTATGAAATTTGGTATGTATGTGTATTTAGCCAATATCTCCAGACCATTTTATCACTTTTTGAAATTTTATTTTTTTTTATTTTTATGGGTGAAAACATACAAAAATGGAATTTTCTCAAAAATGGCTCTTAAGATTTCGATTACATTTTCAGGAAAGATGTGAATTACAATTTAACATATTTTAATAAAACCCGCATGTCTCTAACTTGACTAGTTTTTTTAGTTATGGCAAAAAACCAATTTGGGAATTAAACTGGTAATTTTTAAAGTTCTTATTTTTTAGTGTTTAATATGGGGGAAATTGTTTTCCAATTCTTTGGAACCATTTATTTAAATAATTATCAACATCAAAATGTTTGCCAGCTGTGTTCTGTGTTCAGTAAAGTGTATTCTGATTTTTTTTTTATTTATTATTGTTATTTTTTATTTTACTGTTTGCAACTATTTTGTATTCTATTAGCTTGCATATTTTGGTCACATCATTGGATATGAAGGTTGCTTATTTATATTGTTGTTAACTGATGGTTTATCGTATCGTTTAACGTCTGGCCTTTTTATTGTTTCATTCTAAATTTATTGTTATTTCTGTTGTTTTTCATTGCATTCCAAAAAAGTTCTATATACAATTTCGATCACAATATTTTAGTGTAAATTATTGTGAATTTTTAGATTATTATAACAATCTTAATACACTTTTATTGTTAATTTTAAGTTGTGTTATTGTATTTATATTGACGTGGCTTTTGGATTTGTGAAACCGTTAATATAAATAATGAAATAGTAATTGATATTCTGATGTGTGTAATGTATCACTTGCAAATTTATGTCAAATGAAAACAACAATGTTTAAGGGTTTTACGAGAATTAAATATCAAACTTCTTAAAAAGATGTCTGATTTAATTACGAGCAATTTGATTGAGGTGGTCAAGTAATATTTATTTAATGCGAAATCTGAAAGTGTAAATTTTAACTTTTGGAAGGTAATTATTACCAAATATCAACCCAGAACTGATTTTTATTTTTTATTTTCAAGTTTTGTTCCTTAAAATATTATAAATTGTTTCTTGCCACAACGTTTCCCCAGGCATAAACTAAAATGTTTATCTACAAAAGCACTTGTTTGTAATCATTGCCGATTTTAATTACTGTCGGTACAAAATGCAATATTATCTTCAAATAACAATTGAGACGTTGGCCTCGAGCAATGCTACAAGTCGGCTACAGGGGAGGTAAACAACGAAAGCAACTTAGGTGATAAAACCGATAAGCCAGTGAGGGCAAAATATCTCAATAAATCCAGCGGTTCCATGACTGGCAAAAATAGCCGGTCAATCGATGTCCAGGCCACTAATGGATATGATCTGGTCCCTCCCACCTTTCTCACAACAATGACTTACTCTTCTTTAAGCACGTTTTTTTGTAAATATTATATATACTTGTTGTATTTAGACACAACATGGTAAATATAATATTTATATATATGGAACAATAATTAAATTGCTTTGTCACTGCTAAAACAAAACCAGATTTATGTTTTAAGAGGCAGCACAGGCTGTCGGCCATGTTGGTTTTACCCCATAACAACAATGTTATTTGCGAATCAATATTTTTTTGTTATTTATTGACCAAAAGTTGTGTATGAGGTGTCGTTTTAAACGTTATCATATTGCGCATTGGATTTGCTTTTTATATTTCGAATACACACACCTAGTTTTTCGAAAAATAGGTAAAAATTAAAACTTCAAACTAAATATTTTGTATATTTTTCTGTAAAACTAATTATGAATTCACAAAGCAATTCCAACGCGCAATTTCATTCTCAATACCGCTGTATGTGTGGGGGTGAGCGGGTGGGTCAATACTACTTTACGTGTGGGGGTAGGCGGGTAGGTCAATACCGCTTTACGTGTGGGGGTGGGCGGGTGCGTCGATACCGCCATACGTGTGGGGGTGGGCGGGTGGGCCAATGCCGTTTTACGCGTGGGGGTGGGCGAGTGGGTCAATACCGCTGTATGTGTGGGGGTGAGCGGGTGGGTCAATACCGTTTTACGCGTGGGGGTAGGCGGGTGGGTCAATACCGCTGTATGTGTGGGGGTGAGCGGGTGGGTCAATACCGCTGTATGTGTGGGGTGAGCGGGTGGGTCATTACCGTTTTACGCGTGGGGGTGAGCGGGTGGGTTAGGTTAGGTTAAACTTAAATTAGGTATTTTAAACCCCCGATTAAAAATAACTGTTTAATTTTGATACGCGTTACCGTATGCCCGGTCTGAAAATAGCATTGTTGGGATTAAAACCAACATAGCCGTCAGCCTCTGCAGACTCTTACGAGTGTTTTTTTATGTATCCGTGACAAATACGTTTTAATTAGGAAATACAAATGTCATGCTAAAATAAAATAAGCCAATTAAATAAAATAACAAAATACTTTCAACTAAAGAAAAACACGTCCTCTTAAAATTCTGATTGCTTTATCATTTTCAGCTTGAAATTACGGTAATAAGTAACATATCTCATGACCAAGTTCACAAATAAAATTTTGAAATTGACTCCTAGATCTTGGACCCCAAGTGATATAGTGACCCCAGTGTTTACACTAAAGCGCTCAAAATGTAGTGTGGTTTATAATAATTTATTCTAAAAGCAAATGTTTTACAAACTGTGAAAACAGGGGTACCTGACTTAAAAATCACCTTGGTATAGTTAGTATGGACGTAGATACAAATTTATTATGAATTAAATGTGTTCGTTCGTTTAAAATATCATTTCAGAAATCCAAAATAATATTTTTCTTTTTATTAATATACTAATTATAATATTTACTCGATATGTATATGTACAAAAAAGAAATTCTGTAGAAAAAAGAACATAACTTATTTGAATTGAATTTACTTATGTTCTCATTATCGATTCCCCTCCTTACCTCCTAAGCTCATATCGATGAGAAGAATAAGTGAAGTGTATGGGATACAAATTTAGCCTTCCATTCTCCGTTTACAGTATGTTTTGGCTTATCGAAACACATACGTATATCTAAAGTTGACAGTGTCTCCCTTCACATTGTCTTTCTAGCCAACTTTCTTCTCCAGCGGTGGTCCGTACCTACATAATCGTCAAGGATGTTAATAAAGTTTACATCCAGTAAAGAAGTTATCGACCGACATTCCCATGGAATGGTCAATATTATTTACCCGGTAACTACAATCTCTGACAAATTGACCGTAAATCAGCTGTTTCTGAGGTAAACGAAGACTAATTTGAGGACATTCCTGAGTGGCTCCGGCCCAGAGGACCGCTACTGTCGATGTAAATCAGCGCTCCCTGCGGGAGCTCTTCTAATTAATTGCCGTCGTCAGCTCTTCAGCAGGCGCCGGTCGATCCCAATCATCGCCCAGGCGATGTCATCATTCTCTATTGTAATAGATACGATCTTACGATTTTTATGGTCAACTGTTTTACTACTAAGTCTGGAAATGGAACAATTATAATTAAGGAAGTATCTAGAGGGGCCATTTTAATTGCTTCCACAAACAAAGCAGGGCCAGACTTATAAGCAAGAATTTTTTTGCCTGTGATTATAAGACTTGATTTTTTTAACTTAATAACATTAGTGTTATGTTATTTATAGTAATAATAAAACTAATATAATTAATTGTAGGATTTATTATTGGTATTTTTATATTGAATTTAGATGAAACGGATTATTTAAATGAAAATTTTTTGAGTAAAAACTTAAAAATAAAGAACACTATTTTATAACTATACAACATTATCCAACGGCGCTAGATTCATTACGAGTTGGTTCTCTACGCTTGATTACCCTTCTCTCCGTAGTTTTCTTTAAATAACCAAATCGAAATGAAAGCTTAGCCTGCTAGGGTTCTCCTAGTTAACAAAATTGTATAGTCTAGAAAGCAATATAAATCTACCTTATGGGGATTTAAGGAAGAAGAATCATGTCAGCGTTAGTAGAAATTGCCTTAAACATTCCATAATGAAAAACAAACTATCCAAACTTTTGCGTCACGTTCATTTATTTCACTTGTTCGAATAAATTATTAAATTGACGCCATTGTTAGACCTATTGTAAAAGGAAATGTTGAGCGTGGTTTTAACCCTTTAGGAATGGAATTTCGAGGAATTCTTTCCTAGTGGATATCTATGATACAAAAGCTAACTTCCCTCTAAATGCCATCAAAATCTGTGGGGTGGTTCAGGATATTTCGTTATGAGTGAGTACATCATATTTTGATTTCATATGTTAAGATAAAGATACAGTTTATAAATAAAGTTTTTCATTAATTAGAGTTGAGCTAGATAGACTAAATATGTACACTTCATAGCATTAGTACTTGCATGAAATAGGTGAACTGGAGTATTACTAATTAATGTTGACAAAAATAATTAGTGAAATGGCTTTATTAGGTGGAGTTAGGATTACTAAGTCCTCTCTTCCACCCACCCTTATTATTGGTATAAGTGTATACCATTATTATTATAAAAATCATATCTTATTCATATTTAGTAAGCTATTAGGTTAAACATTTTAAAACAACTAAAATCTAATCTAATTTTAGACCTGATTAGAAATACATTTCCTTTAAAGGGTACATAAGTTCCCAGCACAGAACGAATAGATAGAGTAGGGTTAAGAAGAGAACGGCTTCTCTTTAAAAAAAACACAATTTTTGTATCTGTATAATGGTGCGTATTTTAAGAGTGTTATTTTTTAATTAATTTCAATATTTTTAACTTTGTTCTTGCATACTAATTTAGAACTTTTTGTCAATTTCATTAATATTACTTCTATTTATATTGATTATTCCAGCATCTTTATACTTGTTCCAAGTGTAGGGTGTAGTTCCCCATTCAACATGTCGTAAATGTAAGGGTGTATATACCACTATGTACCTGCAACTGAAAAATTTCATTACGTACTTAAAAGACATCTTTGACAGGTAGCCGTTCAAAAAATATGTAGTTTTATCGAAAGACGAATAGCGTGGTACATAAAGACCCTTAAGTGATGTTGCACAATGCACAGTAGCTTGTAACAACGAACAGCCATTTAAACAGGAAATACAAATCATGAATGTCTCTTGTGAGCAAGAAACGTTCTAAATACTATAATAAATAATGTCTGGACACATTAATTTATCTCAGTATGCTTTAAATGTACTTGAAAATATCGTATTAACAAGAAGTATTAAGAAATAAATATTTTTATTTGTTGATTTTAGACGATTTTCAAAATAACTGTATGTTATCAATATAATCAGTTGCAACAAGTGAGATTTGAAGCACGATTGGTGTGGATTTTATTGTACTTAAACATTAATAATTCACAGTTTGCAATTAAATCCATGAAATTAAATCAAAGTTACATTAATTAACTCTGTGTTAGATTAACTCTGGGTTAGAAATGGTCCCGAACTCTGAAACTAATTACTGCAATATACAAAATGAGCAGACCGTGGCAAGGTTCAGCGAAACAGTAAAATGGTGCAAATGTAGTCTTAAACTGGTTAATAAATAAACACAGTAGTTTTCATTCATAGAACAAATTTAACTGTCAACGTATTACAAGTTATGAAACAGGAAAGAAAGAAACGGGGGTCACATTAAATAGTGCATTGAATGGGTTATAACTAGTTAGAAACTTGGCGTGCCTAGTACAGTAGTTAGTTCTCCAGTTCGCCGCGCGGATGACCTGGAAGGGTAGTTCCTCCCCTTATTATATTCTCAAGGTAAAAGTAGTAATTATTACTGCAGATTTATAAAACTCTACGGATTTTTTCCGCTAATTCACTACCACTACTTTTTTCCGTTAGTTCACTACCACTACTCTTTTTGTTTCCGTTAGTTCGCTACCACTTCATAAATATTCTATTCCTCTAAAAACTGTTCCCCAATCATTTTTACGCCCACTTTGATACTCCATATCCGCTAGGAATCCAATATTGCTGGACTTAACTTATCGGCTTCCAATAACTTACACGGAGAGTCCAATAACTCGTTCGGCGCAAAGTCAATCGTTGGGTGAGGTGAAAAAGTAGTATTTTCTTAAACTAAGCTATTTTCAAGTATTTTCTATGTTTCACGTGAGTAAACTTTAAGAATATACTACCCCCTAGTAAACACTAAGACGATCCAGACGGTTAGAACATTCTAATATTTGCGGGTGAATAAACGTCAGTGTTTTCTAATTAAAGTTAGAATATTCTTAATATTTTCCTCTCTTCCACTCAACCTTATTATTGGTTTGTCCACCAATAATAAGGTTGGACATGCTGGCTTTTATTTTAGTTGCAGCCATGGGCTATGAGAGTCGGAGATTGCAAGCAGGTACTTAAGTTGAGGATTAAATAATTGGTTTTTGACGTCTATGTTTTTGCCTAAATGCGAGGAGACCCGAGGTGGAGCTCTTGTCATCTCGCCAGAAAATAGAAATACCATTGGATTTACCAGTTTGTGATCCAACTTAACGTAACCTAACCTAACCTAGCCATATTTGCGATTAAAAAAAAGCAGTGGTAGTGAATTAACGGAAAAATTAGTGGTAGTGAAGTAACTGAAAAAGTTCAAATCTACATTAGTTGCAATCCGTTTATTTACGAGGCGTTTACTGCGGACTTAATAAAGCGACAGCTGTTATTTTTTATTTTTTTGTTTTTGTTATGATTTATGCAAGTTTTAACAGGATGAATGACAAAGCATTTATGGATATAAAAAATATGTACGCTTAGTACATTTTCATAATTTCGATATTTATTAGCTCAGTAAGATAGTAAATGTTCAATAAGATCAGTTTAACTAAAACCATATTTAGAAGTAAATAAACCATAGATATTCATATACAAAATAAAATAATTAGTACAACGTCAAGTTAGTATTACTACATAAATACAACAATAACAAATAACATTAGCCTATAATTCTTAATTTTTTTAACTTTTCCGACGAATCCAACAAAAATTTAAGAATGATAATATCTCCAACGTTACAATGAATGTCAAACAAACATAAAACTATCTTAAAAATGGATAGTTCATAATTGTTTGAAAGTTAGACTTATTAGAAACTATGTTTATTTCAAATATAAAAATGAAGAAACCTGTAAATTAAATTATTACCAATGAAGAATATATTCAATTATTTTTTTTATTTTTATTCATTAAGAATTTATTTATTTTTATAGTTGAAAGAAACATCATTTCTAATAAATCTCACTTTCAAACAAACATGAACTATCTAATTCGTGAACATACTGTATCGAACCTAGGTGGCCACAAAAAAGACAAATATATAAATTATGTAATTTATTAAGATTTTATTTTTTAGTAAACCAACAACTTACATTTGAATTTAAAATTAAGATTACCTAGAAACGTCATTTCATAAGAAATAAACAAAACCCTTCTCAATTTCAAGAGAATTAATCTATAACTAAAACACAGCTGAAATATTTGTCATGCCTTTATTTATGAATTTCGTATTCGCTTGATATGCTGTAAGTTTTGCTAGAAATGACACCGATAAGTACAAAATAGTCTAAAATAAACTATATCATTGCAAAAATAAATATTTTACTTTTTATTTAAATATTAAAATTAGAACGATATATGTTAAATAAAAACATTTTCATTTAAGAAAATTAGAGCCTCACAATGTACCCCATATGGTTATCTCGTTTTAATATTGCTTTAGAAAAGCAAGAAAAAAAATTCAATAACTAAATAAAATAATATATAATAATACATAAAATATTTAATTCTATAAACACTTGTATTGTACGTTTCTTAACTAGATACTCGTATTTAAACTTAGAAAAATTACACCTTCGTCTAATTAAAATGTTGAACCTTCTTTTGTTATTTATCACGATGTTCGAAAATCACTCCTTACATCCCTTTGGTCTTTTTGTTTGTATTTTTTAAAGGGTTGACAGGCATGAGAGAACGGTTGAGTCTGGTCGTTTTTTTCACCGGGCAATGACAGTTGAGTATGTACAGATTTGAGCAACTCTGGTTTTGATTGAGTTTGATGATGAGAAATCGGTCCTCCAGTTGGTTGAGAAGGCCGATTCCACACACGATTTCGCGACTGGTAGGTATGTTGTTGTAATTGTGGTTTATTAGAGCATGGTGGTGGTCTTTGAAAACGTGGTTGATAGTTTGGCCTGTTTGTACTGAATGAATTCGGAGGTGGCTTTTGTAGCGAGTGTGATTGTGAATCTACGTGGTTGTAATGCCTAGGTCTGTCCGAGCGCTCTTTAAAACCAACGCTCCTCCAAGAATTGGCAGAATAATATTCTTCAGAATTCTGGTTTTTTGTTCTTTCATAATCCGTGCATGAATTTAAAGACGTTGGTGAATTATTGTCTGCTTGAGATTTTGAATTATCAGAATAATTCGTCTGCTTTGATTTAAATATACCTGGTTGGGGGTTGCTATATCCTAAATAATTTGGTTTAAAATGACAGGGTATGGATTCATATCTATCAGAATCATGGTGAACATTAAAGGGCCCATCTTGCTGCAGCTGAGTATTTACTGAGTTCGGCCTGTAATATGATGACCGAGAATCCTGACGCCATTGTCTTTTCTTTTTATATCCCCCACGCCCGAAAGCATCTGGCTTTTCAAACAATAGTTTATCATTTTTTCTATCATCTGAATATGTACCATCTGTGTCTTCAATGTGGGTTCTGTTGAGCTTTGAACAGTTGTAATTCAGATTACTTCTAACAGAACTACTTTCTTCCATATTAAAGTTTCTTTTGCGTGGTTCTATTCTAGGTTCACACCTCCAATCAATAATGTCATTCTTCGTATGGTAGGGCACTCTTTTCAAGTTTGCCTCTGAACCCCCTTTACATCCGTTCTTCAAATCATCTACGTATGGTTTCCGCTCAATTTTGTGTCCCCTGGCTTGTTGGAACCCTTAAACACACAATTAGCAATTAATAGTCCATTAAATACGTTTTAAATACAACAGAATTGAGTTAAATACTCAGCAAACTAGCGAATTAACTTTGTGCATGACATTTTGTATTACATAAATATGAAAAAGATAAAATTATAGGCCTATAGTAAGAGAGTTCGGTTGAGTTTTTTCTTATTTTGAACTTGTTATTCTTGAAATACAATTTTTCTAGCATTGTCAAGAATGTTCCTTACAAACAAAAACACACGCACGCACGCACGAAAGCACACAAACATCTCGATATATATACATTTATTGAAATTGCACTAAGAAGTAAATGCATGTAAATATTGCAGTTTTTTTCCTTACTTTTCATAGCATCTTCTGGTGGTATGTTCATCTTTTCAATCATGTACCTGAAAAGAAACCAATTTTTAATAAAAAAAGATCGTTTCACAAGAGGACATATTATTTCATTATTTTAAGTCTTACTTTTAACGAACTAAATTATTATAAAAGGACGTCAATGATAGACGTTAAGAGTACATTGATTGTTATGAACGAATGACATTTTGGGGTCAAACCAAATGTTGCGCTTTGACTTAAAAAAGCGTGTGTATTGTTGTACATGTAAGCGTATATAATGACAAAACAATAAATGGCGTTTCCACGAAAGTTTTAAAATTACGTGTGAAGGAAACGAAGCAATGAATTATACGATAAGGAAGAAGTTAAAGTGACCTTTACTGAACTTAATTTGTGGAATGCTGTTAAGTATTTGCAGTAATACAAGAACTAATTATAAAGCATTTCTTTTTTTAGAAGAGGCCGACATCAACCTTACTCTGCCCACTCCTCATAGACTTTTGATCTGTGCGAGGAACTTATTCAGACAGAATAAGTGAGCAAACCAGTACAGTAGATAAATCTTCCAGTCAAGGCCGAATTCGAACCAGCACCATCTATTTAAAAACATACCCAAACATAGTATTGTACAGTTGTTTATTGTGACACAAACTAAATTACTTGACTATTACGTACTTATTGTGGGGTTGCTTTGCCAAAACCTGCAATTTTACGTCCAACTGTAGTTTGTTCAAGATATATTGCAAACGTTAAACTAGAAATATTAACACAAACTATAATATTAAATTATTTTTTATTTATTATTTTGTTGCTCGGTAAAACGTAACAATTTTGTCAGTAATATTGCAAAGTTATTCGATACATCAAACACTGGAACATTACACTAATATTGGTAAAACCGAAGCCTTTTGTCAGTAACGGTATACGGTTATTTAACGTATCGTAAACAAAGATATTATAATAATAATATTATGGGCCTATTATTGCGTAAATATATGTATATATGTAAATTGTTATTTGTGTGTGTGTGTGTGTGTGTGTGTGTGTGTGTGTGTGTGTGTGTGTGTGTGTGTGTGTGCGCGCGTGCGCGTCCGTGCGTGCGTGCGTGCGTGCGTGTGTGTGTGTGTGTGTGTGTGTGTGTGTGTGTGTGTGTGTGTGTGTGTGTGTGTGTGTGTGTGTGTGTGTGTGTGTGTGTGTGTGTGTGTGTGTGTGTGTGTGTGTGTGTGTGTGTGTGTGTGTGTGTGTGTGTGTGTGTGGGCGCGTGTGCGTGTGTGCGACACAAACATATTTTAGACGGGTTGTAACAAGTTTTTTTTTCAATGCGATAGGAAAATGCCAACAATCCTTTGATAATCTTACCAGTACAGTACCATTTTCAATTTCAATTTTAAACACCACAGTTATGTTGCTATGTTGATGGGGGTTGTTTAATTTTAACGGAGAATATTTTATCTCACAACATCTACAGTTAACTTTGATATCCAGGATTCTTAGGAACACTTCAAGCAAACATGCATCTCGTAAAAAAGTACGTATATGCCTATTATTATTTCATAAGCACTATAATTAAATATTTATGTTTCAAGGCCAGGTTCAAACCAAAATTTAAAAAGTTCAAGTATTAATTGTTATTCATCGAGCTATTAATGAATGGTTTTATTATCTAATGTCAATTACTTCAGTTGACAATTGGTTAATTGCAACCCGTTTACATCGATGTTCCTACATAACAAAGATGATAATAATTTAATTAGAAGTTTAGATTTCTATTTTTTCTACTTTAGTTTGATCATCAATTGGATTAAATTTAATCTGTTTCGACGCCCATCTATAAATATTAAATAATTAAAATATACATAAACAGAAATATATTAAATTCGTAAACTTTAGTTTATGTATACATAGTGTTCCAGTATATGTAAATTATGACAAATTGGAGTAAAAAAACAAAACTTCTACTTTATTTTCTTATTGGTCGTACTTTGTGCCATACATGGTGAGTTTTAGTTAATTACTCCCTAACTTATATCCACAGTTTATAAAATATTTGCTTTTTGAACATGCCATTAAATTAATACTAACCCACACCACATTTATAGTGTTTTAATTCTATTTGGTAACGTTTTGGGGTTCAAGATCTAGGAGTCTACTTCAAAATTTTAAATAGGAACGTGGTCATGTGATATGTCATTTAACACCGTCATTTTAAGTTGAAAATGAAAGTGCAATCAGAATTTTAAAAACCTGTGTCGTTCTTTAATTATTAATTATTTGTTATTTCATTTAATCATTGTTCATCACCTTTGTATTTTCCTAAAAAAATTTTCATTGCTGAACCAAAATCATATTTTTGTCTTTATTGTTTTAGTTTTTTTTTTTTTTTTTTTTTAACCAAGACAAATCAGTTTCAATTAGGAAAATACATAGGCGATGACCAACTAAATAAAATAACAAAATAATCAATAACTAAAAAATCACAAATCCTTTTTAAATTCTGATTGCGTTATCGTATTCAGCTTGAAATGGCGGTGTTAAGTCGCATATCACTTGACTACGTTCACATTTAAAATTTTGAAGTTAACTCCTAGATATATATTGGACCCCAAGTGATCCCTAATAACATCGAAACAACCTAAATGTAGTGTGGATTGATTTACAGCCCCATACAAAGAAAAACAACCTTTATAAACTGTGGAAACAAGTTAGCGGGTAACTGACTTAAACCTTGCCCTGTATATAAAAAAATTTTGTCTTTATATATTTCCTTTCAAACTTATAGTTTATTACACATTACCTCAATAGCTTACCTACAAATAAAGTAACCGGTTCGGTTGACCCCGTGTGTGCAGTGGACCGCTATCAACGGATCTAAAACAATAAGGAAATATCTAATAGCAACTATTAGGTATTAATAGCAAATAGATAAAACATATTAAACATTAATTATGTCGTATTGATAATTAGTTACTGTACAATAACTGGGCTCCTTGAATACGCTAGTTATATTAGCATTATTATTATTTAATTCTGCATTTTTAATAATTAGATATTAAATTATCACATAATTTCATTGTTTCTTCTAATGGCGGTTAATGTTTCTAAAAAGCAGTGGTAAGGTATGTAATAGTGGAGGATGTAATAGTGGGGGATGTAACAGTGAGGAATGTAATAGTGGGGGATGTAATAGTGGCGGATGTAATAGTGGGGGATGTAATAGTGGAGGATGTAATAATGGAGGATGTAATAGTGGGAGATGTAATAGTTGGGGATGTAACAATGAGGAATGTAATAGTGGGGGATGTAATAGTGGGGGATGTAATAGTGGGGGATGTAATAGTGGCGGATGACATAGTGGAGGATGTAATAGTGGGGGATGTAATAGTGGGGGATTAATAGTGGGGGATGTAATAGTGGGGGATGTAATAGTGGGGGATGTAATAGTGGGGGATGTAATAGTGGGGGATGTAATAGTGGGGGATGTAATAGTGGGGGATGTAATAGTGGGGGATGTAATAGTGGGGGATGTAATAGTGGAGGATGACATAGTGGAGGATGTAATAGTGGGGGATGTAACAGTGAGGAATGTAATAGTGGGGGGTGTAATAGTGGGGGATGTAATAGTGGGGGATGTAATAGTGGGGGATGTAATAGTGGGGGATGTAATAGTGGGGGATGTAATAGTGGAGGATGTAATAGTGGGGGATGTAATAGTGGGGGATGTAATAGTGGAGGATGACATAGTGGAGGATGTAATAGTGGGGGATGTAACAGTGAGGAATGTAATAGTGGGGGATGTAATAGTGGGGGATGTAATAGTGGGGGATGTAATAGTGGCGGATGTAATAGTAGAGGATGTAATAGTGGGGGATGTAATAGTGGGGGATGTAATAGTGGGGGATATAATAGTGGAGGATGTAATAGTGAGGGATGTAATAGTGGGGGATGTAATAGTGGGGGATGTAATAGTGGGGGATGTAATAGTGGAGGATGTAATAGTGAGGGATGTAACAGTGAGGAATGTAATAGTGGGGGATGTAATAGTGGGGGATGTAATAGTGGGGGATGTAATAGTGGGGGAAGTAATAGTGGGGGATGTAATAGTGGCAGATGTAATAGTGGAGGATGTAACAGTGGGGATGTAATAGTGGGGGATGTAACAGTGAGGAATGTAATAGTGGGGGATGTAATAGTGGGGGATGTAATAGTGGGGGATGTAATAGTGGCGGATGTAATAGTGGAGGATGTAATAATGGGGGATTTAATAGTGGAGGATGTAATAGTGGGGGATTTAATAGTGGAGGATGTAATAGTGGAGGATGTAATAGTGGGGGATGTAATAGTGGCGGATGTAATAGTGGAGGATGTAATAGTGGAGGATGTAGTAGTGGAGGATGTAATAGTGGAGGATGTAATAGTGGGGAATGTAATCATAATTCATTGAAAAAAATGTCACTATTCAACCACAGAAACCTGTAGTAATATGAAATAAATTGAAATCTAACGAGGCTGTAGCTACAAAGGAATCAATACGATAAATATAAAACATAATTCTAAAATCTAAAGTGAGTTGGATACAAAACAAAAATGTTTTGTGAACAATTTAGTAGTCCTTAGAAGTTTGTACTTTAGTTCGTTTAGAAAGTCCTATTTTATTTATGAACATATATGAACATTTATAACATATTTATTTATGAACATAGGCAGGAAAAACTAAATCCTTCAACAGAGTGTAAAAAAATAAGATACATTAATTTTTTTACATGTTCTGTTATGTATTTAAAAAATACATCACAGATTCATTTCTTAAAAATTACAAAATCCACCCATTTTCAAAGTGTTCAAACTTAAAATGTATAATCTCACCAGGATTAAATTAATTACAACTTATTAAATTATTTTAATAAAAAAATTACTACATTACACGTTTGCATTATTAAATTTAAAAAAACTATAAAATTATATCGAAATTCATTTAAAACTTAGTTTAGCTACTGTCATATTTTCTTAACGCCTAGAGTATGTAAATGATTTAGCTCTCCATACTTTTATTATGTCAAAGTTATTCTACATTTCCAGTTGAATTTCTTTCTTACAATTTAAGCAATATAATTTATAGCGTCCAACTTTATAGTTGCAGATTAATTATAATGAATATATAAATAATGGTTTTCAATGATCTTTGATCTTGAAAATATAAAACTTTCCATAATGTAATAATTTTACTTGCCAATTTGATTATATTGTAAATGTTATAATTGCAATTCATATTACATCGACTATAACTATTGCGCAAATTTTTTTCTCAATATCATGAATTTCAAAATATTTATAAAATTGGATTTTGGCCATGTCATAGCATGTGGATGTGTTTTGTTCGTTTTTCCATATCCAAACAACCTAATTCTATCACGGTGAATTATAATTACAGAATTAATTCACTGGACTCATCTTCATATTTAATTTATTATATTTCATCTACTGCCAAAATTATAAAGATACAACTTTCTATGATTTGGAGCGTACTTTGGCGCTGAAACACACACTTACATTGACGATGACCCTCCCCAATAATAGCAATGAGTCTCCCACCCACTCATCCACGTACATTAGTGATGACCCTTCCACCCACACATCCACGTGCATTGGCGACGACCCAACCTATAAAGTACACTAGCAATGGGTCTCCCACCCACTCATCCACGTACATTAGTGATGGCCATTCTACCCACCCATCCACGTGCATTGGCGACGACCCAACCCATATACAACACTAGCAATGAGTCTCCCACCCACTAATCCACATAAATTAGTGATGGCCCTTCCACCCAACCCATATACTACACTAGCAATGAGTCTCCCACCCACTCATCCACGTACATTAGTGATGACCCTTCCACCCACCCATTCAAGTACATTGGCGACGACCCAACCCATATACTACACTAGCCATGAGTCTCCCACCCACTCATCCACGTACATTAGTGATGGCCCTTCCACCCACCCATCCACGTGTATTAGCGACGACCCAACCTATATACTACACTAGCAATGAGTCTCCCACCTACTCATCCACGTACATTAGTGATGGGCCTTCCACCACAATACAAATCAAACTTATATTCTTCATTTCGTCCCTGGTGAAATTTTGATGGCTTTTAAGCAAACATATTGAATAATCAACAAATTTAATTTTTAATAAATGCATTTTCGCCTTCTCCAGCATCGTATTACGTAACAAATTTTACAAAAATATAAAACATATGTTAAGAAATTTTATTTCGTAGGCTTAAGAGGCCGGTGTCATTACTAATAATTAACTAACGCTTCCGGTAACATCCGCGTCAAGGTGTTATCTGCAATATTCTCTGTCTCACAGATACCACTGAGGATGCCACATCACAGCATGGGCGAAACGTTTGGTGATGTAAATATTGTAGATAACACCTTGACGCTGTCGTTGCCGGAAGCTTTAGTTATATGTTAAGAAAAATAGAATTTGTAAATATCAACATAAATGAATAAGTAGATAGCGTATAATTTAAAAACAAGTTTTGAATATTTACGTTTATATCATCCCTAATTTTTGTATTAATAATTTTTTTATTAATTTTCGTTATTTTTTATTTATTTTTTTAACAATTTACTCAGGTATGCTTCCTAGGATGTACTTGACGAACATTAATTTTATACATTTTTCTTTAATTCCCACTGAGCGTTTTAAATTATAGGAAAAGCAAGTGTCTGTGAACTGTGTCCAGGTTTTAGGTTTTAGTTTTTTAGCAGATTACAGTACACCTTTAATATTTTTTATTTTATTTGTTGTGGCTTCTAATGTTAGGAAATCTAGTTTATAAAAATGTGCCTTTGTATATAACATTATTGTTTGTAAATTGTTTATTATTGTATTAAATTATTGTTTATAACTTTAAGTAGTAATTGTTTATGAAACATAAGTTAATTTTATTTATATACTTATCTTTTTTTTATTTTATTATAGATAAGTGTTATTTTTATTTTATTTATGTTTGGCTGGTAGTGGCCCGTTCCCCTCACACAGGCATGTGCCCATGAAGGGAACTATTTCCACCGTTATAATGTAATATCTATATAATGTATTTTTTGTGTAAAATAAAATGCTTTATCTTTAAATGCTATCTACTCCTCAATTTATGTTAATATTTACAAATTATTTTTTTTTAATCCTTTTTAAATTTTAGTATAATTTCTTATATAATTTGATGGTACCGTAACAGATGAAAATGCAATTAATAAAAGATTTGTTTGTTGATTATTAAATATGCTTTAAAAATCATGATTTTACAGGACAGTGTCGTTAAAGTGTCCCTTCCATTTCTGGTTTTTGAGAATCTTGTCGTGGAGGATGGCAAGCAATAATTCACTTAACTAGGATTATGGATAGGGCGTGCAAATTATCAAGGCTTGTTTACTCTACATTGTCTAGTATTATTATATTTATTTTACCTATCAATATAGCATTAGAAATTTTAAAATAAAACTTACCAGATCCCTTGAATTCATCCAAGAAATTATCCACAGCGATGTAAAATCTGCAACAAATTCGCCTGCGTTAACAGCTTTATAGGAAATATAAAAGACGTCCTAACAATACATAAAATTTCCTTGCATTTCTTTAAAACATATTTACTACAATGGTTGTACGACGTTTGTTTCATTAACATTTCTTATTCCTACTAAAAACGTAATTTTGTTACTAGCAACGTTATACTTTTTTTAGTTTTATCTTCCCTGAAGCCCAGACTCGTATAATAAACAGTTTACGCTCCAAATGATGCCGATATACCAAAGATCACCGATGGAATATGGGATACATCCATACCACGTGCCCGGTAGGATATCCGTGTAAGAGGCTTAGGATTAACTGCTGGAACTCCAGTGGTTGTAACCGATAAGGCTATCTATCACTGGCTGGCTGTGCATGGGCGAGTGGGGGAGAGGTAAAACTGAATATCACTACGTCACTATGCATCTCCTTACGTCGACTGAAACCAACAGTGTTGTGTAGTCATCTTTGATTTTTCGTAGCCAATGATACTATTTTATATTATGCAAATCTAACATTTTAGTTAGCACTGATAGTTTCTTAATCAGTATATTACGTGTTAGTAGAAGTGCAATACTAATAACCATAATACAGGCCGACAGCCTTTGTTTCGCTACGGGGTGGTTCTCTACGCTTGCTCAACCTTTTCTCCTTGGTTCTCTCTAAACCATTAGGTCAATATAAAAATTCATTCCGCGGCCCTTCTCATAGAAAACAAACTTTATAGTCAAGAAACCCCTTTAAGTATACTTACAAGGTGTAATCACGTCGGAGTTAGTTGAAATAGCCTTAAAACGTTTCACAATAAAAACCAAATTAGCCATGCTTTTGTGTCACGTTTATGTATCAGCTGTTTGAAATAAATTATGGAACTGGATTAATGCCAATGTTACTCTTGTAGGGAAAAAAGAAAAGTATATGAACAGTTTCAACCCCATAGGAATGGAATTTCGACAAATATTTTCTTAGTTAGTCTTCGTGGTACAAAAGCTAGCTTCACTATAAAGTTCATCAAAAGCTAGCTTCACTATAAAGTTCATCAAAAGCTAGCTTCACTATAAAGTTCATCAAAAGCTAGCCTCACTATAAATTTCATCAAAAGCTAGCTTCACTATAAAGTTCATCAAAAGCTAGCTTCACTATAAATTTCATCAAAAGTTAGCTTCACTATAAAGTTCATCAAAAGCTAGCCTCACTATAAAGTTCATCAAAAGCTAGCTTCACTATAAAGTTCATCAAAAGCTAGCTTCACTATAAATTTCATCAAAAGCTAGCTTCACTATAAAGTTCATCAAAAGCTAGCCTCACTATAAAGTTCATCAAAAGCTAGCTTCACTATAAAGTTCATCAAAAGCTAGCTTCACTATAAATTTCATCAAAAGCTAGCCTCACTATAAATTTCATCAAAAGCTAGCTTCACTATAAAGTTCATCAAAAGCTAGCCTCACTATAAATTTCATCAAAAGCTAGCTTCACTATAAAGTTCATCAAAAGCTAGCTTCACTATAAAGTTCATCAAAAGCTAGCTTCACTATAAAGTTCATCAAAAGCTAGCCTCACTATAAAGTTCATCAAAAGCTAGCTTCACTATAAAGTTCATCAAAAGCTAGCCTCACTATAAAGTTCATCAAAAGCTAGCTTCACTATAAAGTTCATCAAAAGCTAGCTTCACTATAATGTTCATCAAAAGCTAGCTTCACTATAAAGTTCGTCAAAAGCTAGCTTCACTATAAAGTTCATCAAAAGCTAGCTTCACTATAAAGTTCATCAAAAGCTAGCCTCACTATAAAGTTCATCACAAGCTAGCCTCACTATAAAGTCCATCAAAAGCTAGCCTCACTAGAAAGTTCATCAAAAGCTAGCTTCACTAGAAAGTTCATCAAAAGCTAGCTTCACTATAAAGTTTATCAAAAGCTAGCCTCACTATAAAGTTCATCAAAAACTAGCTTCACTATAAAGTTCATCAAAAGCTAGCCTCACTATAAAGTTCATCAAAAGCTAGCTTCACTATAAATTTCATCAAAAGCTAGCTTCACTATAAAGTTCATTAAAAGCTGGCTTCACTATAAAGTTCATCAAAAGCTAGCTTCACTATAAATTTTATCAAAAGCTGGCCTCATTATAAAGTTCATCAAAAGCTGGCTTCACTATAAAGTTCATCAAAAGCTAGCTTCACTATAATGTTCATCAAAAGCTAGCCTCACTATAAAGTTCATCAAAAGCTAGCCTCACTATAAAGTTCATCAAAAGCTAGCTTCACTATAAAGTTCATCAAAAGCTTGCCTTACTATAAAGTTCATCAAAAGCTAGCCTCACTATAAAGTTCATCAAAAGCTAGCCTCACTACAAAGTTCATCACAAGCTAGCCTCACTATAAAGTCCATCAAAAGCTAGCCTCACTATAAAGTTCATCAAAAACTAGCTTCACTATAAAGTTCATCAAAAGCTAGCTTCGCTATAAAGTTCATCAAAAGCTAGCTTCACTATAAAGATCATCAAAAGCTAGTTTCACTATAAAGTTCATCAAAAGCTAGCTTCACTATAAAGTTCATCAAAAGCTAGCCTCACTATAAAGTTCATCAAAAGCTAGCTTCACTATAAATTTCATCAAAAGCTAGCCTCACTATAAAGTTCATCAAAAGCTAGCTTCGCTATAAAGTTCATCAAAAGCTAGCCTCGCTATAAAGTTCATCAAAAGCTAGCCTCACTATAAAGTTCATCAAAAGCTAGCTTCACTATAAAGTTCATCAAAAGCTAGCTTCACTATAAAGTTCATCAAAAGCTAGCTTCACTATAGAGTTCATCAAAAGCTAGCCTCACTATAAAGTTCGTCAAAAGCTAGCCTCACTATAAAGTTCATCAAAAGCTAGCCTCACTATAAAGTTCATCAAAAGCTAGCTACACTATCAATTTCATCAAAAGCTAGCTTCACTATAAAGTTCATCAATAGCTAGCGTCACTATAAATTTCATCAAAAGCTAGCCTCACGATAAAGTTCATCAAAAGCTAGCCTCACTATAAAGTTCATCAAAAGCTAGCTTCACTATAAAGTTCATCAAAAGCTAGCCTCACTGTAAAGTTCATCAAAAGCTAGCCTCACTATAAAGTTCATCAGAAGCTAGCCTCACTATAAAGTTCATCAGAAGCTAGCTTCACTATAAAGTTCATCAAAAGCTAGCTTCACTATAAAGTTCATAAAAAGCTAGCTTCACTATAAAGTTCATCAAAAGGTAGCCTCACTATAAAGTTCATCAAAAGGTAGCCTCACTATAAAGTTCATCAAAAGCTAGCCTCACTATAAAGTTCATCAAAAGCTAGCCTCACTATAAAGTTCGTCAAAAGCTAGCTTCACTATAAAGTTCATCAAAAGCTAGCCTCACTATAAAGTTCATCAAAAGCTAGCCTCACTATAAAGTTCATCAAAAGCTAGCCTCACTATAAAGTTCATCAAAAGCTAGCTTCACTATAAAGTTCATCAAAAGCTAGCTTCACTATAAAGTTCATCAAAAGCTAGCCTCACTATAAAGTTCATAAAAAGCTAGCTTCACTATAAAGTTCATCAAAAGCTAGCTTCACTATAAAGTTCATCAAAAGCTAGCTTCACTATAAAGTTCATCAAAAGCTAGCCTCACTATAAAGTTCATCAAAAGCTAGCTTCACTATAAAGTTCATCAAAAGCTAGCTTCACTATAAAGTTCATCAAAAGCTAGCTTCACTATAAAGTTCATAAAAAGCTAGCTTCACTATAAAGTTCATAAAAAGCTAGCCTCACTATAAATTTCATCAAAAGCTAGCCTCACTATAAAGTTCATCAAAAGCTAGCCTCACTATAAAGTTCATCAAGAGCTAGCCTCACTATAAAGTTCATCAAAAGCTAGCTTAACTATAAAGTTCATCAAAAGCTATCCTCACTATAAAGTTCATCAAAAGCTAGCCTCACTATAAAGTTCATCAAAAGCTAGCCTCACTATAAAGTTCATCAAAAGCTAGCCTCACTATAAAGTTCATCAAAAGCTAGCTTCACTATAAAGTTCATCAAAAGCTAGCTTCACTATAAAGTTCATCAAAAGCTAGCTTCACTATAAAGTTCGTCAAAAGCTAGCTTCACTATAAAGTTCATCAAAAGCTAGCTTCACTATAAAGTTCATCAAAAGCTAGCTTCACTATAAAGTTCATCAAAAGCTAGCTTCACTATAAAGTTCATCAAAAGCTAGCTTCACTATAAAGTTCATCAAAAGCTAGCTTCACTATAAAGTTCATCAAAAGCTAGCTTCACTATAAAGTTCATCAAAAGCTAGCTTCACTATAAAGTTCATCATAAGCTAGCTTCACTATAAAGTTCATCAAAAGCTAGCCTCACTATAAAGTTCATCAAATGCTAGCTTCACTATAAAGTTCATCAAAAGCTAGCCTCACTATAAATTTCATCAAAAGCTAGCCTCACTATAAAGTTCATCAAAAGCTAGCTTCACTATAAAGTTCATCAAAAGCTAGCTTCACTATAAAGTTCATCAAAAGCTAGCTTCACTATAAAGTTTATCAAAAGCTAGCTGCACTATAAAGTTCATCAAAAGCTAGCTTCACTATAAAGTTCATCAAAAGCTAGCTTCACTATACAGTTCATCAAAAGCTAGCTTCACTATACAGTTCATCAAAAGCTAGCTTCACTATAAAGTTCGTCAAAAGCTAGCTTCACTATAATGTTCGTCAAAAGCTAGCCTCACTATAAAGTTCGTCAAAAGCTAGCTTCACTATAATGTTCGTCAAAAGCTAGCTTCACTATAAAGTTCATCAAGAGCTAGCCTCACTATAAAGTTCATCAAAAGCTAGCTTAACTATAAAGTTCATCAAAAGCTATCCTCACTATAAAGTTCATCAAAAGCTAGCCTCACTATAAAGTTCATCAAAAGCTAGCCTCACTACAAAGTTCATCAAAAGCTAGCTTCACTATAAATTTCATCAAAAGCTATCCTCACTATAAAGTTCATCAAAAGCTAGCCTCACTATAAAGTTCATCAAAAGCTAGCCTCACTACAAAGTTCATCAAAAGCTAGCCTCACTACAAAGTTCATCAAAAGCTAGCTTCACTATAAAGTTCATCAAAAGCTAGCTTCACTATAAAGTTCATCAAAAGCTAGCTTCACTATAAAGTTCGTCAAAAGCTAGCTTCACTATAAAGTTCATCAAAAGCTAGCTTCACTATAAAGTTCATCAAAAGATAGCTTCACTATAAAGTTCATCAAAAGCTAGCTTCACTATAAAGTTCATCAAAAGCTAGCTTCACTATAAAGTTCACCAAAAGCTAGCTTCACTATAAAGTTCATCAAAAGCTAGCTTCAATATAAAGTTCATCAAAAGCTAGCTTCACTATAAATTTCATCAAAAGCTAGCCTCACTATAAAGTTCATCAAAAGCTAGCTTCACTATAAAGTTCATCAAAAGCTAGCTTCACTATAATGTTCATCAAAAGCTAGCTTCACTATAAAGTTCGTCAAAAGCTAGCTTCACTATAAAGTTCATCAAAAGCTAGCTTCACTATAAAGTTCATCAAAAGCTAGCTTCACTATAAAGTTCATCAAAAGCTAGCCTCACTATAAAGTTCATCAAAAGCTAGCTTCACTATAAAGTTCATCAAAAGCTAGCTTCACTATAAAGTTCATCAAAAGCTAGCCTCACTATAAAGTTCATCAAAAGCTAGCCTCACTATAAAGTTCATCAAAAGCTAGCTTCACTATAAAGTTCATCAAAAGCTAGCTTCACTATAAAGTTCATCAAAAGCTAGCTTCACTATAAAGTTCATCAAAAGCTAGCTTCACTATAAAGTTCGTCAAAAGCTAGCTTCACTATAAAGTTCATCAAAAGCTAGCTTCACTATAAAGTTCATCAAAAGCTAGCTTCACTATAAAGTTCATCAAAAGCTAGCTTCACTATAAAGTTCATCAAAAGCTAGCTTCACTATAAAGTTCATCAAAAGCTAGCTTCACTATAAAGTTCATCAAAAGCTAGCTTCACTATAAAGTTCAACAAAAGCTAGCCTCACTATAAAGTTCATCAAAAGCTAGCTTCACTATAAAGTTCATCAAAAGCTAGCCTCACTATAAAGTTCATCAAATGCTAGCTTCACTATAAAGTTCATCAAAAGCTAGCCTCACTATAAATTTCATCAAAAGCTAGCCTCACTATAAAGTTCATCAAAAGCTAGCTTCACTATAAAGTTCATCAAAAGCTAGCTTCACTATAAAGTTCATCAAAAGCTAGCTTCACTATAAAGTTTATCAAAAGCTAGCTGCACTATAAAGTTCATCAAAAGCTAGCTTCACTATAAAATTCATCAAAAGCTAGCTTCACTATAAAGTTCATCAAAAGCTAGCTTCACTATACAGTTCATCAAAAGCTAGCTTCACTATAAAGTTCATCAAAAGCTAGCTTCACTATAAAGTTCGTCAAAAGCTAGCTTCACTATAATGTTCGTCAAAAGCTAGCCTCACTATAAAGTTCGTCAAAAGCTAGCTTCACTATAATGTTCGTCAAAAGCTAGCTTCACTATAAAGTTCATCAAGAGCTAGCCTCACTATAAAGTTCATCAAAAGCTAGCTTAACTATAAAGTTCATCAAAAGCTATCCTCACTATAAAGTTCATCAAAAGCTAGCCTCACTATAAAGTTCATCAAAAGCTAGCCTCACTACAAAGTTCATCAAAAGCTAGCTTCACTATAAATTTCATCAAAAGCTAGCTTCACTATAAAGTTCATCAAAAGCTAGCTTCACTATAAAGTTCATCAAAAGCTAGCTACACTATAAATTTCATCAAAAGCTAGCTTCACTATAAAGTTCATCAATAGCTAGCGTCACTATAAATTTCATCAAAAGCTAGCCTCACGATAAAGTTCATCAAAAGCTAGCCTCACTATAAAGTTCATCAAAAGCTAGCCTCACTGTAAAGTTCATCAAAAGCTAGCCTCACTATAAAGTTCATCAGAAGCTAGCCTCACTATAAAGTTCATCAGAAGCTAGCTTCACTATAAAGTTCATCAAAAGCTAGCTTCACTATAAAGTTCATAAAAAGCTAGCTTCACTATAAAGTTCATCAAAAGCTAGCCTCACTATAAAGTTCATCAAAAGCTAGCCTCACTATAAAGTTCGTCAAAAGCTAGCCTCACTATAAAGTTCATCAAAAGCTAGCTTCACTATAAAGTTCATCAAAAGCTAGCCTCACTATAAAGTTCATCAAATGCTAGCTTCACTATAAAGTTCATCAAAAGCTAGCCTCACTATAAAGTTCATAAAAAGCTAGCTTCACTATAAAGTTCATCAAAAGCTAGCTTCACTATAAAGTTCATCAAAAGCTAGCTTCACTATAAAGTTCATCAAAAGCTAGCCTCACTATAAAGTTCATCAAAAGCTAGCTTCACTATAAAGTTCATCAAAAGCTAGCTTCACTATAAAGTTCATAAAAAGCTAGCTTCACTATAAATTTCATCAAAAGCTAGCCTCACTATAAAGTTCATCAAAAGCTAGCTTCACTATAAAGTTCATCAAGAGCTAGCCTCACTATAAAGTTCATCAAAAGCTAGCTTAACTATAAAGTTCATCAAAAGCTATCCTCACTATAAAGTTCATCAAAAGCTAGCCTCACTATAAAGTTCATAAAAAGCTAGCTTCACTATAAAGTTCATCAAAAGCTAGCTTCACTATAAAGTTCATCAAAAGCTAGCTTCACTATAAAGTTCATCAAAAGCTAGCTTCACTATAAAGTTCGTCAAAAGCTAGCTTCACTATAAAGTTCATCAAAAGCTAGCTTCACTATAAAGTTCATCAAAAGCTAGCTTCACTATAAAGTTCGTCAAAAGCTAGCTTCACTATAAAGTTCATCAAAAGCTAGCTTCACTATAAAGTTCATCAAAAGCTAGCTTCACTATAAAGTTCATCAAAAGCTAGCTTCACTATAAAGTTCATCAAAAGCTAGCTTCACTATAAAGTTCATCAAAAGATAGCTTCACTATAAAGTTCATCAAAAGCTAGCTTCACTATAAAGTTCATCAAAAGCTAGCTTCACTAAAAAGTTCATCATAATCTAGCTTCACTATAAAGTTCATCAAAAGCTAGCCTCACTATAAAGTTCATCAAATGCTAGCTTCACTATAAAGTTCATCAAAAGCTAGCCTCACTATAAATTTCATCAAAAGCTAGCCTCACTATAAAGTTCATCAAAAGCTAGCTTCACTATAAAGTTCATCAAAAGCTAGCTTCACTATAAAGTTCATCAAAAGCTAGCTTCACTATAAAGTTTATCAAAAGCTAGCTGCACTATAAAGTTCATCAAAAGCTAGCTTCACTATAAAATTCATCAAAAGCTAGCTTCACTATAAAGTTCATCAAAAGCTAGCTTCACTATACAGTTCATCAAAAGCTAGCTTCACTATAAAGTTCATCAAAAGCTAGCTTCACTATAAAGTTCGTCAAAAGCTAGCTTCACTATAATGTTCGTCAAAAGCTAGCCTCACTATAAAGTTCGTCAAAAGCTAGCTTCACTATAATGTTCGTCAAAAGCTAGCTTCACTATAAAGTTCATCAAGAGCTAGCCTCACTATAAAGTTCATCAAAAGCTAGCTTAACTATAAAGTTCATCAAAAGCTATCCTCACTATAAAGTTCATCAAAAGCTAGCCTCACTATAAAGTTCATCAAAAGCTAGCCTCACTACAAAGTTCATCAAAAGCTAGCTTCACTATAAATTTCATCAAAAGCTATCCTCACTATAAAGTTCATCAAAAGCTAGCCTCACTATAAAGTTCATCAAAAGCTAGCCTCACTACAAAGTTCATCAAAAGCTAGCTTCACTATAAAGTTCATCAAAAGCTAGCTTCACTATAAAGTTCATCAAAAGCTAGCTTCACTATAAAGTTCATCAAAAGCTAGCTTCACTATAAAGTTCGTCAAAAGCTAGCTTCACTATAAAGTTCATCAAAAGCTAGCTTCACTATAAAGTTCATCAAGAGCTAGCCTCACTATAAAGTTCATCAAAAGCTAGCTTAACTATAAAGTTCATCAAAAGCTATCCTCACTATAAAGTTCATCAAAAGCTAGCCTCACTATAAAGTTCATCAAAAGCTAGCCTCACTACAAAGTTCATCAAAAGCTAGCTTCACTATAAATTTCATCAAAAGCTAGCCTCACTATAAAGTTCATCAAAAGCTAGCTTCACTATAAAGTTCATCAAAAGCTAGCTTCACTATAATGTTCATCAAAAGCTAGCTTCACTATAAAGTTCGTCAAAAGCTAGCTTCACTATAAAGTTCATCAAAAGCTAGCTTCACTATAAAGTTCATCAAAAGCTAGCTTCACTATAAAGTTCATCAAAAGCTAGCCTCACTATAAAGTTCATCAAAAGCTAGCTTCACTATAAAGTTCATCAAAAGCTAGCTTCACTATAAAGTTCATCAAAAGCTAGCCTCACTATAAAGTTCATCACAAGCTAGCCTCACTATAAAGTTCATCACAAGCTAGCCTCACTATAAAGTTCATCAAAAGCTAGCTTCACTATAAAGTTCATCAAAAGCTAGCTTCACTATAAAGTTCATCAAAAGCTAGCTTCACTATAAAGTTCATCAAAAGCTAGCTTCACTATAAAGTTCGTCAAAAGCTAGCTTCACTATAAAGTTCATCAAAAGCTAGCTTCACTATAAAGTTCATCAAAAGCTAGCTTCACTATAAAGTTCATCAAAAGCTAGCTTCACTATAAAGTTCATCAAAAGCTAGCTTCACTATAAAGTTCATCAAAAGCTAGCCTCACTATAAAGTTCATCAAAAGCTAGCTTCACTATAAAGTTCATCAAAAGCTAGCCTCACTATAAAGTTCATCAAATGCTAGCTTCACTATAAAGTTCATCAAAAGCTAGCCTCACTATAAATTTCATCAAAAGCTAGCCTCACTATAAAGTTCATCAAAAGCTAGCTTCACTATAAAGTTCATCAAAAGCTAGCTTCACTATAAAGTTCATCAAAAGCTAGCTTCACTATAAAGTTTATCAAAAGCTAGCTGCACTATAAAGTTCATCAAAAGCTAGCTTCACTATAAAATTCATCAAAAGCTAGCTTCACTATAAAGTTCATCAAAAGCTAGCTTCACTATACAGTTCATCAAAAGCTAGCTTCACTATAAAGTTCATCAAAAGCTAGCTTCACTATAAAGTTCGTCAAAAGCTAGCTTCACTATAATGTTCGTCAAAAGCTAGCTTCACTATAAAGTTCATCAAAAGCTATCCTCACTATAAAGTTCATCAAAAGCTAGCCTCACTATAAAGTTCATCAAAAGCTAGCCTCACTACAAAGTTCATCAAAAGCTAGCTTCACTATAAATTTCATCAAAAGCTAGCTTCACTATAAAGTTCATCAAAAGCTAGCTTCACTATAAAGTTCATCAAAAGCTAGCCTCACTATAAAGTTCATCAAAAGCTAGCTTCACTATAAAGTTCATCAAAAGCTAGCTTCACTATAAAGTTCATCAAAAGCTAGCTTCACTATAAAGTTCGTCAAAAGCTAGCTTCACTATAAAGTTCATCAAAAGCTAGCTTCACTATAAAGTTCATCAAAAGCTAGCTTCACTATAAAGTTCATCAAAAGCTAGCTTCACTATAAAGTTCATCAAAAGCTAGCTTCACTATAAAGTTCATCAAAAGCTAGCTTCACTATAAAGTTCATCAAAAGCTAGCTTCACTATAAAGTTGATCAAAAGCTAGCTTCACTATAAATTTCATCAAAAGCTAGCCTCACTATAAAGTTCATCAAAAGCTAGCTTCACTATAAATTTCATCAAAAGCTAGCTTCACTATAAAGTTCATCAAAAGCTAGCCTCACTATAAAGTTCATCAAAAGCTAGCTTCACTATAAAGTTCATCAAAAGCTAGCCTCACTATAAAGTTCATCAAAAGCTAGCTTCACTATAAAGTTCATCAAAAGCTAGCCTCACTATAAAGTTCATCAAATGCTAGCTTCACTATAAAGTTCATCAAAAGCTAGCCTCACTATAAAGTTCATCAAAAGCTAGCCTCACTATAAAGTTCATCAAAAGCTAGCTTCACTATAAAGTTCATCAAAAGCTAGCTTCACTATAAAGTTCATCAAAAGCTAGCTTCACTATAAAGTTTATCAAAAGCTAGCTGCACTATAAAGTTCATCAAAAGCTAGCTTCACTATAAAATTCATCAAAAGCTAGCTTCACTATAAAGTTCATCAAAAGCTAGCTTCACTATAAAGTTCATCAAAAGCTAGCTTCACTATAAAGTTCATCAAAAGCTAGCTTCACTATAAAGTTCGTCAAAAGCTAGCTTCACTATAATGTTCGTCAAAAGCTAGCCTCACTATAAAGTTCGTCAAAAGCTAGCTTCACTATAATGTTCGTCAAAAGCTAGCTTCACTATAAAGTTCATCAAAAGCTAGCTTCACTATAAGGTTCATCAAAAGCTAGCTTCACTATAAAGTTCATCAAAAGCTAGCTTCACTATAAAGTTCATCAAAAGCTAGCTTCACTATAAAGTTCATCAAAAGCTAGCCTCACTATAAAGTTCATCAAAATCTGTTTTGTGATTCCGGAGATTTCGTGATGAGTGAGTACATCGTTTTACATAATAATATAACAATATAATTACAAAATGTACAAATGTTATGGTGTTCATTTTCCATAAATCACATTTACTATTATCAGACCAAGAGGATTCACTTAGCAATGAATTTGAATTTGAGTAGTCTGAAGAAAGTAAACGTTTACAGAAATTGATCACCATAATATTTGCACATTTTGTACTCATTTTGTAATAAATTAGTTTTGTGTGACGTTGTAAAATTGTATTTTTAGTACGTACTGTATAATACAGGTTTTTTAAAGTTTAATATCTTAGTACCAGAAAACGGAGCTTCACTCAGTTGAATTTTCCAAACTTTTTACATTTTGAAGAAAGATATCATCCAAATCTCCCAGAGGATCCTGAGGATCGTTTGTTGTTGCTCTGACCTTGTAGGTTATTAATAAAAAAGAGGTCTTCCACGTTTACCTTTAGCCCTTTGTGAAACTCGGCCTACGGCCTCGCCAAGACGATCTGTTACAGGTCCCTTTGTGGAACTCGGCCTACGGCCTCGCGGGGGAAAGTTCGGCCTGCGGCCTAACCAAGGCACTCTGCTACAATCCCATTTGTGGATCTCGGCATGTCGTCTCGTAAAGAAGATCGGCCTATGGCCTCGCCAGGATTCTTAAGCGGTATGATCATGAATTTTTGTTTTTGGAACAGTGGAGCCCATAAACATAGTATTTTCTAAAATCTGATAGTACATTAGTAATTAAGAGACGAATAACTTTAAATTGATACCCCACTAGGGTGTATTAGTTTAACATTATCAAATTTTTGGTAAGTGAGCTTTTTTTTGGGGGGGGGGGGGAGCCCTTAAATGTTGTCGCTTCCAAAATATAATGGTATAATATGATTTATTAGATAAATGCCTATAGTTTGAAACTCCACTTTCTGGTAGAAAACAAAAATTAAAAATCCTTGGAGCCAAAAATTTCGTCCGGACGTGGCTTGTTTTAGGTCAAATTAATTTTAATGCTATTGAAAAAAAACACAAGAACATGAAGTTTAATATGGAAGTTATATTGACATAGAGGATATATTTTAGTCTTCATAGTGATTTTTTTTCATGCTGAACAGCAACTACGTTATGTATGACTCCTATATTATTAAAATTCAGAAATTTAATGAATCACCTTCTTTAGACAACCAACACTAAAAATCCAATTTTAGATTTTATTTTAAATGATAATAGAGAGTACTTTTTAATTGTATCCTGAACAATATTTAAAGGTCTTTTAACAAAAACTCAGCAACCTACGGAGATACAGATAAACTCTGTATTATTATGCACTAGTATTAAAATGTTATAAAAATGATATAATGAACAGGGAAATAAAAATTGAAATGTACTATGATTTCATATAACATTTAGTTCAACGGCCACGATTTTGAAAAACTACTTATGTTTTTATTTATATACTAATAGTTTTATTTTTACATTTATTCTATTTTTATCACTTTTATTTATTTATGTATTAATATCATTATATATATATATATATATATATATATATATATATATATATATATATATATATATATATATATATATATATTATATATATATAACAAAATTTCCAAAAAATATATATATATATTTGCACTGTTTTAAACCTTGTGCGAGCTCGTAAAAGTCGCTTTAATCAATTACAACCACAACCAGGAAGCGTCAATGCATGCCATTTTATAACAGACTGTTTGGTTTAGAACAAACACAACAATTCTACAATAGGCTACAAAAGAGAAGTTCGACTGGCAGGGAAAGGAGTCTCCTCTGACAGCCGTCTTCAATCACAGTCCGACCGTGCGATTTACGACCTACATTATTCATAAGTGTTTATTGTTACAGACTCATGTCTTGCCATCTGAGCCGTTCGTATTTTTATTTCCACCGAAAACAAACGCAAATGCCGCGTAAATTCGTCCCGCCGCGGAAATGAGTCCGTTGTGTTCCCTAATTTACTTTCGGCGACGTATTTGGGAACGTTAAGGGAATTATGAACTGCCCCCCCCCCCCCACTGTATAGTATAATGCTACAGCGGAGTAATGTTAGAACAGTATCATTTTCGAGTTCGGTCATCAAAAATAGTTTTATTTCCACATCCAACGATAAAAATAAATAGAAATGGTTCCGATGTTTTTCTTACAAGACAATTTCACAAAATTAGTTTTTTAACCTAATGCGGTAAGTACTTGAGAAAAATGTTCAAAAGTTAACGTGTGCGTATGCGTCAAACAAAATCACACCTTACATTTGAATTTCAATTTGAAAACTCACAACATCAGGGTATTGGAAACCCAAAATCCAAATTTTTGAAAATGTAACATTTTTAAACCCAACGTTATCCATCCACTCAGGTGGGGTATTAAATTAAAGTTATAAACATCAATATACCATTAAATGTTGAAAGGGCAAGTATTATGACGTCACTACCCCAAAAACCAAAAACGATTCTGCAAAAGCGAAAAAAAAATGCTCCGGCATTAATTAATTATTTTTTGAACTTATACAGATTGGACGTCTATCGTGACAACAAAGCAGGCGTTAAGCATCCCTTTATGAGATTATTATAGTGAAAGAATTAGGCCAAAACAACAATGGTAACTGAAATTAGGAAGCGATTTAATGAAAATGGAACCAGATACAAAGATAAAATACTCAATTTAAACAAACTCAATAATTTACTGGTTATTACATTATTAGTTTGTTTTGTTTAAGAAACTACAATGTAAATATAGAAATATTAACGATCTTTAATAATTTTACTTAATTATTGGCACAATATATATATATATAAAATATATAATTAAGATTCGATTGTGGATATATCGAATCGATACTAATCTGTAAATCGCTGATGGACTATAATGGAAAACACGGTTGCATCTTATCAAAGTCGTATTTTGTTATTTCTATGAATAATATTTTGTCAGTTAATTTCCTTGAAACCCGTACAACTTATAGCCACACAGTATTTATTAATTTTTTCATCGGCCGTTTTTACGTCTCACAGTTCTAAACTTTACGTAAACTGATCTGACAATTTACTTTTTAGAATCTAAATTTTCATTAGTTCAGCTGAATTTGATTAAAGGAACTGATCCCATTTCTTCTTCGATTTCTTTATTGGAGATTGTTTAAATTATAAATAATTCAAATATTATTTATAACTAGGGGACACCCCTGCACGCTTCGCGTGCCAACTCTCGCTGCGCTCGATGCACATCAGCCTTCGGCCTCAGCATGTGACTTTTGACTAAAAATAAAATTATATTAACTGTAAAATTGCAATATTAAATTTATTTACAGTATTTCACTTAAATTACTTGCGTTGCTATCTATTTATTAGTATAAATACCCAATGGTATTACTTAGCCTATTTCAAACGTGTTCATTCCATTTGTTTTTGTTTAACAGCTGAAGATGCATCAATAGTGTAATGTCAAACATGTTTATTTATTTACAAAACAGCTGTTATTAATTTACTAAAAATCAACCCTATGTTATTCTTGAGGAAAAAAATGTAATTTTGCGGGGCTGTTTGAATCGCTTGCGAATGGAATTTCGAAAAATCCTTTCTTAGTGCGCCTCTATGGCATAATATAAACATTCGCGTATGTACTGAATTCCATGTCCCTATCTTATATGGTTTTTGCTGAGCGATGTTGAACCAGTCAGTGAGTGAGTTAGGACTTGTCTTTTTATATATTTAGATTTAAAGTAGCTGAATACAAAAGAAAATTGTCAAAAACTCTTAAAAATAGGAGACAATTATTAACATAATGTTCAAGTTAGCCGTAATTAATTTGTTAAATACCTTTATGTTTTTACTTTTTGATATTGTGTTAAAAAAAACAGCAACACAACGAAATAATATAATTCGTTCCGAGGGAATGAATATTCGTAGACTATTAATTCCGATCTAACCCTGTTGTTTATATGCCTATGCATTCGTTTACTTGTGTTACAGTACTTGTTTATTTATTTTTATTTTTACTTATACTATGTACAAAATATCCATTGTTTGTTTTATTTTTTTTCTTCTTGTAAATTACTACTTTTGCCTATGCTTTTTTTAATTTTTTTTTTACAAATATAATTTGATTTGTTTAATTCCTTGGGAGACTGCTGATGGCCAGGCCGTCTCACCGCCCTTACATTTCCTTCATGTCAAAGTCGAATACAGCTGAGATTCCATTGGCCTAACCCAAGCAGAGTCGATTTATTCCGTATTTTATTACCCCTGCTTGACTGGCCAGTGGACCCTAACCCGGGCGTGCACATCGGATCTATCTCGAATGCACCGTTACCGCGGGTCACCGTAGCTAATAAATCGCACCAAGGGGGTGGATGGCGCCCCCCACGGAGGGATGATCGCTGACTAACGGCCTTTGGAGCTCATACTTTTCACGCGACCACCTTATTTATACCCGGCAAGGAACTTTCTGTCTGGCCGTGTCACAGTCCCGATCTACAAGAAAGTGTCGGTTTCAAGAGTCCCGACTACAGAGTGGTTACTGGCATACTTTTTTTTACTATTTTGCGCTGTATTCTGTCTATAAATGACGCACTTATTCGTATAGCACTATTGATAACAATAACTTATATTTTATTATATGTTAAACTATTCAAAGATTGTTAAAGAGTAAGCAACACACTAAAACCATTTTGAATTTGTACTAAGATTTTTTGTTTATTAATCAATGAATGGAATTCAAAAATTGTAATCTCATATTTTAGATCAGTTTTAATAAATTATTAAGAGCACCTAGTATTTGAACAAGACTAAAAAAAGTGATCCTTATGTAACTTAAGTAAATGGGATGCCCTAAGATAAACATGAGAAATATGTTCTGCAAAAAATTGCAAAACGACTTATCTTTGCAAAGCAATGACGTTATTCTTATAAATATATATTTCAAATTTTAAATATTATTCTTTATACTTTCGTATAATATACTAGATAACAATAAACTTTAAGACAATTTTCACAAGGTTAAAGAATTTGTATGTGCATAATTATACTTGAATTTACGATTCGTATTATTCCTACAAAATGTACATTGTAATAACAATAATTTATTTTCTTCTGTCTAACATATTTTAACGTGAGTGAGTATTCGGTATTACAATAATAACTGTAATACGACAACGATGCATTGGCTGCAGTCGGTAACGACAAGACGCAGAGTGATAGACTGTACTACAACCGAGCACAGCAGGGCAGGTCGGTAACTGTAGTCTGTAACGTCAAGCCGCAGAGTGAGTGACTGTACTGCAGCCGAGGGCAGCAGGGCAGGTTGGTAACTGTAGTCGATAATGAAGAGTGAATGACTGTATTACAGCCGAGGACAGCAGGGCAGATCAGTAACTGTAGTCGGTAACGACAAGACGCAGAGTGAGTGACTGTACTGCAGCCGAGGAAGCAAGGCAGGTCGGCAACTGTAGTCGGTAACGACAAGACGCAAAGTGAGTGACTGTACTACAACCGAGAACAGCAGGGCAGATCGGTAACTGTAGTCGGTAACAACAAGACGCAGAGTGAGTGACTGTATTACAACCGAGGACAGCAGGGCAGGTTCGTAACTGTAGTCGATAATGACAAGACTCAGAGTGAGTGACTGTATTACAGCCGAGGACAGCAGGGCAGATCGGTAACTGTAGTCGGTAACGACAAGACGCAGAGTAAGTGACTGTACTACAGGCGAGGTCAGCAGCCAGGTCGGTAACTGTAGTCGGTAACGACAAAACGCAGAGTGAGTGACTGTACTGCAGCCGAGGGCAGCAGGGCAGGTTGGTAACTAACTACAAGACGCAGAGTGAGTGACTGTACTACAGGCGAGGTTAGCAGGCAGGTCAGTAACTGTAGTCGGTAACGACAAGACGCAGAGTGAGTTACTGTACTACAACCAAGGACAGCAGCGCAGAACGGTAACTGTAGTCGGTAACGACAAGACGCAGAGTGAGTGACTATACTACAACCGAGGACAGCAGGGCAGGTCGGTAACTGTAGTCGGTAACGACAAGACGCAGAGTGAGTGACTGTACTGCAGCCGAGGGCAGCAGGGCAGGTCAGTAACTGTAGTCGATAACGACAAGACGCAGAGAGAATGACTGTACTACAACCGAAGACAGCAGGGCAGGTCGGTAATTGTAGTCAGTAACGACAAGACGCAGAGTGAGTGAACATGCTACAGCCGAGATCAGCAGGCAGGTCGGTAACTGTAGTCGGTAACGACAAGACGCAGAGTGAGTGACTGTACTACAACCGAGGACAGCAGGGCAGGTAATAGGCTTAGGATTAGGCTTGGAGTGACAAAGGCTGTGACAGATGCCGGGCTACTCCCAATGACAACGTTAAATCTCTATCCAATAGGACTAATCCTATTATTACTGTCAAAACTGTGAAAGAACACTTCTTTAATACTTTCCTTCATTTTACGTACTACTCAGGAGAGAGTTTGTTTATATTGAATGAATTAACTTGGTTTACAGTCGGCAAAACCTTCATACTTCATAAAAATGTGCAATTAGCGTAGGGTTTCAAAAAACGTTAACTATTTCCTCAATATTATGCATTGTTTAAATCTTTACAACATGAACTATAGTTTCATGAATTTATCGTATGTTTAAATTAATAAATAATGCCACCGTCATCAACTATTGGTTTTATTCTTTGAACCATGCAAGAAAACTGTCACAGTAAAAACACTCGTAAGGACTTCACTTTTCCCTTCCAGTGGCTCTATGCGATAAATCATTAGAAGCCAGTGAGAAGTCCGAAATGAACCGTCAGAGAGACTCAGAAATCGTATCCCATTATGTGTAAGGAGCAACCTGACTCATATGCGGTGACACGAAAGTCTCTCGTGGCGATGAATCCTCCAGTCTTTTGTTTTTTTTTTCCAGTTGCCATGAGGTGCTGTCGTTCGGTAACACTAAGTCAAAGTATAGGAACTTTAATAATATATATGTCAATTGATTGGAAGAAGGAATGTCAAGATACATACTAGTTTTGTCATCATCAGTGTACGTACCTGTTTGTTAATTGCAGGCTTAACTCCCTACAATCTTTGGGCCCGACATATATCTAAAAAGTTAAAAACTTGGATTAGCTAACTAAAGTTACTCTACTTCAAAGCATATTAACTTCCTGATCCAAAACACTTCCAACTTCTCTCACCAGTGTCGCATGACTTCTATATTTTCTTTTCCTTTAGAGTCCTCTTAAATGCGCGCACATTTTGCTTCCAGAAATGCATCTAGGTGTTCACAAGCTGGATTCTCCAGTACGGCGATGATGTATCGAGTGCGGTGTCCAGCACACTGGAGAGGACTGTGCATGTTTCATCTGGCCGATTTCCAACCACATTTGCAAGTCAACAATCGCCCCCGAACGGCACTAACTATATATACTCTTAGGCTGCAATGCTTCATACCCTACGATAGGAGAATGATCGAGTTCAATTACTTTAACATAAAATTATTGCAATTTTTTAAAAAGAACTCAGGTATACCACAAAATTTAAAGACATAAAAAAATAAAAGTACCAATGTTTTAAATTTTGCTAACAATATTATATGTTATATAAGTTTAAAAAAAGCACTGATTATGAAGAATCGTAAAGGATATGTGAAAATAAAAACTACAAACTAAATAATTTGTATTTTTTTCTCTATGAAACTAATTGGAAACTCGCAAAGCAATTCTAACGCACAATTTCATTCTTGATTAAATTCAATTTGTTTGAAAAAATCCGTTAAAAATAACTATTTAATTTTGATAATTTTGATTTTGTCCGGTTCGAAAATAACATTGTTCTTATGGGATTAAAACCAACATGGCCGACAGCCTTTACAGACTCTTAAGTGGACACTGCGATAATTTGTATAGTAAATCAGTTCTATGATTAACACTATTGCAAAACAAAAAAAACTGTCAAACCGTCAGTTAGTAAAAGGGACGTACGTTTTGATGTTATTAGACTATTTCTAGACTGCAGTTTTTAACTTGAAATTTTCATTTTACACTTTTTTTATTAAGCAACAATCCGCAATTTGTGAGTGCTATTTAACAACTAATATTAGGCTGTTTATTAATTATATTTGTTATTTTATACACTGATACCAGGCTACATTATTAACTTGTTACTGTTTAATGTTAGACGTTTGCCAGCAATGCCTTATTAGCTTTCAACAAAGTACTATTATGAGTGTATACAAGTATCAAAAGATCCCGACCTATTATCTCACGTTTTAATCATTATTGTTCAAAACCTTTTTCTATTACATATGTAAACTTGCTACATATGTCGGATGAGCTCGGTGCATTAGCATAAAATTTCCATGCAAACAAACATTCAGATGTTTTTTACAAGTTCGTTAAAAATTAACGAATCAGGGTTTCGAAGGACCCATAATTTGTTGAACTACTACTATGAAATGTGAATAGTCGAAAACTCGTTGAGGGATCACATCGTCCTGGACTAAACTACTAGTCGGACGGACATTTTACAGGACGTCAAATTTGTAACTTTCACTGGATGTCATCCGATACAAGAGAGCCAGCGATTTATTAGATATGGAGACACTAAAACGACCCCCGCTACACGTGAACACGGCCGGTATACAGGCACTGAGACAGGGCACTCTTGTTAGTTGTAAATCCACTGTCGTCTTCTGTTTCCGTGATAAACGAAATGTTCGGACTAGGGATGGCAACGATATATCGATACATCGGAAATGTCGATAAATATATTTCGATATATTGGTATCGATATTTTCTTTCGATAATATCGGCCATATCGATATGTTGGTCCGATATATCATGTCACTAAATATTATCCTCTTTCCTCAAAATCATCACGAATCAAAAAACACATTTAAATTACCTCTTATGCGTACAAAACATGCAGTGAAATAGTGAATTAACTTTAATTAGTTTTTTTTTTTTTTTTTTTTTTTTTAGGCACTAAATTGCAGTTTATTGGAGAACGGTGGGTGGAAGTTTAGTTTATATAAGAAGCCTAATGGCATTTTGAAATGTGAAAAACAAAAATAACAATGTTATTACTTTACTCTTTTATAATTAACCTAATAATTAAAGGCATAATTATTCTTATTTTGAATTGTTTACATTCAACTCGACAGACTACAAATTGTTTCGTGTACATGAATGTATTTAATTTTTAAATTTAGAAGGCTATTCTACATAGTTCCAGTAAAACATGAATGTATTTTTGGTCATGACATAAGAGTTAGTGCATAATTTTAAACAGGCATATAATTTAAAATTCGATATATCGGTTGCCCGACATATCGATATTTTTCTATCGATATTATTGTTAGATTGATATTTAGTTTGCGATATATCGATAATTCGATGTATCAATGTGTTGAAAATATGCCCCATCCCTAGTTCGAACAGACCTAAGAGAATAACGTACTGAAAATTCATTGTTGTCGTTGTGGTATCAGAAAAATATCCCGGATGTAAATAATTAACTGATAATGAGTTATAGAATCATTTGATTAACAGTATATATGCTTGATAATAAATTCGGCATTATAATCTACTTGCGGGGAACGTTTTGTGATGATAACAGTTTATTTCTTTACGCAAGCGAATTTCCAACCTTAACCTACTGTCAGTTTCAAAATGTAATGTACTCGAGTTTAAACCTCTTGTATAAATCCAATTTCTAAAAATGATATACTAAATTTTAGCTAATTTGATTATGCGTCTTACCGTATAAGTTAAAAATTTTTATTTTAGTATTAAATATTTTGTATTGTGGTTCTAAGACAAAAAAAACACATTAATTTTTAGTACTTTTGAAATACAATTCCACTTTGACATTTTGTAAATAAAAAAACTATTAAGGTTAGAACATTGAAAGTTTAGCTATGTTCTAAGAAGATAGTTTTCAATAGAATTCTTAGTTCCTAGAATTTTTCCTTTCATGAAAAAACTGTTCTTATAGTTATTATAAAACCTTGCAATCTCAGGTTCGGCTAATCCCACAACCTTTCAATTTGGTTTATAAATATCGGATTGAAAAAGAAAATATGAATATATATTTTGGATTACCATGATGTATCTTGTGATTTTATATTGATTGATAAATAAACAGGCATCAATGTGCGCTGAAGCGATAGTAATTAATGCCCTTGGCCGGCCGAGTGACAGGACGCGCTGTTGCCACGTCTTGCAGTAGTAGGGGTAACAAAATAACTAGACATTTGTAGCACGGGAGCGCCTAGTACATGCTAAACTCAAACGCAGATAAAAGATACACTCCGGACGAAAGCCGACACCGCCACTTTGGCGCTGCCTCCACCAAGATGGCGGCCTACCGCGATGAATCATTTGTAGCGAGCGTCAGACTGCGCTAACCCAACTGCACTTGCACGTACTGCTATTTGTACCATATTAACAATGTACCACATTTGAATAAGATAATAGTATTAGGCTATTGACTACCACTAGTGAGTAGTATCATTGATTTTACTGTATAAAGAGATACTCCATCCATATGGGAGAGTTGTGGCGAGGCCCCAAAACTGTTTTGAGGCCCCACGCTGCGCTGCGCATAACCCTATTTCCTCTCTCCTCGCACGCTCTTCTGTCTCTCTCTCACTTCACTCCTCTTAACCCACTCTCCCATTCTCCAGACAGCCGCCCCGCCCTCTCCTTCCTCAGGTCACGCACACAAACAACGTCCTGCTTAGATAATTGTTTTCGTTATTCCATATTGCCAACGTTTATCCGGGTTCTCTGTTTATATTTGCTTGCATCTCTTTCGAATAATAAAGAATACTGTGTTGATACTATTACAGTAAAACTCAGTGTGACATTCATATTGAATAAAGAAATATTTATAACTGAATAAATTAAAACACCATATTGATTTATATGATTAACACACCGTGTATTTGTAAATAGACACACTTGAATAGACCGCTAACTTATCGGCAATGCTGGCGATAATTACTGCTGATTTAGGAAACATTTTCATAATAATATAGCCCATCTGAATAATCTTTATTTATTGCATTTTAACCATCGATTAGGTGATTAAATCGACTGTTGTACTCGATCATTAATTTTTTCATATTCGGTAATTGATTAAAAAATTAAATGTTTTCAAATCCAATCAATGACTCCCATTTCAATTATGAAATTAATCTGCAAATATTCCAGGAATATATAATATAGTGAAATATAAAAAAATGTGATATTATTTATTTCTTTGAAAAAATAGATATTGAAATAGGCCTATGATATTTATATAGAATAAAACTGGGCAAAATATAAAACCCAGGTGAGATTCAAATTTCATGATAGGGTTAGAAAAAATCATAACAAACCACTAATTTACTTCTATACAAGATAAAAATAGCTTTCATCTTATGGCCTGATTCAGACAATCTATGTATAGGCATTTAATTTAAAATACATTATTTTTCATTTTATTATAAACGTCTGTTTTACTATTACTGTCTGTAACATTAACATATTATTTGGTTCCAAGTAATTGCATGATTATATGTAAATTATTTCATTGTTTGGTGAATGGTCAGTTTTCATTTTTTTCGGAATCATGAAGAGTTGTGACTCTTATTACTTCTTGAGAAAAACAATCTCAATGTCAATTGAAATTGGTTAGGAAATATTATCGTGATAGAATATAACTAGACTACTGATTATTTAGTTTCAATTTTCATTATTTTAATCAGGTTGAAATTATTGTAAATTTTGTTTATGTCCCCCTTTCAAAAAGTCCGTTCTATAACATTGATTGAATCAGACCATTGTAAAAAGTATATCTAAGGCGAATATAAATAAAGTTATCATATCTGTTTTTCATACACGTTTCTATTATTTTACTAGATGTGAAAGTATGGATAAACTGCAATTTATTTATATTTTAAATTTCTCTGGTAAAGACACTCTGGAATTACACTGGTAAAATTTCACAAGTAGCGTGACCAGCAATAACATAAGAAATAACTAATTTTAAGCAACCACAGAGTCTAAATAATAACAAAATAAACTAAAGCCGCACTCTGTGGCGTTTTTAATTAAAACTTAACAAACACAGTTCACACACGAGGAAAACAACGAATATTAAAACTTTCGGTAGGCCTACCACACACATTTCACTGTCCATGGCGTGCCAAGGAAGCAGATTTTAATATTGTGGTATGTATGACAAATAGTTCAATTTACTTGAATGAATAAACAAAAGTAATATTCATTTATAATTAAAAATACAACAATAATATTATACAATGTAATATTGACAAGAAGCTTTAATTACTTGATATAAAATGAATAATGATTTCAATAATATAAAGGTTAATTCTAGTATTAAATGTGAACTATATGACAGATGATCAGTTAATGAATAATTAAACTGTTATAAATTATTTCTGATACTACTAATAACGCATCCTCAGTTGACTTTCCTTTGATAAAACCGAATTGACGTAGATTAAGAAAATTTAACTTAGATAAATAACTACCTATGGAGTCTTTTAATCATTGTTTTTTTTTTCAAAAACCTTAAAGAATACAGATAACAAGCTGATTGGTCTTATGTTATCTAGTTTTAAAGAGTTATTGTCCTTCAAAATAGGTACCACTGAACTTATCTTCAGGCTCTCAGGAAAAATGCCTTAGATAAAACTACTGTTCATTAAGTGAACTAAAACTGGTAATCTCATCAATTATATTTTTCAGTAAATGTACATTAATTTGGTCAGAGCCAGTTAATTTTTAATTTTTTAAAAACTTAACAATACTCAGATACATCACCTTTACAGTTTTCCAATGATGTTGAATAATAATTGTTTTTTTGTAAAATTGATCACATTATTTAATTGATTAGTATATTTTGCAAAATAATTTTGAAAAACTCTTTCATATGGTAGTCTCGTAGAAATTTTATATAATTTTTTACGTCTCTCAAATTTATGTAAAATGTTTGGTGTTATCCAGGGACTTAACAAAAAAAAAATTAGCCTTTAACAATTTAGAACTACAGTACCACCATTTTTCTTGCTACTTCTAAATATGCAATTACTTAAAATATCAATAAACTTACAATACGCAGTATTTACATCATTTTAGATAATGCATAATGTTTTAACTAAACATCTGTAACATACTGTTATTTACATTGACAAAATAACAAAAATATGTCCTCTAACATTTTTCATATTCACAAACCCCTAAGGCCTAAATAAAAGATCGCGATTCCTTTCCGTGCAAGACAAACCACAGAACGGAATAATATCCCACTTTGACTTGACTCTCTATCAAGGCCTATCGGCGACACAGATGGAGGGGCGACAGTAAACAAGTACTTCCGGACGCTTGTCTCATGAGAAAGGAGAAAGAGAGAATGGGGGAATGAGAGGGAGTGATTAGTTCCTTTACTGCTCACAGGTTGTGCAACCGAACAGTCGAAACTGGAGGCAATTTCGACCTCTTTAACTTGATTGACGACAGGTTGCAGCACGGTCGCTCCCATTTTCCGTGCCTCAATATTTAACATTGGATGGAACTATCTTCTATGTATAGTAAAATCAATGGTAGTATATATAAGTTTGTTCATTGTTATCATACTTGAAGTAAGATATTTGAAACTTTGTTGTATACTCTGTGCATTTTACAATTCTCTCTGAAAAATGCCAGTTTTCATAACTTTCATTAGCAAAGTTCTACTCCCAAAATATTCGAGTATGCTACGAAAGTCGAAAAATACTACGAAGAATTTTTGCATGAAAATATTCGTAGTAAAATGCAAAATTATTTGGCATTTTTGGGACAGAAAAATGAAGTGTTGACCAAGATAATTTATATTATTTTCTAGTTTACAGTTTATTGTATGATTGTTTATCATTATATTTATAAAATTATTCGGCATTGTAAATGTTATAAACCCCTATATTTTTTAATTTGTTAAAAAATCCTTAAATAAAAATCCATCTCATAAAAAATATTCTTCTCAAAATAATTAATGGTCGGCGTAAACTTAGTTCATTTGCTTATTTCTGTTCATAAGTGTTGCCAACATTATTAAACCTTAGTCAATGTCATTCTCCCTGAATTTTCAAATTTTGATTTATCTTCGAGTATATACACAAATTACACTTTCTCCTTTCTTGTTTTTTTTATTTTCATCAAACTACGCGTATTCCTTTTATAACATAACATCAGTTTACTAAGTTTGACCAAGTAAAGTTAAACATTTGATTTGCAAACTAATATAGGCAAATTACCCAACATTATAGAGAAAAGGAACATAAAATAACGAAGCTACTTTTGAAAACAAACTAAGACCTGGGCGACCATCAGTACCTATAAACATAAACTCACCGAGGGAACAGCCACGACACGACCACGCACGAACAAATTAGCAGGATAAAGAAGAACTTAACTCGGCTAATAATGACATCCCGAGGTGTGAACCGTGGGCGGGGGCGCCGCGCCACTAGACCCGGTGTAAACCGTGTTCTTTACACGATATAGGGGCCGGGGGGTCGGGTTACGTCGCCAAAAATGGGTTAGACGTGCCATATCGGTGCGGTGGCACGATGGGTGGTCGCTCGCACGGCCACGCATACGCATTATCATTAGAATACCTGACAACAACAAGGTCTACCGGCGGGGATTAGCGAGAGGCCATCTCCGTTCGTCCATACGGATCGCGAGCGGTCTCTCATACGACGGGTTGGCAACGATATATCGACATATCGGAAATATCGATAAATATGGTTCGATATATCGATATATTAGTATCGGAAGTTTAGTGCTTATAAGGAGCCTAATGGCATTTTTAAATGTGAAAAAGAAATATAACATAGTTATTACATTATTCTTTTAAAATTAACATAGTAAAATAATTTAAGGTATAAAATTATTCTTATTTTAAATTGTTTTCATTCAACCCCACAGACCACTACTTGTTTAGTGTAGATAAATGTATTTAATTTTTACATTCAGTAGGCTATTCTAAATAGTGACAGCAAAACATGAGTGTATTTTTGGTCATGACAAAAGAGTTGATGCATAATTTTAATCAAATAAATCATTTACAATTCGATATATCGGTTACTAGATTTATCGATATTTTTCTTTCGATAGTATCGATATTTGGTTTGCGATGTATCGATAATTCGATTTGTTGAAAATATTTGCCATCCCTACACATACGACGGGTTGGCGAGACTTGTTGTTTGTTATAGTTGGGTTAACTGTTGGGGTTGATATAAAGTGTGTTGATACCACTGTACCCCATTGTGGGGTTGTATAGACTGGAATAAGCGATTCAGACACTTATCTGGCATACACTAACTGGTGTAATGTATAGTACCTGTATACAATTGCTGATAAGAGGGAGTGATTTTTTATAGGATTGTTCCACAGTTCGATTCGTTGAGTTTCCTAGTTCCATCTAACATAGAAAAATCCTGAATTCGTTGGTTTTATCCTGTTTTCTTAGGGAGAATAAAATATGTAAGTACGTGCAATTTCAGACTTTTCGACCAATTTAAGTTTTTAAGTCCCTTGTCTTCTGGGTTCGAACTTGACAATTGGCTAAGTACCTAAACGTTTCGGTTCATTTTCAACTTAAGAGGTGTTGTGTTATATATAATGCGATATCGGTATATCATAAATCTATTGTACTTATTATGATGGATTGGCGGTAAATATCCAGCATTGCATATATTTTCCTTTGAATTCTGCGTAATAAAGAAAATCTTTCTCAAGAGACGTTAATTTTCACACCTAACTTCGAATCAGTGTACTAGGGACTTTGTATTACATAGATATTTCAGAATAACACACTCTACTGCAGAAAAACAGCCCTGAAAATAACATTTCACTCAAATTAGTTCGGATATTCGTCATTTTCCCCCTAAATCTACTGAAACATCAGTCGAGCGGAGAGATCCAGCAGGCTGGCGGCTTTACCACAGGCACTTCCACCTCACTTTACGTGCTAAATTGTTCGGATAGTCGAACTTTTCCTCTACTGTCGGATTCATAAAGCAATGTACTCGAGTTTGAACCTCTGCTAGAAAATAAAAACTCATTCGATTTCGTTGTGTTGTACACCGAAATTTAGCTTATTTAATTCTACGTAATTTAATATAACTTACGTGTTTTTTTAAGGCTTTAAGAATTTTATAGCATTTTAAATAAAAACACACACGAAATTTGAGCACTTTTGGAGTAAAGTTTAACTTTAAAAATTTCTAAAACAAAAAGTACTAAATATAAGTCAGTGAAACGTTAACCTCATGTGAAGAGGGTTGTTTTTTTGCTGCCTGTCCAAATTCTACAATTATTACTCTTTTTAAAAAAGTTCTGTTGTAATTTTTGTAAACCCTTGCAATCTTAATAATGGCTGATCGTACAAACTTCCAAAACGGTCCAAATATACCGGATTGAAAAATTAAGTAAGATTAAAAAACGTTAAGTGCGATAAAAAAATCTTGATATTTTATATTACATGATAATTTAACAGACATCGATGTGCGCTCATATGTAAGTAAATCCCCTCGGGCAGCACTTCAAAACTAGTTTCAACTGAGTATTTCGGCGTTGCCGAATCGTGCACCTAGAAGTGTTTAAACAGTGCACGAAATGTTTATTACTGTGAAAGTATTGAACAGTTAATCAACCATATTTTCTATCTAAATTTAAACTCTTTTTTAATCACCTTTTGTCGTGAGGACTTTGGACCTCCAACGACAGGTTTGAAAATAGCATAGCTCTAAAAAGATTGTCAAATTAAAAAAATAACTTATTTACAAGATTTAAAATTATGTAAATTTCCCATGTAACAAGCTTAATTTAACGTGAAAATGAGAGCCACCCACTATACTGGTGATTTGCAGGATGTACTTATCACATTTCTAGTAACTGTGAGTGATTCATCAGCCTTCATCAGCTTTAACATATAACTATAATTCATAACTAATAAGTCTCCTAATACGGGGTGGAAGTCCAGCTGCATGAAGTGGCAACACTGCGTTCGGTGACTCGGCCGGTCATGCGAGTTACAGCACATTAATGTCTGTTGAATTATTATATGATATAAAATTGCAAGATTTTTTATCGCACTTAACGTTTTATAATCTAACTTAATTTTTCAATCCGGTATTTTTGAACCGTTTTTGAAGTTTGCATGATCAGCCATTATTAAGATTGCAAGAGTTTACAAAAATTACAACAGATCATTGTTTTAAAGAGTAAAATTCTAGAATTTGGATAGACAGCAAAAAACAACCCTCTTTACATGAAGTTAAAGTTTCACTGTCTTATCTTTAGTACTTTTGTTTTAGAAATGTTTTAAGTTGAGCTTTACTCCAAAAGTGCTCAAATTTCATGGTTTTTTTTGTATTCTACCTTCTATAAAAAATTCTTAAAGTATTTTAAAAAACATATAAGTTATATGAAATTACCTAGAATTAAATAAGCTAAATTTTGGTGTACAACACAACGGAATCGGATGGGTATTTATTCTGTAATAGTGGTTCAAACTCTAGTACATTGCTTTTTGAATCTGACAGTAAATCTACTAAAACATCGTTCGAGCAGAGAGAGCCAGCGTCTGGCGGCTCTGCCTCAGGCACTTCCACCTCACTTTGCGTGCTAAATAGTTCGTATAATCGAACTGTTCCCCCTAAATCTACTGAAACCATCAGTCGAGCGGAGAGATCCAGCAGGCTAGCGGCTCTGCCTCAGCCACATTCCGCCTCACTTACAATTAACACTGCACAACCCAGTGATGAATAGAGTCTATAATTCGGTCACCCGGGCCGGCCGGCGCGTGGGCTACCATTATAAATCGTAATCAACCGACCGTGTCTGATTCGCCTAACAGTTCACATTGTCAAAGCAAATCACTTCTTACCTCTTCTCTACAATTGTACGATTTACTTTCTCAAAACTCGTCTATCTCCTCACCAATTGCCATTACCGTACGTGTTGGAGTTATTAGATTCAAATTACTTATAGGACGCCCACTCAGGCGCCATTAGACAGTAATGTCCACACCCACTCCGCTTCCATTAGGCATAGGACGCCATTCTCCCACTTTCCACATCGGCGATGGTTTCACTTGTCGTGTCGTTCACTGGATATTCATTCATCACATTTTCTGTAATTACCTACTTGAATGTTGCTGGATACTGATTGCCAATATTTATTACTATCACCGGTCCGAACTCAGCGTTGATGGAGTAATCGAGTTGAAGGTGTCGCCTTATACGTATATACACACAATCGTTTTCGATGCAGTTTTTTAATCACTCGACATTGATTCTAACTCAGATCTTAGTAGAACTTTGACATAAATTAACCTGACTACAAAAAAGTTATTCTTTGTCAAAGGGAAAATAACAATAAAAACAACACGGAGTTAAAATGCTATAAATTAGCTTACAACCTAAATAATATTGTAAAAAATTGCACTTGATGCTCTTGTTTTAGATATCAGTCAGTATCTTGCACTAGTGTGCTCTGATTATGAGAAATACAGACTAAGACAAAACTGAATAGATCTTTAAATTCACAAAATCGGGCATTCTAAGTGATTTGTACTATACTTTTTATTACACTGGAATTTTTCCAGGTTTTTTATACACATGGATTTTTGACAGTAGGAATTTTAGGCTGGTCTTAATTATTATTATTAGCTGCGAAAAAGTCCAATCAATCTGATCACGCAAAGTTCACTTTCTTGTCTTGTTTCTTCTTCTTTGCCAGACAGCCTTTAATTTTTCTTTCATCGTGGCTCTTCGTTCTTCTGTACATTGGGCTCCTGTTTTCTTCTTTTAGTTTCTCTCTGACTCACTTATCATTTGTATATTTTTTATCTATAAACGGATCTATTGGTAATTTAATTTACTACGATTTCAGCTTTCTCTATGTCTTGTTGAATTCCTGCAGTCCACGTATTTGATTTGATTTTTTTCTGTGGTTTCTAGTAATATTTTCGTCAGTCTGTTTCCTGGCAGGCGTTTGATGTGACCATAAAACTATAAGCGTCTTTTCCGGATGTCGTCTGCAAGGTACGAGAGCTCTGCAGTTCTTGAGCGAAATTGTAGTCGATATCCTTCGTCAGTGAGTTTTGGGTCGAGAATTATTTTCCTGATGATTTAACGTTCTTCTTCAAGGATGTGTTCGAAGGTTCCTTTTCTGTTGAGCTCTACAGCGTCACGTGTGTAAAGGACTTCAGGTTTTATGAAGATTCAGGTCGAATTTTTGTGAGAATTGTAGGCATTTTTTATTGTAAATGTTTTGCTTTCGACCGAGGGCACTCATTTTTTAGATACGGGTCTCAAATGCCTTCTCTTCATTTCCCGATGGTTTTATGATTTCACCGAGGTATCGAAACTCTGATACTTTTTCGATCTCTCCGTATTTTGTGTTCAAACTTTCAAGTTCGCAGTGGTTACTCATGATTTTAGTTTTTGGGAAGGAAATATTTAGGCCGAGTTTTTCTGCGCATTCCTTGAGAGCTTCGATTTGAGTGATCGCGCCTGTTGTTTGTTTTCAGCGAAGATCGCAAGATCGTCTGCAAAGGCTAGACATGAAATTTCCATTATTATTATTAATATTATTTTAGTATGAATAAATTTTTCTGGCCATTTTTTTGAATTTAATCAAAACTGTGTGAACGTTTTGTATCTAAAATCTGATTTAGAGATGACTCAGTAAGACTCGAAATCAACAGGAATTAAAGCCAATACCAGGCGATTGTCGGCGAGAGACAATAGGCAATCTGAGACGTACAATATGGCTCATTGCAGGCCCTGCACTTCATACCTCAGACGGGCGTCTGCAGTGCATGTACCTCGTTACACGGCAAACTTGAAAATGATTTAATCATTTAAGCGATAAAAATAAATTTACTAGAACCTATTTTGCAAAATTGTATTATATTTATAAATTACTGAATTAGATTACACTATACTTTTTGACAGTATAAACGTAAAACGGAAACATTACTACCCTAAACATGAAAGTAAAATGAATGATAGTGTTTTTTAACATAAAAAGTTGGATCTTCCATCACAGCTGGTAAATCTATGTCATTACGTGATTGCAAAGGCAGTCGACAACAAAATTACTTCATTTTTGCTCCATTGTTCGAAACCAAAGAGTCTATAGGTTTGGGAATTAAATTTTACAGACGACAAAATAATCATGAGTGTCCAATACGTCCTAATTAAAACACTACTACAGGTGCATCACAACGAATATTCTATAATATTATACAGGAATTGTATTTAGCAAAGAAATATCTGTCAAATTCACACTTACAGTTATACTTTATTTAAGAAAGTGCCATGAGCGCACTCGGTTAAATTGAGTGTAGTAGCTCTGACGCGCGGTGTTGCCAAGAGTATTACGTTGGACCACAGAATATAGACAGATATAGTCTATATTCTGTGGTTGGACATACGACACAAATAAACAATAGTAAAAATAATTACAAAAAGCTATATGTCTGCTAAAATATGCGATTTAAAACAAAAAAAAACACAATAATTAATAGTATTTCATTATATAGATCTAAATATGTAAGGAAATACATGTACATCTGAACTCATAAATATGTCATACTATACGATATACGTTTTACTTACACTTATAATTTACTCTTCCTAAGAAATATAATACAAATTGTAAAATCAATTACAATGGTTGGTTGCGACTGACTTACTCAACTAGCACACATAAAAGGTATAGAGGAAAAACTGCCACCGAGACTTAGCCTTTTAAAGGATAGTTTGATAATTATAAAATAAAAATAATGAAAAACACACAGAGGATGAAATTTACAAAGTTAAGAACAAATCAGTATCAAGCACTATGAGTCTACATAAACGAACTTAAAAAACAAACGACTATTTTTACCACTGCCAACTATATTTTTTTAAACGCGAAAAGGGGGAAATAAAACGAACTGAACAACGAAACAATGATGATAAATTAATCAAACAAAATGATAATAATATTTGTATTATGTTTAACAACTAGTACCTTATAATTTTATTTTCAACTAAATCCCAAATCAGTTTAATTTAGGTTAGGTTAGGTTAGGTAACAACAGTACTTCTGAAGAGGTAACCATTTTTTTTAAGGTTAGTAAGAAACAATATTTTTATGCATCGATAAATTTGTTTAATTGATTAATGCTATATTTTGACTTGCTATACATTTTTAATATTTTGTAAAACTTGTTAACAATCATGTCATGCAGTATTACATTTGTGTTAGTAAAAAAATGTGTGTTCATTCATTAACGATTTTGTTAACCCGTTTACACGCTAGACGGAACATTCAGAGTTACAAAACATTAACACTATAGCATTAGTATGGGTCAATATTATACAATTTACAAACATATTACATGTTCATTTTTTTCATAACAAGTCCAGTTTTACGCTATTCAAACACTTATTCTAACAAAATACTTACTCTTTTACGCTGGAAGTTGGAGGGATGACACGACCTGGACAGAAGATTTTCTTGTACTGTATCCCCTCCGTAGTGAAATCCTAAAAAAAATAAAGATTACAAATTAATACCTTATGTACACTTGAAATTTATGGTATCAACCAACATATATGTTGTTTTTTAATTAGAAAATGTCACATTTGTTACTAAGTTAGTATTTTTGTTATTTTGAGCTTGTTTAAAATGTCACACCAGCGATTTTTGTATAAAACACCAGGAAGTACTTATAAAACTATTTACAAGTTTATTATGAGTTAAATATAAAAAAAAACATCAAACATTAAATGTTAGCTGACCTCTCAAACAATAAGTACCCCACAACATGTTAAAAGCGAATTAATTAGTTTTATTTTATAAATACATAGAATCTAAATTATAAAGTCAACATCATCTTTGACCTTGAATGAGTTTACAAGGTCAGGCTTTTTTGATAATCCTTAAAAGAAGGACATTGAATGATTTTTAAGGTCGTAATTATGAAGTAATTACCATGTATTTTCACTGAATGTTGTACTGAATTCATAGCGTTAGTAAAGTGGCGTCCACAAGTCGCCGAACCTATCTGTCGCGGCAATCACGGGCATTCGTCTTCCGTCCTTTAGTTAATCTCGTTTCCTATCTGTCGGCACACTTCTCTCTTGACGTCTCTATTAATTCCTATTACGACGCCGAACTTGCTGAAATATTGTCACCACCTGAGCTGTCTAACTGATACCTGGAGCCGAGCGAATCTAACTGAACAACTGGACCGATCGACACCATGATTTTTCGTCATTTTGTATTGATTTATAACTGTCATGTATTTCACAAGATTTAAAAAAATCATTAAAATCAGCTAAATCTAATAAAATAAGACAAGATAATTTAATACAAAACGGTTAACCTGTCTAAATACTGACATTCGAGCTCCCACAAGGGTCCATATTGGGTCCAATTTTATTTTTACACAAATATAAGAAAAACTTTTTACAAACCCCTCTGTTCTGAGGATGGTAAAACTTGATTTAGTGAAATGAACCACCGTAATGTGTATAGTAAATTTATGATGTTCATGTCTTTTCTTTTATGAATACATCAAAGAATTTTTCTATCCACTTTTCTGTAACTTCAAGTCGAGTGAGATTTGCTTTCGAGGAGAAACTGTTTTTCCAATCCTATTCAATTTTCTAATTTCATTGTCTGATTAAAATAAACTTATTATGAACAACATATACCTTACTATAGTACAATTTATCACTTAACTTTTCATTATTTCACACAGCTTAAATTTTTACGAAACATATGCTTTATTTTGGATCCAAGTTTTTGACAGTTAATTGAAAACAAACAATCTAATAGTTTCCTTTCTTTTATAGCAAAGTTAAGATCAAAATAGAATATAAATTGTTATAAGAATATCTCATCAATAATTTAAACTACACAAAATAATAATTTAGTAACTCAAAGGAATTATTTTGCGTGATGATAAGAGATGTCCAATGCTTCAAATGTTTTAAGGAACACACACAACGTATCGACAGGTATAAAAAAAAACTGTCGGCTTCAGGTGTTACCTAAACTACCTTAGTGTACATTTACAACTAGTTTTTTTTTTTTTACTTTCCCTCAACCCATAATAAGTAAAGAATAGTATATTTCATAACAAGAGTGGAAAGTGGGGTTTCGCATGTTCGAGACCATTTGTTTGAAGTGCGAGACTTGTCGAGCACTTCAAATGGTCGAGAACATACAAAACACTTTCACTCGAGTTTTGAACGATACTTTTCACTACACTACGGAATAAAAAACAGGTGTTGTTGACTGTGGAAAGTTTTCGGTTGTAAACAATGTTACTTTCGTTAGTAAACAATAGACAGCTGTTGAAAATATGATGTTTCGCAGGCTGTAAACACATAACGAAAACAGCTGAACTCATAGTAGTGTAGTGAAAAATATTTTCTTTAATTATTATGGGTTGAGGAAAAAACAATATGTAAATGAAGAATAATGTAGTAAGTAAAACCTGAAGACGACAAGTTTTTTTTTTTTTTTTTTTTTTTACATCGAAACATTATTTTTCTTCTTTAAAACATTTGAAGCAATGGAAATCTCCATTCATTTTCTACCAATCATGAACAATCAAAAACCACCAAATAACTTTCAAACAACAGTTATTTTTCATATTCATGCCGACGATGTTATTTTCATTTTATAGTATAATTGTCAGCAATGAATAGTTTTATTTATCATGCCAGCCAAGAAAAGTGACCAAGAACGAAAATCACGCAGGCTGTTATCTCCCCAAAATGGCACTAAATAAATTCTCCACCGACTCTAACCACTATAGACGTGCCAATCACATAGGTGAACGATGGCTGCTGCCAACCGTAGACCACAGCCTCCTGTGTTCTGTGGTTTCTTGTCGCATACTACTGGTGAATTGCCAATATTTCTCCTCCCACAAAGTGACACTTCTAGCTGTTCAAAACTTTACAATGAAATATTAATTCTTGACAAACTTAAGTTATTTCCAAGAGTGATGTAAAGACCAGTTCTCAGATAACACTGTAAAAAGTAAGGACTTTTAATGTTTTGAGTATTTACTAAGTCTGGCCAAAATGTGTGAGCGCTCAGCCATACCAGAACTTGACTACCAATGTGACGTCACCATGCGTATGTGTATTATGGTTGGAATACATCCTGCCTGCTCCCAATAAATAACTAGCGTGCCTCTTGTCTAATTATACCATTTAATTTAGATATTTATGGTAGTGTACATACAATGCTGACAACATCGGTCCAAAGCGTTTGACAATTAATTTCCAAGATTTGAACCAGGAAACTTTGCATTGGAACCACTATGCTAGCAAGAGGCCTAACGGTTGACTAATTAAAGTACCTCTTTCGTGTAGTAACGAGTCGTGTTGGTCAGGTCGATCAACAAGCCCAATTTCGGGAAGGTTCTCATCAGTTCCCTCGGGCCAAACCTGGAAACAGAGAATTACAAATGCAATTACTTGTCTCAGTTTACAATCAAATAGCAGAAAGTCAAACACTCAAAAAACTGATTAATTACCATAACCTATAAATAATACGAGCAATACCATCGTCTGAAAAGTTGACATTTAGCCCGTAACTGGTCACCTGGGGTCTTTTGAGACCAAGCATAATATTGTTTCTTAATAACTATTAGAAATGTAATTCGATTTCTTTATTCAGGCATTCTTCTAACTTATAAAGACCAATAATCTGGCACCAAAAAAGTTTTGATCCATTTGTCCAGTTTTTTTTTTTTTTTTTTTTTTTTTTTTTTTTTTTTTTATACCCTGGGGTCTGAAAAGACCCCACGTGCCCAGTTGTGTGACTTTTTTCTTCAAGAATTCACTATTTTCAACATGGCTTCTTCTTTAAAAGATGACAGTACATTTGATATCTTTACTGATGCGCAGCATATTAGTGCACCTGATAAAGTGTTTTTCGGTTCAGATGATGAGTGTGAAGCTGGTCCTTCAACCAGATCGACCCACTTTGTACGTTTCTCTAACCAGATCAAACGTAAGAGATGCTCTCTATGCCCTCGATAGTCATTAAAAAGTCAAAACAGTGAGTTCTAAATGTAACAAGAATGTTTGCAAAACTCATTCTGAAATGGATATTAGATGCACAGACTGTTACGACGATTAAGTGGAATTTTGTATTAGTTTGGTTGCGCTTTTTGCATCTTTGAGCTAAAATATGTACTGAAAACATGTCCAGCAAATTCACTATTTTCTTTAAGTAGTCGGTTTTTAAGTTTATTATAGCACTATAAACTTACACGAAAAATACAAACAGAAGTACATAAAACCATTTAGTTTACAAAACTTAGTTTTCAAAAAAGTACCTTTTAGTAAGTAAAAACATTTGCATTATTTTATTAATTTATAAAAAAGGGGGAAGAAGAAGCCTAAACTTTATTAATTGTTATATCGAATGTACCCTGACTCTTCAATTATTATAATAAAAATACTATTTTGTTGATAAAAAATGTTTGATAATTAGGCCTATTACCCATTAAAAATTAATTGGGGTCCAAAAGACCCAATGTGACCAGTTACGTTAGTAAAAAGTGTGAGCAGTCAAAAGTTAAGCATAACTAAGCATAGTTTATATGTATATATATATATATATACCATATTTAAGCCGTAATACTGCAGGAAATAAATTATCATTATTATAAACTGGCTAAACCCGACAACGCTTTGCTGTTGCTTAGTCTGGAACTAACCGTCTGCTTGATTTTATCTTAAATAAAGTTATCTTATTAGGTTGCAGTATTATTTTCATAAACAAACAATCAGCTGGTCACAGAAGCATTTTTTCAGCACTGACATTTATTTTCATTTGTGAAGTGTAGGTAAGTCGGGAATTGCTTGATGTATACCCTGTTCCCGTTTACTATTTTAGGAACTAAATATATAAACAATCTAGTTTATAAATTCAATGTTGTGTAAAAACTGAAAATTTCAAGTTAATTCCATTCACTACTTTTCGAAGTGTTTGTACAAAAATATACAGAAGTTTGAGTTTTAAATTTATAGATTATACTATAATCTGAAAATCTTATTTCCTATTCATTTATACAAATTGACAAGTTTGTGCAAAGTAATTACTAATATAAATACTCATTACATGGTTAACACAGAACTTGTAATAAGTAAATTAAAAAAAGTTTACATTCTGAAATATATATATATATATATATCCACTATCCACAGGCATCATATAAATTTTAAATGACTTCCTTAAAATGTTCAATTCAATACACTGACCTTACTAAAACCAATGTATACACATATATACGAATTGAAAAGTCAATATTAAAAAGTCAGACTTCTATTTTTCTAATGCTGTTTCCCTGGCGTGGCCGCCTAGGCTGAGCTTTTTGAGACAAAGAATCACGTAGAGAGCAGCGCGGCCGACTGAAGAGAGAGGGAAGGTTACAAATCGCCATGAGAATGAGAGAGAAATGAAACGACGGAAGGAGGGTATTGGGTTGGGAGAGAGGTACGTGGCAGAAATGCTCAACCAGCGCTGCATATCGGCAGCCGCGCTAAGCTCGTCTGCTACAGGAGGTCTTACCATTCCTTATCTCTGTTCGCTTCTTACAGATGTATATTCATCACTAAAACTGAATTAATTCATACAATGTTACAGTCACATCTAAAAAAAATACTTGCTTATCATAAAAATTAATCATAAAAATAGTTATTTAAAATTCTGATGTTAAATTTGTACATCTTGTACTCATAATTTACATTCATCGATAATAACCATCAACGTTACAAATCACAGTTTCTTGTCCAAAAGTGGAGGTATTATTAATTGTGAATCTTTTATCTATAAATAGAGGGGTTTGTAACACACAAAAAACTGATTAAAATACAACATAGTATTATCTTTTAATGGAACTGAAAGCCTTCACTTACATAATACAAAGAAGAAATAAAATTTATGTTAACTTGCTGGTGAAATCTGAAATACTGTGTTCAGATTAGGAAAAAAAACCAAGACGCAAATAATTTCTAAAGCACCATACGGTTCCAGATGATCCATGTAGGATTACTCGCCCTACTATCTGCATGTTTTTACTTTCTTCCGTATGCGTTAGCATAGAGAAAGTACATATTGTGATCGTGCAAAAAAATTTTTTTTTACAAGTTGGTCTCTAAAAATCCATTTTAGGGTCCCCTGAACCCAAAAAAAGTGTGTTTTTTTCGAATAAATATTTTGATGTCTGTCCGTGTGTCTGTCGGTGTGTATGTTCTGTTCGCTAGAGACCAAACGGATGGATCAATTGTTCTCAAATTTGGTATGTAGGTGTATTTAGCCAATATTTTTATACCATTTTTTTCACTTTTTTGAAAGTTTAGTTTTTTTTATGGACAAAACACATACAAAAATGAAATTTTCTCAAAAACTGCTCTAGCGGTTTTTATAATATTTTCAGGAAAGATGTAAATTACAATTTAAAATATTTTAGTCAAAAGCGCATGTCTATAACTTGACTAGTTTTATAGTTAAGTCAAAAAAATATTTGAAAATCAAACTGATGATTTTCAAAGTTTTGATTTTTTAGTGTTTAATATGGGGGGAAGTTTGTGCCAATTCTTTGGAAGCTAATTAAAAAACTATTAATTTTACCTAAAATACCATAAATAACCATAACTCCTTCTCTTCCGTCAGTTTTTTACCCGGTTAGTCATCGGTTTCCATGTTCCGTTAATCAGGAATCACCGATACTAGCACCTTAAACACTTCCACTGCGTGTGTACATACTTTACACTCGCGTAGTTAACGTCGGCTGAACGCACTGTACCATGTGGCCCGTTGTCTTCACAAATTAGTAGCGAGGAATTATTAATTTCTCCCGTTAATAGTGAAAGAGGCCCATAAATATGGGAGCAAGCGCCGCAGGGTGGGTAATCACAAGGCGCGGTACCGCTGGTACACCCCTACTAATGTCTCTTTCCGCCCCCACCACCGCTAAACGCTGGCTATTAAGCCACTTTCCCCCTCGATTGCTTTATTTTCCATAATTTCTTATTACATTTTTTATACAAAACAGACTACTTTAGATTGAATTTTTATCACGTACCCACTTGGCGTTATGAGACCCAAATTAAATCGGGTCTTGTAAAATATTTCAATTTTGAAGTCATTTTTTATTTTTATAACATTTATGTAGATTTGTTTATTTTAATTGTGCTCAAGTTAAGGTGAATTATAACTTTACCAAGTCAGAAGATTAATATAACAAGCTACTCCATTACTCTGAAAGTACCACTTCGATATGAATATTAACTTTTTCTCTTAGTACACAGAAAAATTATATTACTGGCTATCCATTTTTTTTTTTTTTTTTTTTCAGAATACCCCAGCATTTGTTCAGCAATGATTAGTCGTCAAACTAAGTATAAAGTTCACAAACATAAATCACATAAATAAACAAGTAACACGTCTACATATATTTATTTAATCTTAACCTAACGACCCATGGTGGAAGTCCTTACAAACTTACCTAACCTAAAAATCAGAAGGTGCCGATCGATAATTGAAGCGATGGCACTTATTATTTCCTTATGGGTCAAAACCACGTGACCAATATCAGTTAGATTTTTTTTTGTTTAATTTACATATTCTAGACTTAGGAGACAATCTTTACCATATGCGGGGACATTTCGAAAAAGACCCCCCCATTTCATCTCAAAACAAAGAGGAATTCAATTTTACATTGTTATAAATTATATTCCAGAAATAATTTACAATAATGTAAATTCAGGTTAGGTTCTTTCGTTTAAAACACACAACTATGAATCCCTTAATGTCTTTAACTTTCTTATTTTGATGATTCCATCGTAGAAAAGACGTACGGTAATTTTAAATTTACGATTACACTGCTAAAACTCTTTCAAATATTTTAGCATACTTGGCTTCTTATTAAATTACTTCAAAACTAATCGTCCTATTTCTTGTTGAAGGTATGTTGGTTAGTATCTTGTTGTTGGTTGTATCTTTTAAATTTTAAGAATTTCTTAATTTTTAAACATTAAGCATACTTATATGATAAAACTTCTTTTAATAAATAACACGAGGCTTCGTTCTGAAGTGAAAGAAAGAGAGCTCGATAAGATGGAATGAAACAAGTTGGTCATAAAGAAAAGTCAACTCATCAAAATGCGTTGACTGTTCTTATTTATTTATTTATTTATTTTATTTTATTTTATTTACATGCTATAAAACAGGTTTTACCCTAGTAACATTACAGCAGTTCACAACAATTTTACAAAAAATATGAGTGGCTTGAGCTATAAAGTCCACGTCACACTATTTTCACATCCAGCACACAAATATTAATGAATACAATTTTTACAAGCAATCCATCAAGAATAAACAATTATGCAAAGTATATAATATAAATAATATATAATAATAAATAATATAACAGTGTAATGGGTATAATATAGTAGTTTAATAAATATAATCTCATAATAATGCAATAATATAGTATGATATTATTATAATAAATATTATTTGCATATAAATTTTAAAATTATTCAGAAATATTAAATACAGAAATATATAAAGAAAGATACAAGTAAACCCTATTCCTCACAAAAAACAAAGCACCCTAGGTAGCAACTAATAGAGAATATTGGCTTACGCATCTTAAGCCAACGATGACTTAATCTTTTTTTTGAAAACATTCAAACTGTCAAAGAGAATGACAATGTCAGACCCACCCAGAAGTATTGCGTTATAAGATCTCATCATCCGCAACAGAGGAAAGAATGCCCGCGCCGCAGTGCGTGAATAGTGCAAATCAAACAAACAATTATTGCGCCTGCTGTTGAATTTAGGCACTCGATAACTGAGGACTCCCAAGCAGTTCGCGTCATCCACACGACCTGGGACCAGACCCCAGAGATACACTTGAGCGTAGTGATATGGGCCCATAGGTGTATGATAACAAAACGATGATATGAATATTTTTTAGTTACTTTTTCCTAATTTATACTATATATTTACAAAGGCCTAAACGCCTAACTATACCATCAAATGTAGTATCTTTAAAATTAACTATTTTGGAAACTATATTTAATTTTACTTTGTTTAAAAAAAGGTTATGACAAATAAAACCCATATAACAATATTACTCAGATTGTTAACACATTCCCTTTTTCATTCATTAATATCATCCTTAACAATAAATATACACTAGATATTTTTATTACCTTTAACTGGGCGCGTATTAAGTGATACAATAATTTTAAAAATTGGAAGTTAGGGTTAGAAGAGAAAACCATCTATCCACTCTACCCACAGGCTCGACTACTAAACCTTCTACCGCTCAGTATAAATATGGAGAAGTTGAGCGTACTCTCAAGTAAAGTAACCTGGGCAATACTATCTCCGGGTAGAACAACTGATTACCCTTTGAGCCATTGAATACGAAAATTAGATACAGAGACTAATTAAAAACATATTACTAAAAACAATTCACGATTACTGAAGGTTCACATTCATCCATCCTAATCAGGGGAAACGACAGTTAACTGTCTCGAGAAACAAAAACACGAATTGGACATACGAAGTTGAATAATTGTTGAAGCTCTTTTTATAATTACCCTAAAATAAACTGGGAAATATATATTCAATCTGTATTGCGTAACTATATTTTAATTATATAAAACTATCCGACAGCCCTAGCTTCTCTACGAGGTGGTTCTCTACGCTTTCTCACCCTTCCCTCCGTGGTTCTCTCAAAACCATTAAATCAATGTGAAAGCTCAACCCACTGCTGTTCTCGTAAGTAACAAAGTTTTATAGTATATAAACCCTATAAGTCTACTTAACAGTCTACAGAGGCTGCCGACCATCTTGGTTTTAATGTCATAAGAAAAATGTTATTTTCGACAACGACATACGATCACGCGTATCCAAACTATACAATTATTTTCAAAAGGATTTTTTCCAAATGAATTGCATTTGATCAAGAATGAAATTACACGTTGGAATCGCTTTGCGAATTCCTAATTAGTTTTACAGAGAAAAATACAAAAAATATTTAGTTTGAAGCTTTTATTTTCACCTATTTTTCAAAACTAGGCGTATGTATTCAAAATATGAAAAGCAAACCCAACCCGCAATATAATAACGTTTAAAATGACACCTCATGCACAACTTTTGGTCAGTAAATTACGAAAAAATGTGGATTCGCAAATCACATTGTTCTTATAGGACTAAAACCATCATGGCCGACAGCCTCTGCAGACTCTAATTAATGCCAGTGTTACTCTAGTGGAGTAAAAAGGAAACGTCAATGGGCTATCTATACCCCTTAGGAATATAACTTCAAAAAATCTTTTCTTAACGGATCTCTGATAACTCTCTCCAAATGTCACTAAAATCTGTTGAGTAGTTCCGGAGATTTCGTGATGAGTGAGTACATCGTTTTTTTACTATGTGCAAGGTGTAACTGATTTACTTGTACAAACTTCAGGAGGTTGTTCCTGGGGTCAAAACAAACCAAAAGGTCCTTATACGCATAAGTCCTAATATGCATAGTTTTCTGTCTATTCGTCTGTATTTTGTACTTTATATTTGTTTTTCTCAGCAACCATTTAAGGTAGAGTGTTGAAACTTGGCACATATGCTATACTAGTAATACTCTACTACAGGAAAAACTTTTTTCTAAATTCGTTGGCAAATTACTAGTTAAAACGTTGACATTAAATTTCGTAAAAACTACACCCTGATATATAAAAAAATGATAAACTGTAGAACATTTTATCCATAACGATACCTTATTTATTAAAACAAACGATAAATTCATAATTTGTAGTATTTTCATTAATCTATTTACAATTGAAGGTTTGTTCTAGTTTTACGAGGAACATCCCTGTTTACACAACTGTGATAACACATTGAATAGCTCTCTTAATTCGTAGGCCGTAAACACATAGCGGAAACACCTGATTTAACTCCAAGTAGTGTAGTGAAAAACAATTTTACGTTCAATCTGGTTAGCTTAATTATGTAAAATAATGTACTTTGTAAAACTAGAACAAACCATCAAGTGTAACTAGATTAATGAAAATATCACAAATTATGCATTTCTTGTTTGTTTTTAATAAATAAGTTATCGTTAGTTTTACTATCAAATTTTCTACAGCTCATCGTGTTTGTGTGTTTTTATTTATTTTTATAAAATTAATAAAATGTTTTAAACTTTATAAAAGGGTGCAGTTTTCACAAAATTTAACGTCAGAGTTTTTAACAAGCCGCCATTTCGAAACTAACCAACGAATTAATTTTTTTAATTATTTCCTGTACAAGAGTATTACGAGTATAGCATATGTGCCAAGTTTCAGCACTCTATCTTTAATGGTTGCTGAGAAAAAAATATATTGTCAAAAACACAGACGGACAGACAGACAGAAAACTGTGCATCTTAGTACATATGTTTATAAGAACTTTTTGGTTTATTTTGAGCCCAGGAACAGCTTCCTGAAGTATGTCCAAGTACTTAAATTACATCTTGCATATTAAGAGGATACCTTTAGCTGACCCGGACAATCGGAGTCTCTAAACTTGCCTTTAGCTGAGCCGGACAATCGGAGCCTCTAAACTTACCTTTAGCTGACCCGGACAATCGGAGCCTCTAAACTTACCTTTAGCTGACCCGGACAATCGGAGCCTCTAAACTTACCTTTAGCTGACCCGGACAATCGGAGCCTCTAAACTTACCTTTACTGATACACTCACACAAAATATAATTAATACCAATATGACTTTCAAACATAATTTTAATACTTATTCGTACCGTCAGCCCTCTTTTAAGTGAAACATTTAACTTACTGTCATTATTTTCATTTTTTTGCTTAACTTTCATCGTACATTTATTGTCATTTTCTCATTACAATCTTGACATGTCACTAAAATGAACTATGGATAGATTTTATTTTGGCTGTATATAATATATTGTCGATTCTATCGTGTGTTTTAAAGTAATATTGAAACTGTTTATAAATAATGTTTCAACTTTTCTTAGATTGTTAACTTCTTATTTAATTTTTCTGCAAATCCTGTCTTTAACTGTACATTTTAACTATTTCAAACCTCAACTGTCTCCACTCTTTTTAGTTTATATTTATTTGATTTATATAAAGTGCAAAATAATAATTTATTATATATCATTACAGTGTTTTAATGCAACGGATTCGTCACACGCACAGGTCATGTGGCCCATGTGTGACTTCTTCCATTGTAACGATGTTAATTTATTATATTTATTTATAGAATAAATAGATTTGATTAGATTAAATGATTTGTTAGACTAAACTCGCCAGCTCACGTGGTCCTGCAGGTGAACGATAGAAGTTCCGACCTTGAAGCTTGTGCCCCACTGTACGACCGGTCACATATCAGATAATCAGGCGTGAGATAACAGATATCACCTGTGGGAACGCCGGGTACTCTATATCAATTATAGATCGATAATGAGATGCCATCTGGTCGACAGACGATATCTACAGGTCATCTGACCTTGACCTTCACTTGCGCAATGCTCGCCCTCTCCCACGCGTCACACGCCATCGGCATCTTCACAAGGATCTAGGACACCCTCAAACTGTAAGGACAAGGTAATCATAAAATGTTTTAAAAAGTCTACCACGGTGCTTAATTTATACTGATCAATTTAATAATGTTTAAGTTTGATCCCAATTACTGTGAAAATTTTAAAGGGATCGTCTGATGAGGATCCAATTCGACCACATCTCAAAGGTGACGAAACATGGAATTCTATTTCAACGATTCGATTCGTAATAATGATCGTATTACAACAAATTGAGAGCTGAAGACCTAAGTTGATTTTTGTACAAAATGTTGTATTTATATTGTTCACAATTAAATACGAGGACTGTTTCTTTTTTATTATTTTTTTTTATTTTTTTCCAACCTCTGATCACAATGTGAAATAGCTAGTCGAACATTACAGCGCAACAATGTACAGCATTCTACAGCGCAACCCTCTCACTACATTCTCACCTATTGCTGCTGAGCGGCCGGCGCCATTTTATCTACTATCGCATATGTTGATCTACCGTCGCATAAACATGGCTACTACAATTAATTCTCCACCAAAGAGTGAGGTACGAAGTGTTATTCGATTCATCAAGCTGAAGGACTAAGCGTAGCGGAAATTCATATCACAAGTTTGAAAAAAAATTATGACAAAAATTTACAACTCACTTCTAGAGATGTGCTTATCTATTACAACGCGCGTCCTCACAGTGCTGTTCTGACAATACATCTCCTTGACGGATTTCAACGGGACATTTTTTAACATCACCCATAATACAGCCCTGACTTGACGCTGAGCGAGTTTCACCTATTCCCTGAACTTAAAAGTGGCTTGGCGGCCATAGCTTCCAAACCAAAGACGCACTTCGAGACACCGTGAAAACGCATATCAAATAACTGGAGGCAATTTTCTTTGAAGATGGTTCTGAAAATCATTTACCTCGTTATAATAAATGCCTTAATTTAAATGGCGACTATGTAGAACAGTAAAAAGTATGTATTAAAATTGTTTTCATTATTCTCATTAGTTTTATTTCAATACCACATTTACCACATCGAAGGTTGGAAAAAAACAATCCTCTTATAGGGATCTTGAAAGGCCATCCTTGACGATTTATAATTGATATGGTCCAAATATATTTAACCTTTAATAACCATAAAGTATTTATTGTAATATATTATAATGATAAACATGAACCGTACAGTTGGAATAGAACAGCCTTTTTTTATACCACTGACGAAAATATTTTTTTCACTACACTACTATGAGTTCAGCTGTTTTCGTTATGTGTTTACAACCTGCGAAACATCATGTTTTCAACAGCTGTCTATTGTTTACTACCGAAAGTAACATTGTTTACAACCGAAAATTTTCCACAGTCAACAACACCTGTTTTTAAAACATGTGTTTAATTTAATAAACAGTTAACATTCCAAAAATGAGTTTTTATTCCATACTGTAGTGAAAAGTATCGTTCAAAACTCGAGTGAAAGTGTTTTGTATGTTCTCGACCATTTGAAGTGCTCGACAAGTCTCGCACTTCAAACATATGGTCTCGAACATGCAAACCCCCACTTTCCACTCTTGTTATGAAATATACTAACGTCCAGTATTGGCTTGGCAGTTTGGGAAAAGACCACCGTTTGTATATGCAATGTTTAAAAGAAAATTTGGCGATTTAGATCTGTTTTTGTTATTTTTATTTATTGTTGTAAAACCTCGGTGCACAGCAAAAGTATAACACTAAAATTACAATTGTGTCTAATTTTCTAATATTTCAAACAACGATCCTTATTTAATTAGTTTTTTTTATTGTTACATTTAGTAAATAAATTTAAAACTAAAAATAGGTCAAAAATATGTCTTGATCGCTAAACGAAAGAACTGAAAAAGTAAAATTCTTCAAACGGCAAGACAGGTGGACAAGAGCGCAACGCTATTGGTATTCATAAGATGAAAGGCAATTTATTGAGGGAGGCCAGTTTTAATGAGCAGCTGGGACCAGGGGAAGGGGATAATTGGAATTTTACAAGAGGTTAACGTGGGGGCAAGCCGCGCCGCCCTGAGCGCGTCTTTATCTTTGGGAGGCTCGCACCGGCCGGCCCTTCCAGGGAAAGTCGCCTTGATACTGCACAAAAAATAGCGGAGTTGTGAACAACGTATTTGTTACGAATAGTACAATATTCGCACTAATACTCGCCAAAAGACCTGAGTACTCATCTCCATTCAAACATTTAGCCGCCCTCAGTGTTATTGAGTTAGCCAGTTAATTGGAAGAGCCGTTGGCCGAGCGGTCCGACACCACGACTTGGATTGGAATTTTTTTATCAGTAATGTTCACCTTCTGTTATTTTCATCTTCTTAAAAAAAAGACGTAAAGTGGTGATAACCCAGCCACCCTCCCATAGACGTACAGTGTTGATAACCCAGCCACCCTCCCATAGACGTACAGTGTTGATAACTCAACCACCTTCCATAGACGTACAGTGGTGATAACACAACCACCTTCCATAGACGTACAGTGTTGATAACCCAGCCACCCTCCAATAGACGTACAGTGTTGATAACCCAACCACCTTCCATAGACGTACAGTGTTGATATCCCAACTACCTTCCATTACGTACAGTGGCGATAACCCAACCACCTTACATAGACGTACAGTGGTGACAACCCAGCCACCCTCCCATAGACGTACAGTGTTGATAACCCAGTCACCCTCCCACAGACGTACAGTGTTGATAACCAAACCACCTTCCATAGACGTACAGTGGTGATAACCCAGCCACCTTCCCATAGACGTACAGTGGTGATAACCCAGCCACCCTCACATAGACGTACAGTGGTGATAACCCAGCCACCCTTCCATGGATGTACGACCCTTGAATTCATTCTCATCTACCGTCAGCCATTAAACGGCCCTTGACTTCAATCTCGTCGATTCTTGGTCATCACACGACCCTTAACTTCATGCTCAACAACCCTCATCCATGACACGACCCTTAACTTCATTATCATCTACACTTAGTCATTACTTCATTATCATTGTCCATTAGTCACCAAACGACTCCTGGCTTCATTCTCATCGACCCTTAGCCATCATACGACCCTTGACTTCATTCTCATCGACCCTTAGCCATCATCACACGACCCTTACTTTCAATCACATCTAACCTTAGCCATTACTTCATTCTCATCGATCCTTAGCCATCACAAGACCCCTGTCTACATTCTCATAGACCCTTAGCCATCAGACGGTCCCTCACTTCATTCTCATCGTCCCTTAGCCATCATCACACGACCCTTACATTCAATCACATCTAACCTTAGCTATTACTTCATTCTCATCGATTCTTAGCCATCACAAGACCCCTAACTACATTCTCATAGACCCTTAGCCATCAGACGATCCCTCACTTCATTCTCATCGTCCCTTAGCCATCATCACACGACCCTTACTTTCATTCACATCTAACCTTAGCCATTACTTCATTCTCATCGACCCTTAGACATCACACGACCATTGATTTCATTCTCATCGACCCTTAGAAGTCACTTCATTTTCATTGTTCCTTAGAAACTACATTCTCGTTGGGTCTTAAGCAATCACAAGAGCTTTGAATTCATTCTCATCGACACTCATTAGACATCGCTTAACTTCAATCCCATGAACACTTTACTAATTACGAACTTTCCCCGTCGTAACCCCCGTGACGTTATTTCCATCTCTACCATCACTCTTGTATACGACCCTCGTGGTCTTTAGTTAAATATATAAATCCAGCATCTCTCACATAAATTTCATTATAAATTGAGGTTGTAGAAGGTTTGGTATCGTATAAATAATCACGTTATATAAAATACCTCTCTCAACCGAAATAGACATAAGTAATTCTAGTAATTCAGTGAACAGTACATCAGAGGTTCACAATGTTTTGCAGCGCAACTTAGAGTATATGACCACGACAAAATGTAAATATAAAACATTTTGTGTATAGCTAAATAATAAGGCGATTAAGTAATTAATTACGACTTAGTCATTAAAATAAAATCATATGGCATGTTTCGCTGTATAGTGATAAATATACATGTTATGGGGTATTATACGATGTAATATATTTGTATTACAAAAGTCAAATTCATTCATTGTATTCATCTCGGCATCTAAACACCTCTATATCTATTGTTTAACAGAGCTGAATGGGTGCCAGACACGTTGAGCCAGACGACCTCAACCCATTGTGAACCTTGTGTTTTGACTGTTAACTTGATAACTATTTCTCTACGGAAAGTTTTACGGGGATGATTTAAATATCCTACAGAGTTTTTTTCTCCATATCAAACCCCTATCTGAGAAAACGGGCTTACTTTTATAAGAAACAAATTGTTGTCGACCGGAAATTGGACCAAACACTGCTTACATTTACATAGCTTCAGAAACGGTTTCTAAAAATGTAAAATATGATATGAATGTCACAGTCCAAAATCAACATTCTAAATCGTTTTACCTTTCGACTTTTTCTCTAATAAAACAATAAATGGACTTTTATCTGGCCGAATTAAACCAGTTTGTGGAATTTCAATACTACTTATAGTAACTTACTAAAGTCACAACCAAACTGAAACTTGAAAGTGAAAGCTATAAAGTTAGATAATATTGTAAATTTTTAAGGATGGTCTTTATATCTAATTCCTTGGGACCCCAGTTTTGTTTTTGTTCAGTTTTCTTTGTAATTTTGAAATTATATTTATATTTGTTGTAAAACTTATTTATCTATTTTCATCCCATTTGTTGTAACTATTTATATCCCATTTGAATTTATCATTATCTATTGTGTTTATCTTTGAGATTTTGTTTAATTCATTAATACGTATTTCCAAATTTAATGTTTGCTATATATATATATATATATATATATATACACGTACTAAAAATGTTTGTTTGAATTAAGCATACTATATATTAATGTCAACTCTCAATTAGCCAATTTGGCTAAAGAGTTTATTAAGGACAATGTATGTATTTTTGATGTAATATTTGATTGAATAAATAAATGAGAAAAAAATACTTACGGTGGTATAACTAACTGCACCCCTAAGTATCATGTCTTATATTTGCTATTATTTTGTACAACCCCAAAGCTAACATTTAAATAGATAAATTAGTTAAATAAATAACGAACACCGTCCGATCGTAACAGTGACAGTCCTAATAACTAGTCTAATTCAATCAGGATCACCCAATTTGTGACTCCGGTGGTTCCAGCTACCTTACCATGGGCGTCTTGCGAGCGGGCGACAGGTCGGCAGCAGCGGGCGATCAATTTGCGCCCATTAGCCCGTTGTCTTCGCGACACATTTGACTCCCAAATGTCAGGGCAAATTGTGAGCGAACCGTAGCGTCCCCATCTGCATACATCCATATGCAACTGAAATGAGAATTTTATTTATCTAACACGCCGTAGAGAGAGGTTCCCACAAACGAGAGGTGAGGTGCGCGGCGCGGCGCGGCGCCAGGGTACGCCCACGTGCTACGACTACTTCAGTCTGTGCACCTTTCACCGACTGCCGTACCATCTGGCCACCCTCGCGCCAGCTGACCACAACAATGGTGGTGGACAATGGCCACTAGGCCCTCAGTGGCTTGCACACTCTAAACTACTGCTTGCCGCTGCGAACCACTAGCAGAGTTAAGGCGGTTTGGTAAAAAAAATTCGATTTTTGTTTAGATTCAATGACCTTATATCAGCTATTAAACGCCTCCCAAGTAGTTCTTTCATTACAATTATGTTTATAGTTATAAAAACATCACCTCAAAGATGCGAATTTGGGCTTTCTTGAGACGTACAGAAATAAGAAACTATATTCCATACTATACCCAAATTTTAAACCAGACCCTCACAGGGCTGGTCTTGCTCATCAGTTATTTTAAATTACGTAATTTTACTGCAAATTAGTATTTTTATTTTAAATAATTAATGTTACAAGTATGCTTTTATTTTATTACGACAAGAAATACCATGTCGTGTTTGGCATCTTATGCTTTTTAATATCTCACAATTTACAACATTGACTAATTTTATATACTCAACTGTGGTTGTACTTTTTCCTGTATGTTATATTACAGTCCAATCGCTATGCACACGTACAGCGAGACACAGCACCCGCACTCGCAGGATCGCGCTTCAACGACTTCCTGCAATTATACCCCATCCATGCCAGGGGAGGTGGAGGGGTGGTGTCAAGTGTCTGTGTATGAGTAGCTCGCGGTCAGACGTACAGTCAGCGCGTCGAGCGGAATTCAGTTGTCCCTAAAGCCGGCCGAACCGCCTTAAACTTTATTACTATCAGAAAAGGTAAACAGAAAAATGGCACTCTTTCACAAATACAATCAAATGGCCTGAAATAGCCTACTTTGCAATATAAAAATAGTAAAGCTACACAAATATACTACAAATATGACCGGATGCCAAGTATGATTGTCAAATACACGTCTAACAGTTTCCATACATTTTATAAAAAAGTTCAAGAAAATAAAATACTACTTTTATAAAGTTTTAGATTTATTACTAATTAAAACAAAATAGTTACATAGATTCTTACTGACTATATTATAACTCTTGGAAAGTATAAACACGTTGTATTAAATATTTATTTTTATTTATTTATTGATAAGACAGTGATCGTCCAAGATATGAGTGATGATTGACTTTGATGAATTTATATGAACAAGTGTAGTCATTGTTTCTGACTTAAGTGAAATTTCCTTATAAAGCGCCATTTATAAGGAACAGCTCAATATCCAGGACAACTAAGAGTCAGTGTGGAATTCAAACCACGTAATATTACTCTGATTCTGGGAAACTGGCAAGCCTGATAATTAATTATCTCCGGTGAACAAACCCCAATTCCGGCCACCATCCAATATGGATTCTCCCTAACTTCTCTAGTAGTACCCACGTCGATGGAAACCATTGAACGGCATCTTCTAAATGTTTTTCTTAAAAGGAAATTTATCTTCCTGGCCCACATAAACCGATGTTATATTTAATAAATAATTACTCAAACTGATACATTATAAAATGAAAAACGCCATTTGTGAACAAACCATACAAAAACAAAACTATATACTACTGTCGGCGAGTCACGAGAACTCCTCTGAAATTCATGCCTCTGTGATATTGAAGGCACTGATTTCCATTGAAACAGCACATTTAGTCATGTAGTGTACATTATCATAAACTAGTAATTACGTCAGGTCCACTAAAGTTTATGAAATGGTGCTGTTTCAATGGAAATCAGCGCCTTCAATATCACAGAGGCATGATGTTCAGAGGACTTCTCGTGACTCGCAGACTATATTACGAATATCAAAACCGAACATTAGGGATAATCCGAACACGATAAGCGACCCAAACACAAGGTATTAATCGATTTTACATATAAATCAATAGACGTATATAAAACTATACCAAACAAGAAACTCAACATAAACGTGCTTGTTCAAATCTTAATTTGAGTCACAAATTAAGAAAACTCTTAACCACCCTAAATACAGAACCATTTACTGGTTCAAAATTATTTTTCAATGCCAGCAAATGTGTGTGTACACATTTTGTATAAGAAATGTTACACTAATCGATATACAGCCAAAAACTTGATCCATACCTTTGTTTTTCGGGGAGAGTCCTCAGCAAAGCCTGTAACACAATAACTTATGAATATTTCATGTCAGTCCCCCACAATGAAAACAAGGAAATTTAACTAGGTTTTATGTACTGTACTTTTAATATATTTGAAGAGGGTTAATATTATTGACAGAAAATACGTAATTTTTTCAAGATTTTAGCGTTTTACATCGACGATAGAACATTGTTGACACTGGTTAGACATATTAATAATATTCTGACTAGCTTGCCACAAAATACATAAAATGTTAATAATGGTCAAAAATATATTTTGAATTTACAGAATCATACTTAAGTATTTAAAAATAAGCTGATGTGTAATTTAAAAATATTATTATTTCAATTTTAATAAAATAATGTTTTTTCCTTAAGGCAAAACAGTATACATTCAATTATTTATTAATTACTAATTAGTATGATAAGGGAATGAAGTCTTAGTTACTTCCAAACATTTACCTCGGAAAATATTAGGGAATTGAAAAATTTGCATTAACCGACCGGTCATCATGATTTCAAAATACTAACCAAATTATAGAGCTTAATTTTTTATTTCATTGACATTTTAAAATTTTATTTTTAACTTTAGTTAGGATATGTATAATTTTTTTAATTTTGTTGTAATATAAACAGAAATATAACAAAGATAAACCAATTTTATTTGTGGAAATATTGAGAATTTTCAAATAATTTGAACTTAACTTTACTAAAATTTAAGTCAGTACTCAAATGTACATGTAACTAAATAGACCCACCCGCCCACCCATACACGTTAAGTTGGGTACGTACGTTGGAGGAATGGAGTTGGCACGCCAAGCGATAAACAAATTAAAACATTACTGTTTATGTGTTGTCTATTTACAAGTATTATAGGAGAATTACACAAGTTTTGCTATCCTATGATACTCAACCTATTTCAAGAGTGATCATTTCATTAGTTTTTATTCAATAGTTGACGATTAATTAAATAAATAAAATAACAATCATATTACCATTGAAACTTAAAAGCGCAGTGGGGCAGATCTCTACGGTCTGATGCGACTAAAACCACGCTTAAAACCCTCCTTGTAGAAAAAATTCTTAAAGTTTCTTACGACCAGACGAAAGGTGTAGTAATGCATAAAGATCAGAAAGACAAAAAATAATTTATATATAATAGCCTTGATTATTATAAAACCGCCAATAATAGACACAAACCATATGTTGAACAACAAGCAAGCTCTAAAAACTGCTTTTATAATTGTTAATCCTTATTTTTTATTTATTTTATTTTAAAATAAACAACTAAAATAAAGATAAACACGTCCACCAAAAATAAAGCTCTTGACTTATTCAAATTGTGTTTGGTCTTTATCTATTTCTAGACAAGGTTGAATGATTATTGTATACAGTGTGTATAACTGAAATACTTGGACAAACTTCAGGAGGTTGTTCCTGGGGTCAAAACAAACCAAAAAGTTCTTATAAACGTATGTCCTAATATGCACCGTTTTCTGTCTGTCTGTCCGTATGTGCTTTTTACATTATAATATTTTTCTCAGCAACTATAAAAGGTAGAGTGTTGAAATTTGGTACATATACTTATATATTAGTAATATTCTACTACAGGGAAAATTGAATAAAACTTAGTCCGAATTTCAAATTGGCGGCTAGTTAAAAACGTTGCCTTTAAATAACATAAAAACTACAACATGTATATAAAATATTTTTTTCAACTAAACGCTGTTACGGAAGTTAAACACTCGAAGTCGTACCCGTGAAGTAAGGCAGCTCAGTGGTGAAACGATGCCCCTCTGCTGCTGGAACCTCTACATGCGCTAAATATAACACGCAAGTCGCTTTCTACCCGGCCAAATTAATAAGATAATCAATATTAATTATTCATGGTATAGTTAATCCTAATCCAGAGCCAAAAGTAATAACGTTTCAACAACGAATCCATCCTGGGGGTTCTAGGAAGCAAGGAGTGTCCAGGTGCGCGGACCCCCCAAACCGTTTGACTTACAATCGTGGACGTCTCTATTGGACCGGGGCCGGACATAACTCAAGTGCTACCGGACATTGGGTACCTGCGACCCACCGCCATTGTCCACTCCCTCACACGTCCCTCGGGATAAATGATGTCACTGACCCTCCGACGTTTAACACTTAAAAACAATTTCGTACTCGTCGTTCAAACACGTTTATATATCGATGTCTAAACACGCGACTGAACTGTTACACTTGAAACAGTTTTGAACATGATACAATTTTGCAGCCACAGAATTAACGAAAGTAATTCGAACCCTTTGGTAACTTCATTTAAATATTTTAAAGATTAAGCATGTAACAACTGACATGTGCATGAAAACCATCATCCTTCTAGAAAATTTTAACCTTGAAGTAGGGGAGAAACTGAAGTAAGAGGGAGGGTAACCCAATATGGAGATATATCTGGTAAACATTTTCAAAGACTACTTTTTTTCTCAAAACCCAATAAAATAATATAATTCTAAAGGAATATGCAGAATGTTTGGGTATACAGTCAATTCTCCCCTCCCCTCCAAGTAATTTTTTTTACCTTTCAAAATTCGACTGTTTTATGGGTTTTTTGAGAAAGTAAAATAAAATTATTCATAATTGCACAATTTTATATATGAAAGGGAACAATTTAATTATTAAAAAGATTATTTTGCTACCCTAATCCAACCTAAACATAATTGAAACATTACGCAACTGAATTTTCATTTTAGCAATGAACATGTTATTTTAGCAAGGAGAACATGATTTTAGCAAGTGTTTCCCCCACTGATTTATTTTACATTCTAATATCATGTAATGTTAGGTTTTATTTGTTTAGCCTGAAAATATTAGAAATAGTATCTGTAAATAAAAATCTTAAGCCTTAGATCATTATATTTTTATACATCAAGGTCGGTTATTTTATGCTTAATCTTCAAAGTACTGAACACAACTCAAGATAATCGAATAACGCTTCTTTCTAAATGTCATACGGATTGTTGTTATATTATTAGATAGATAGATAAATAGATAACTTTATTTGCAATTCATAGAGAATAGCAGATATGTCACATATATAAATAGAAAATAGTTATTTGAGTCATTATTGTCAACAAGAGTTCTTATTAAATTTTCTCCAATTAAAAAACTCATCTATGGAGTAGAATGGACGTTGCTGGAGTCAGGTTTTTAGTGATTTTCTCACATATTTTCCAGTGTTGGTGTGTTCAGGTAGGAAGTTGAAAAGTTTTGCTCCCATCTAGGACGATTTTTTTTCAAATAGGGCAGAATGATGTTGTGGTAAAGTGTAGTCTGAGGCACTGTATTGGTGTAGGTGGTTTCCACTAGTCAATGTTTTTCTCTTGAGCATATGTTATTACCTCAAGGATATATAGTGAAACTAAACTAAGAATTGAGAGTTCAACAAAAGCTGCCCTACAACACTCTCTTCTTTGCAATCCCGCTAGTATTCTAATACATTTCTTTTGTAAAATAAAAGGTCTTCTATTGTTTGCCGAAGTAGAGTTTCCTCAGATTACAATTCCATAACGAAGATGTGCTTCAAAAAGTGCATAGTATGCAGTGGTTGCTGTTTGCAAATTACTCATTGATTTTATTCTATGTATTATAAATAGTCCTGACCTCAACTTCTTAGAAAGACTGTTAACATGAGATGTCCATGTGAGACCTGGATATTTTGCTTCATCTACTGAATCAATATTTAGGTAACACTCCTACAGTAAATTTATTTCTCCCCATGATCAGTTACTTAGTTCTTGTCTCATTTAGATTAAGTTATTGTTATGACATTATCTGTGGCTACAAAATATGAAGATACGTCAGATGCTTCTGCATCTCTGCTGCATATTCTTCTAAGTACTTAAGGAGAACATTTGTAAAAAGTACAAATAGAATAGGTCCTCAATATCCAAAATATACAGATATTTTATCTTTTATTATAACATTTATAAAATAAATACACGTATAACATTGTAACATTTTTTTTACTTTGCAAGGTGGTTTTGTTCTCTTGAGCTGCAAGCCTGAGCGTTGGTTATTCAACGAATGGAGTACCGACCATCAGGTCAGTTTGGGATTCGAACCTTGTAAATTGCCCTCCACCTCTGTCCTCGGGTCTTAGTCTGAAGTCTTACCCATTAAATCACCACGTCGTTGGATAGTGGTACGTTAAAATATAAATAAAATTTTTATATCTGAAACGTTTTTAAAAATTAGTACTCACCATTCAAGAATAACACCAAAACAAAATAAAATGGCTTGCTGGTGAAAGATAAAATCGTAGTGAAAACGTTGAATTTTACCGTCATATTGGTTGGTCAACTGGTGGTCGGGGATTCGAACCTTGAAAATGCATTCCGCAGTACGAAGCCTTAGCAACTGAGCCACCGTGGCAACATTATAATGTTGTTGATATGAAGAAAAGTGTTTTCCATACATTTATTACAGAACTTATATTTATTATTGCGATTATATATCATCCTACTTTAGTTCAAGATTGAGCCGTAGCCAGCCAATGTGATTCATGGAGAAACTGATTTTTGAGGACTTTCGGACTTGCTTTTTCCTTTAGGAATAGAATTTGGAAAAATTCATTGTTTTATGTTCCTCAGTGATACATGATCTGCATTCCTGAAAATGTAAAGTCAATCGGGCGCAGTTTTTTTTTTTTTCTTTTTATCTAATGATAATTAGGGAGTTATTGGTATTTAACCGATAAATACATAAAGAATATTCTGCATACAGTTTATACAACAGATCACTACGATTTTAAGTGTTTTCCACTTACCGTATTTTGTCAGTATAGCCAACACTCCCGTACTTGTGAGCAGAAACAATATTACCAACGACCGGCGAGCCAAGACGGAGTGTGTTGTTCATTACGTCAGCTGATTATAAACAAGCGGTCCGCATTATCGCGTGACCGCCCTTGTCGGCCATTAAATGTACATTTCTCACCATCTCTGATGATTTAGTTTGGCGAAGCGCGTCGTCCCACTCGCTCCCGCGCTCTCAGCAGACTGGCCACCATACAAACAACAGACAGCCTAACCCTAAAATAACAACGGATTCATACATAATAGGGCATTGTCCTCAGTAATATTCTGAGTCTTAATATACAAAATGAAATAAATTGTTCCAAAGAATTTGTACAAACTTTTCCCCATATTAAACACTAACAAATAAAAACTTTGAAAATTACCAGTTTGATTCCCAACTGTTATTTTTTTTCATAACTAAAAAACTAGTCACGTTAGAGACATACGGTTTTTACTAAAATATTTTAAATTGAACTTCAAAATCGTAAGAACCACTATTGGGAAAATTCCATTTTTTTAATTTTTTTGGCGATACAATGTTTTTTTAAATTAAAAACAGAAAAATCTGAAGATGTTGACTAAATACACCTACATAACAAATGTCATAAATATTGATCCATCCGTTTGGTCTCCAGCGAACTGCACATTCACAGGGAGAGACACATACTGTCGTGGAGACACGAAAAAAACACTTTTTTGGACCCTAAAATGGATTTTTAGACCAACTTGTAAAAAAAATTTTTTTTGGGCGGTCACAATACTTTCTCTATGCTAACGCATATGGGAGAAAGTAAAAACAGTGTACTCACTCATCACGAAATCATCGGAACCACTGAACAGAGTTTGATGAAATTAGGAGGGAAGTTAGCTTTTGTATCATAGAGACCCACTAAGAAAGCATTTCTCGAAATTCCATTCCACCGGGGTAGTAACAGACGATCAACATTTTATTTTTTCCATAATATTAAAATTCTCATTATTTTAATTTAACAATTTATTTCAAACAGCAGATACGACAAATATAAACATGACAAAAAAGCTCGCTCATCATGCAATGTTTATGGTAAATTCTACTAATTATGACATAATTGTACTATTTTACCTCCCCCAAAATTAGACTTTTGGGGTTTTATAAACACGATTTTCATTCAGGAGAGCGGCAGCGGGATGAGCTTTTGTACTGATCTGATGGTTTAGAGAGAAACACGGAGGGAAGAGGAAGCAAGCGTAGACAACCAACCCGTATCGAAGCAAACCTCTTCATCTTTATGTTTCCTGGCTGTACAGTAAAATATAATACAGACGCCAATAGTCTTCAAGAATGTTCGTACATTTATTAAATGTATCACTCTTTGATTAAACCTTTTATATTTACTTCTCTCTGATTACTTCTTGTAATCAAATAATTGAAATGTTGTACTTTTAGTTACTTTTTAAAGTTATCGATCGTTCATTTTATAATACAAGCCAAAACAAATTTTTGTTGACGTATTCTGTAAGTTACTTTGGGCTGTACAAAAACTGTAACTTTTATGACGTGAAATCTCGTTCTATTTTCATCAGATTTATTACAATATAAGTACATAATAGAGTACAAATAAATATTTGTACTATTGCGCTTATTTTGTAATGAGATAATACAGTTTTTCTGTGTGGCGTTCACTATTTTAGTTGTTTCATGTACAAACTCTTGTTCCTAGTTACTTATGATAATTTAATCTATGAATACCATTCGTTATGTTAAACTTGAAGAGTTATTTTGTACTCTATTCCGCCAATGCACTGTTCATAAATATAGTCTTTTTCGTTGCCTCGATGGTAGGTTCAGTATTACTTAATAAATTGGATTAAGTGGCGAGAAAAAGTGTTTAACATTTTGCCAACATGAAATTCTATAAATCATGCTTGCAATTAAAAAAACTACTGTATCACTTACAATTAAAAAATCCGCTGACTAGCAAAAGGTTAAATTACAACAAATTATTACAGTTTAATGTGAAATTAGACCTACCGACCACGTGGTCGGTCTTCCAAGCAACGGTTGCCCCAAAGACTTGAACGGTGCTACAGACAGAACGCGCGACTCCCGCCCATGCGGCATAACTCATCGACGCTAGGCTATAAACTAATAGCAAACATTTCCTAAACCGACCGTCCGCTAACAAAATATGAAACTCGATAAATCGCGCGACACTGTCGGCCGCCCACCGTCTCCCACACCGGCGCGCTCGATTTATACCATTGTTTACGTCGTTACAATCCGCTAATTCGGTTTCTTTGTCCATCCCCGCCCATCATCGCTCGCCGGGATATATCGTGCCATTGTACCTTGTGCATCCAATTTGTCGACGACCTGACAAGGCGGCCTGTTAGTCAAACCGGGGATAGGTAATAACCTATTTAATGGCCGGCCGACTATATTGCAGCAGACGCTAAATTTCTTTCGTAAGTAGACAACGAGTTGAGTTTATACTTACACTACGAGACCGCCACCCTCTTGGACAGCTATTGCTTCTTAGACCTTAATGCTTTTTCTACACCGTTAGTGATCATATACATTCCCAATTTTTATGTACATTCCCGTGACTAACTTACGACAACAGGTGGTGAATTTTGCTCCAGCTACGAGGCTCCTTTCCTTGCATATTTCCAAGAAACCCTTTCTACAAAGAGCAGATCATATTCTTTCTAAAATATTTTTTCTATCCACATAATACGTCCGGACTTGTTATCCCCATGTTGGCAGGTAAACTTAACTTACGTTTTACCACTGCGCCGATGAATTTGGATGTGAAAGAGTTATCAAGTGGCTTCAATCTGGCGATTCTGGTGTTTGAAAGAGACCTCTGCTGTTAGAAGTAGAAGAAGGTATGTGGCAAAAGGTTGTGCTCGTCATTTGTCTTTGTTAGACTTATTGACTTAATATATCTACAGAGTGCATCTATGGATTCATAATGTGTCATTTGTCCTTAGGACGAGTGTTTGGTCGTTTCCAAAAGAACCTTTCATCATAAGAGGCAATGAGATCTTATGATTCCCAGTGAGTATCAATGTTCCCCATTGGCATGTCCTTAATGAATCGTAATGAGAGTTGTCAGTTTCCAAAGGACGCTTCTATATACGTGCCAATGACATGTCTGTTCCCCATTGGCATTTCCTTAATGAATGTCAATGACAGTTGTCAGTTTCCAAGGAACGTTATCACATAAGCGCCAATGACATATGTATGTTCCTCGTTGACATGTGCTTCTTGAATGCTAATGAGAGTGTTCAGTTTCCAAGGAAGTTTCCACATAAATGACAATGATATTTGTCTTTTCCCCATTGGCCTGTCCTTAATGAAGGCTAATAAGAGTTGTCAGTTCCCCAAGAAAGTACTCACATAAGTACCAATGAGATGTGTCGAGTTCTCCACGGCATGACTACAATGCTGATGTGAGGTTTGGTTTCTAGATGACTTGTTCCTAATGAAGGCTAATAAGAGTTGTCAGTTCCCCAAGAAAGTACTCACATAAGTACCAATGAGATGCGTCGAGTTCTCCACGGCATGACTACAATGCTGATGTGAGGTTTGGTTTCTAGATGACTTGTTCCTAATGAAGGCTAATGAGAGTTGTCAGTTCCCCAAGAACGTACTCACATAAGTACCAATGAGATGTGTCGAGTTCTCCACGGCATGACTACAATGCTGATGTGAGGTTTGGTTTCTAGATGACTTGTTCCTAATGAAGGCTAATGAGAGTTGTCAGTTCCCCAAGAACGTACTCACATAAGTACCAATGAGATGTGTCGATTTCTCCACGGCATGACTACAATGCTGATGTGAGGTTTGGTTTCTAGATGACTTGTTCCTAATGAAGGCTAATAAGAGTTGTCAATTCCCCAAGAAAGTACTCACATAAGTACCAATGAGATGCGTCGAGTTCTCCACGGCATGACTACAATGCTGATGTGAGGTTTGGTTTCTAGACGACTTGTTCCTAATGAAGGCTAATAAGAGTTGTCAGTTCCCCAAGAAAGTACTCACATAAGTACCAATGAGATGCGTCGAGTTCTCCACGGCATGACTACAATGCTGATGTGAGGTTTGGTTTCTAGATGACTTGTTCCTAATGAAGGCTAATGAGAGTTGTCAGTTCCCCAAGTTGGTAGCCCTGGATCTTCTTCTTCCTTGGCTATCAACTGATTTACATTGTGGCATTGGTGTTCACTTTAGTTGGGTTTCGTGCAATGTCATTAAGTTGAGGTTAGAAACATGGTTTTGAGCAAACTTTGAAAAATGTGTCCATAAATTTACTAGAGAGGGCAGAACGTTTTATAAATGCTGGTTTATTTGAAAACAAAACCTAAACAAAAATCTCATTAAAATCATGTAAATAGAAGTAATAAGTGAAATAATAATAAAGTGTGTTATAGATATATGTTTTGTTTCCCATTTTTATTTCAACTCATGGGCTGCGTTTTAAAAGAAACATCCTGTATATTATCGTTTGCTCAATATGTACGACTGTTATTTTTAGCTAGCTCCCTTGTTAAAATGATGTAAACAACAAAAAAAACTAATTAATATGTTGTTTTGGTATTATTCGCTAAGTTAGATAGTCATTGAAGATGTTTAGTTGAGCCACTGTCTAGATTGACGTAACGACCGTGACTAAAGGAAGGGGTTGCAGTTCCCAGAAGTGGACAATAGTGATGGGGCCAAGAGATACCCGCAGATTTACAGGGCGCTGCCCCGGGGGTCCGTCGTCTGGGACTCCCACAACTAAATCATCATCAACCACTACAACAATAAACTGTTTATACCATTCGACACACGGTCAATAAAATTATCCCCGTCTACTAAAAAATGTCACTTGATTATTCCGTGTCTTGTGAAACTCCCGTTAGGAGCCATTCCGTTTGTTATTAAATGAATAGACTCCAATTCTCCGGGTCTTAACAACAAGGAGACGGTGTTTATATAAACCTGTCTAAAGAGTATGTAATCCTCTGAAGTATGTCAGTCATTGAAGCTAAAATTGTCTTCTCCTAAAATGCAGTAAGCGCGGCTCTCACAGGATCTTGCTTTCTTTAGAACTTAGTATAATTCATTTTTTAAATATTTCTTAATTGATTTTGTCAAAACAAGAAGAATTACATAGCAAACCTCTAATCTTTTACGATATATCAAATAATGAAATTTGATTTAAATATTATTCACGTGCAAAACAAAAAAAAAAACAAAAACTAACTTTAAGTACTTAAGGAGGCCATCATTTCAAGAAAAACGTCAATTACATGGCTCGGATTTGGTAATACTATCAAATCGCAACGCTTGAAGATTCATTTCATTGGAGAAGAACTAATCTACTGCCCGTACGTTGATTTTTTTAAAGTTGTAAATTGTTTACATTTATATGTGTGAAACTTTAAATGTCAATGTTGACGATTTTAAATCAAAACACTCAAAATATCAACTATATTGGACATTTAATGTTCATACAGTGTTAACTATAACTTATTATGGTAATAAACACGAACCGTACAGTTGAAATAGAAGAGCTTGTTTTAGTCCGTTGACGGTAAGATTGTCTGTCTGGTATAGGGCTTGGCTTGGTAGCGGTGGGTTGGCAGTTCGCCAAACAAAAATATCGGAATAAATAATCTTTTATAACAGCATTCGTCAATCCAATAAAATAATTGTCGTTGTTTAGTGAAGTAATGGTGTAAATGGACGTTTTATTGGAGTTAGGCTTCGTCCCAACGCCCAATAACAAACAACTAGCTCCTGAATAAAAACATATAACACAACATGTCAGTACTTTGTCAGTCCTGAGCCAGCAAACCTGTCACCTGATACTCGCCTAATCATTTTGTGTCAATGAGTGAGTTATTAAAGCTAACTTTGTAGTTAAAAAATTAAATTAAAATAAAAACCGCAAAAACTACCCAAAAAGATTGTGTAACAATACAATTAATTAATTGTAATCTTTTTAGACATCATTATTGTTGTTATTAAATAACAGTTTCTAGCAATATGAGTATCGAGTGCAAGATTCTGGAATACTGGATTCATGACTTTAGATTGAGTACTCGATTACTTTTTTTAAGTCGATTCTGGAATATTTGCTAATAATCTACAGTGACTTCATTTAACACTCCCGATTCTTCTTCAATTTAGAAACTTAGATTTTTCTCTGTTTATCTGACATTAAAAAATACTGCTACATTAATACTTAAATACTATTATCCATACAATAATTTTCTCAGTTACGTAAAGTTACTTCCGTTGTCGTTTGAATTTAATTTACTTCTTATTGTAAATTAAATGTAATTTTATTTTTATTTGTTTTCAAATATTAGTATTTTGTAATTTTATCATATTATAATTCTTGTTTTGTATTTAATTATGTAAAAGTTACTTAAGGGCAAATAAAATTGTATATTTCAATATATTGAAAACAAGGATTTAAAAAGTAATATTCTAACACATTTGAGATATTATTAAAACACCAATGTTACTACTGCAATTGTATACATACCTCAACAAATAATATTTAATATAAAATAAGTAAAAATTCGAAAGAACAAACAAGTCTAGCCATACAGAAATACTCTTCGTTTTCTCGTAATTAGATCATGGGAAAGTATTGCACGTATCTTAACGTGAATCGATTCATGCATCCAATTATTTACTTGATTCTTTTAGTAATCAAAATCGATTGACTCGATTCTCTCATTGCTAGTTTACCATTTATCCATGCTTTGCTACGGCATAGTCAGATAGATATACAATAATGAATTGATTTTATTAAACTTACAATTTCAAGAAGCATTACTATTACTATTTGAACAGTTTTAATTTCATTGGTTTAGAACTCTACTATATTACTATTGTAACGAAAAGACCAGTGGGGTGGAATTCTACAGTCAAATGCGAATAACCATACTTAAATCCTTCTATGGAAAAAATACATAACACACCAAACTTTCGTGACGATCAGATGATTGGTGTAGTAATGCAAAAAGAACAAACAGGCAGACACTAATTCGTTTATGTATTATTATATTCATATACATGAAGCAGAAGAAATTTTCCCTGTATTTGTCTTAAATGTCCAAATAGAACATGAACTGTATTATGCTCAATATTTTTGAAAGGTGATTTTGCAGTCGTAGAGTGTCATTAAAGTTATACATACTGGGTGTTTGAGAACTCATTAGCCAAACATTGGGATTTAGTTCTGGACATGAAAACCAACAAAACATGTAATTTAACAGTATGGTCTATCTCGCTTCGAATGTTTGTGATTGTTATAGCAAAAATAATAATTCAGGATCCATAAATGCCGAGATTTCAATGCTGATAGCACCGAAACGTGCTATTATTTTCATTACTTTTTGTTCAAAATTTTGGAAATAGCTCACGTGTTAAAAATTAAAAATTGACAACGAATAACGATTAATATCCTATCCTAAGCAATTTCCAAACGGTTGAACGAAAATATAAAAATAATTTAGTGATGAAAAATATATTTTTAAAAAGTTTAGGTTATATCGGTCTTGCTGTCGTTAAGTATGCAACATTTGAAATATGTGGCATTTATGGTTCCTGTGTTGTAATTTTTTATATATATCACAAACATACAGTCAGATGGTTAACGAAGCGAGATATGCCATATTGTTATATGACATTTATTGTTTGTTTTCATGTCCAGAACTAGATCCTAACGTTTGGTTAAAGAGTTTCCAAACACTATGTATATATCTAAGTACAATATTGATTTATTGTGATGATTGTAATTCCCAAACACCCTGTATATACCTACGTACAATATTGATTTATTGTGATGATTGTAATTCCCAAACACCCTGTATATACCTACATACAATATTGATTTATTGTAATAAATATAAATCCCAAACACCCTGTATATATCTACGTACAATATTGAATTATTGTGATGATTGTAATTCCCAAACACCCTGTATATACCTACGTACAATATTGATTTATTATAATAAATACAAATTCCAAACACCCTGTATATATCTACGTACAATATTGAATTATTGTGATGATTGTAATTCCCAAACACCCTGTATATATCTACGTACAATATTGATTTATAGTGATTATTGTAATTCCCAAACACCCTGTATGTATCTACGTACAATATTGATTTATTGTGATGATTATAATTTCCAAACACCCTGTATATACCTACGTACAATATTGATTTATTATAATAAATATAAATCCCAAACACCCTGTATATATCTACGTACAATATTGATGTATAGTGATTATTGTAATTCCCAAACACCCTGTATGTATCTACGTACAATATTGATTTATTGTGATGATTATAATTCCCAAACACCCTGTCTATACCTACGTACAATATTGATTTATTGCAATAAATATAAATCCCTAACACCCTGTATATATCTACGTACAATATTGAATTATTGTGATAATTGTAATTCCCAAACACCCTGTATGTATCTACGTGCAATATTGATTTATTGTGATGATTGTAATTCCCAAACACCCTGTATATATCTACGTACAATATTGAAATATTGTGATGATTGTAATTCCGAAACACCCTGTATATATCTACGTACAAAATTGAATTATTGTGATGATTATAATTCTCAAACACCCTGTATATATCTATGTAAAATATTGATTTATTGTGATGATTGTAATTCCGAAACACCCTGTATATATCTACGTACAATATTGATTTATTGTGATGATTATAATTCCGAAACACCCTGTATATATCTACGTACAATATTGAATTATTGTGATGATTGTAATTCCGAAACACCCTGTATATATCTACGTACAATATTGAATTATTGTGATAATTATAATTCCCAAACACCCTGTATATATCTATGTAAAATATTGATTTATTGTTATGATTGTAATTCCGAAACACCCTGTATATATCTACGTACAATATTGAATTATTGTGATGATTATAATTCCGAAACACCCTGTATATATCTATGTAAAATATTGATTTATTGTGATGATTATATTTCCCAAACACCCTGTATATATCTATGTAAAATATTGATTTATTGTGATGATTGTAATTCCGAAACACCCTGCATATATCTACGTACAATATTGAATTATTGTGATGATTATAATTCCCAAACACCCTGTATATATCTATGTAAAATATTGATTTATTGTTATGATTGTAATTCCGAAACACCCTGTATATATCTACGTACAATATTGATTTATTGTGATGATTATAATTCCCAAACACCCTGTATATATCTACGTACAATATTGATTTATTGTGATGATTATAATTCCCAAACACCCTGTATATATCTACGTACAATATTGATTTATTGTGATGATTATAATTCCCAAACACCCTGTATATATCTACGTACAATATTGATTTATTGTGATGATTATAATTCCCGAAACACCCTGTATATATCTACGTACAATATTGATTTATTGTGATGATTATAATTCCCAAACACCCTGAATATACCTACATAGAATATTGATTTATTGTGATGATTATAATTACGAAACACCCTGTATATATCTACGTACAATATTGATTTATTGTTATGGTTATAATTCCCAAACACCCTGTATATATCTACGTACAATATTGATTTATTGTGATGATTATAATTCCCAAACACCCTGTATATATCTACGTACAATATTGATTTATTGTGATGATTATAATTCCCAAACACCCTGTATATATCTATGTAAAATATTGATTTATTGTTATGACTGTAATTCCGAAACACCCTGTATATATCTACGTACAATATTGAATTATTGTGATGATTATAATTCCGAAACACCCTGTATATATCTATGTAAAATATTGATTTATTGTGATGATTATATTTCCCAAACACCCTGTATATATCTATGTAAAATATTGATTTATTGTGATGACTGTAATTCCGAAACACCCTGTATATATCTACGTACAATATTGAATTATTGTGATGATTATAATTCCGAAACACCCTGTATATATCTATGTAAAATATTGATTTATTGTGTTGATTATATTTCCCAAACACCCTGTATATATCTATGTAAAATATTGATTTATCGTGATGATTATAATTACCAAACACCCTGTATATATGTATGTAAAATAATGATTTATTGTGATGATTGTAATTCCGAAACACCCTGTATATATCTACGTACAATATTGTATTATTGTGATGATTATAATTCCGAAACACCCTGTATATATCTAAGTAAAATATTGATTTATTGTGATGATTATATTTCCCAAACACCCTGTATATATCTATGTAAAATATTGATTTATTGTGATGACTGTAATTCCGAAACACCCTGTATATATCTACGTACAATATTGAATTATTGTGATGATTATAATTCCGAAACACCCTGTATATATCTATGTAAAATATTGATTTATTGTGATGATTATATTTCCCAAACACCCTGTATATATCTATGTAAAATATTGATTTATTGTGATGATTGTAATTCCGAAACACCCTGTATATATCTACGTACAATATTGATTTATTGTGATGATTATAATTCCCAAATACCCTGTATATACCTACGTACAATATTGAATTATTGTGATGATTATAATTCCCAAACACCCTGTATATATCTATGTAAAATATTGATTTATCGTGATGATTATAATTCCCAAACACCCTGTATATATCTATGTAAAATAATGATTTATTGTGATGATTGTAATTCCGAAACACCCTGTATATATCTACGTACAATATTGATTTATTGTGATGATTATAATTCCCAAATACCCTGTATATACCTACGTACAATATTGAATTATTGTGATGATTATAATTCCCAAACACCCTGTATATATCTATGTAAAATATTGATTTATTGTGATGATTATAATTCCCAAACCCCCTGTATATATCTATGTAAAATATTGATTTATTGTGATGATTGTAATTCCGAAACACCCTGTATATATCTACGTACAATATTGATTTATTGTGATGATTATAATTCCCAAATACCCTGTATATACCTACGTACAATATTGAATTATTGTGATGATTATAATTCCCAAACACCCTGTATATATCTATGTAAAATATTGATTTATCGTGATGATTATAATTACCAAACACCCTGTATATATCTATGTAAAATAATGATTTATTGTGATGATTGTAATTCCGAAACACCCTGTATATATCTACGTACAATATTGATTTATTGTGATGATTATAATTCCCAAATACCCTGTATATACCTACGTACAATATTGATTTATTGTAATAAATATAATTCCCAAACACTCTGTATATACCTACGTACAATATTGATTTATTGTAATAAATATAAATCCCAAACACCCTGTATATATCTACGTACAATATTGAATTATTGTGATGATTGTAATTCCGAAACACCCTGTATATATCTACGTACAATATTGAATTATTGTGATGATTATAATTCCCAAACACCCTGTATATATTTACGTACAATATTGATTTATTGTAATAAATATAAATCCCAAACACCCTGTATATATCTACGTACAATATTGAATTATTGTGATGATTGTAATTCGAAACACCCTGTATATATCTACGTACAATATTGAATTTTTATGATGATTATAATTCCCAAACACCCTGTATGTATCTACGTACAATATTGATTTATTGTAATAAATATAAATCCCAAACACCCTGTATATATCTACGTACAATATTGATTTATTGTAATGAATATAATTCCCAAACACCCTGTATATATCTACATACAATATTGATTTATTGTAATGAATATAAATAACAAACACCCTGTATATACAGTATCTACCTACAATATTGATTTATTGTGATGAATATAAATCCCAAAAATCCTGTATATATCTACGTACGACATTGATTTATTGTGATGAATATAAATCCCAAACACCCTGTATATATCTACGTACAATATTGATTTATTGTGATGAATATAAATCCCAAACACCCTGTATATATCTACGTACAATGTTGATTTATTGTAATGATTATAAGAGATTTTTCATAAAATTAAGTGCATTACAATACAGCAAAAAAAAGTAAAACTACAAACCTATTAATTTTATAACCTGCTCAACTATGATATGTTTTTAATGATTACAGGGATATAGAATCGAAATAAGTGGTTAAAGTCATAATCTCTAACCTCATTACCTCTAAATAATATGCAACAATATCGTTAAATATCGCCACCGTCGAACAGGCAAGGGTGGCACGGCGGAACCGCAGTCACAGACACTATAAATATGATTTCACGTTTCGGTGGCTTTCCAAAAGGAACGATAAATTATTGCAGCCCGGGTATCGTATTGTGTGAAAAAGACACCGCCAAATTGGAGTTGTCTCGCGCGCGCCATGTCCGTGAAATATTACACCATCTTATTAACATGAGGCGACCCGTTAGCGGGCAAAAACAATTAAAGTGGCCCATCGCCGCTATTTACCTGATAGCTATTAAGGGATGTTTTGCAAATTACCATTTAGAGGCGCAGCGGGGGCTGCTCCTCTGTTGGTTTTTCGCAGCCCCTACGCTGACCTCTTGTTTTATGGGTGTGCCGCTGCGCCAAAGGTATTCGTATTGTGTTTTATTTTACGGCGGAAATGTTGCCGACGCCATTTCGGTTTGCGGTCCGTTAAAACGAACCCCCACTGACCCATGTGTCAATAGTATATAAATCGTACGCCCGTTCAATTTAAGTGGGAAGGCAATTAATTTTACTATTTAAGCCCTTATTACTCGTCATTTTTGTCTATAAAATACAATTGAATACGAATGTATAATCTAACATTCCTGTCACCCAGACATTTTACTTTCTCTCATTTGTGTTACCATAGAGAAAGTATTGTGATTTACAAGTTAGTCTAAAAATCCATTTTAGGGCCCTCTGAAACAAAAAAAAGTAGTTTTTTCGAACAAAAAATGACGCGGTTTCTCGACCAACATCCCATCCCAAAGTGTCTAACGGGCGCAAAGAAGTATAACTTCAAAAATGTTGGTGTCTGTCCGTATTTATGTCTGCCTGTGTATATATGCATTTAGCTGGAGACCAAACGGATGGATCAATTTTTATGAAGTTTGGTATGTAGGCGTATTCAGCCAATATCCAGATTTTTTTTAACTTTTTTGAAATGTTAGTTTTTTTATGGGAAAAAAACATTCAAATATGGAGTTTTCTCAAAAACGGCTGTAACGATTTTTATTAAATTTTCAGGAAAGATGTGAATTAAATTTAAAATATTTTAGTAAAACCTGCATATCTCTAACTTGACTAGTTTTTTTGTTATGGCGAAAACATATTTGGTAATCAAACTGCTAATTTTCTAAGTTTTTATTTTTTAGTGTTTAATATGGGAGAAAGTTTGTTTCAATTGTTTGGAACCATTTATTTGTATTTAATTTTGTTGTTGTGTGAGTTTATTTAACGTATTTCAGTTTGGAATATTACACGAAGATTTATAAATTATTGAACTGCTTTAAATAAAGTTTTAGCAACCTCATCCACCCTCCCAATGCACATGAACCCTGGTGACCCAACCGCTCACAATGTACACAGGTCCTCATCCACCCTCCCAATCAAGAGCTTGCTTGAGTTGCTACTTTTAAGACCTAGGGTCCCGAAAAACATTCTCGAATTGTGACTCCACTGTGCACTTTACCTTCCCACCCACCCATATACGTATGGTGGTGACTCTCCCACCCATGTACCAACATTGAGTGGTTGTGAGCCGAATGCAAAGTACTACCGGATACGTACAGTGGTATTTACCCTCCCACCCACCCATATACGTACAGTAGTGGTGACTCTCCCACCCATCCAATCGAACTAACTGGTGGTCGATTTTGTAGAGTACCACCTATATACCCTCCACAGACCACATGTTCGTTTTATATCTAGGATAAAATCGAATCACTCAGTGAGGTAAAGATCTTCCCCAGCAGCAGCTCCATGAGCGGTCACAATGGTAGGGGCAGCTGGACCAATGGTGGCTGTGGGCTGAAGATCGGTCACGGAGAGGGCCGAGGACGCACGCCCCGTCAGGGCTCATTGACCAAGTCGGTAAATCAGAGCCTCGATTGGTCTCACCCGAACTCAAATAGATCAGATTTATGGATCAAGGCATGTGCGACATTATAGGATGGCTAACTGCCTCCAAAACTTTGGCAATTCAAATAAATATTGCTAAATTAATTAAAGTAATATTCTTCTCAGTTTAATTTTCTCATTTTGTTTTCCTGTACTTCTACTTACCTATTTATCAATGAAATACAGCTGTAAACATAGATAATTATAAGCTTTCCTTTGTAAAAATTAAATAATTCCTTAGTTTGTACTTATTATAGTTTAAGTAAATCCTAAAAATGTTTTAGCCTAAACCTATTACTGATGTATTTTTTACATCAACTTTTTTTTAAATCCTGCCTGTGTAACACAGACACAGAAAATCATTTCTCTTAAATTTGAACGATGGAGGAAGTTTTTAAGTAAGAGACATTAAACTCCACAAGCTCAGCAGTAGTGATTCCAACTTACAAATCATTTACAGCTTATTCAGTATTTAAAAGTCGTACCAATTTGAAAAGGTGTAGTTCAGTGGCTTATGGTAATATTTTTCAAAATAAATCAAAACCCCGTTGAGGTATGTTTATATCAAAACATGGAATGAACATATCCGTTTACTACACTATCTATCATCTAGGCCTATGTCAAGAAGTTATGTGTCAGTAACTTGCAAGTCAAGCTAGAATTGATGAAAAATGACAGCAAGCAAATAACTAAATTCCGATATCAATCCAAAATACTATCGAAACTAGTTCAGTTATTTGTTATGGCACGCCATAGACATGTTTCTAACGCAACTGGTATTGTTGATTGTAATACTGAAAACGAACGATTTTAAAGATGAACTGGAATATGACAAGCTCCCCTAGGTACTACGCCATGCCCGCCAAGCTACTACAACATCAATCCATCCCCCCTAATAATTTCGAAGTAGAAAAACTTGGCAGTTAATTTAATAAATGGTTCCAACAAATTGGCACAAACGTTCCCCTATATTAAACTTTGAAAATTGCCAGTTTGATTCCTAAATATATTTTTTTGCTATAACTCAAAAACTGGTTAAGTTAGAGTTACTGGTTAGTACCATGCGGGTTTTACTCAAATATTTTAAATTGTAATTTACATCTCTCCTGAAAATTTAATAAAAATCATTACAGCTGTTTTTGAGAAAACTCCATATTTGTGTGTTTTTCCCAATAAAAAAAATAAAATTTCAAAAAAGTTAAAAAATTTTCTTGATATTGGCTAAATACACCTACATGCCAAACTTCATAAAAAATGATCCACCCGCTTGGTCTCCAGCGAACTACACATACACACAGACAGACACACTTACGGACAGACACCAACATTTTTTTTTCTCAAAAAAACACTTTTTGGTTTAAGAGGACCCTAAAATGGATTTTTAGACCAACTTGTATAAAATATTTTTTGGACGATCACAATACTTTCTCTATGCAAACGCATATGGGAGAAAGTAACCGTGCATAACCAAACAACCCCCTCTAACACAGGTTTTTAAACTGCAATTAAGTTCAGTTAGTCTATAAAACTGGAATAAATCCTTATTTTTTTAGTACAAGCGTAACTGTTACTTTGTACTTATCCATACAAAAAATCAAATCTTTCATTTTGCTTGCAATGATTCTTCCTCACAAATGAGGTGTTTCAATAAAAAGAAACATATATCATAACCAAAAATTAAATCAGCTGATAACAAAGTGGATGAATGTTGTGTAGGTCTGTATGTAAAATTGTGCGATAATATAAATCATGCCAATCAGAAATATATATCTCATTCAAACATAAAAATCAACTAACATCACCTTGCATGACTAGTTCATTTAGGACCGATTCAAGAAGTTTCAACAAGATGCCTTACTAACAAGACATTTCTCTAAACGAAGATAAGTTTGTCGGCTAGATATGAGCAGTTTGTCGGCTAGACATGAGCAGTATGTCGGCTAGACATGAGTAGTTTGTCGGCTGGACATGAGCAGTTTGTCGGCTGGACATGGGACAGCTCATCGGCTGGACATGAGTTTGTCGGCTGGATATGGGAAGTTTGTCGGCTAGACATGAAACAGTTTGTCGGCTGGACATCTCATTGGCGGCAAGTGAAACAGTTTGTCAGCTGGATATGAGCAGTTTGTCGGCTGGACTTTTAACAGTTTGTCGGCTAGACATGAGAGTTTGTCGGCTGGATATGGGCAGTTTGTCGGCTAGACATGAAACAGTGTGTCGGCTGGACATGGGACATCTCATTGGCTGCACATGAAACAGTTTGTCGGCTAGACATGCGCAGTTTGTCGGCTGGACATGAGACAGCTCATCGTGTGGACATGAAACAGTTTGTCGGCTGGATATGGGTAGTTTGTCAACTGTACAGGAACAGTTTGTCGGCTGTACATCATAACTGTTGTTCCGGGACAAATTGATTTTTACCCCGTGAAAACGTGATAAAGCTTGTGTGAACCGTGTCGCTTACGAACCAATTTATGAGCAGAGAATGTTGAGTTACTACGATGTTGAATGATTTTTTTTCACCAGACTTCGTTGCAACTCGAATAAGTAGACATTACACGCTTTTAAAACCATTTTTATTTGTAAATTTAGTTATTTACAACGCCGATCAAGGATATGGGCGAACATGGTTTCGAATTAGGGTTATAAGTGTATACTATAATAGCTTGGTTAGATAATAAATTATTTTAGCAATTGCAACTTATCATAAAATTGATAAAATATATACACGGAAACGACGAAGAATACAAATTATCGTGTATATATATTTAAATTGATTGTTGAAAATAAGCGCCCACGATCCCGATGATTTGCCGTAAAATGATCTTGTTTACAAAGAGGAGTGCTTCCACATATCTTTCCAAGATGACGAAATATCACCAATTTTAAATACATTCAGCAATTAATTTACGATCTTATTTTCATTTAGCATAGTACAATTCACCAGATTAATATATTTTTTGCTATTAACAACTGTCTACGGTACAAAAACAGTATCTTCTGTACAGATTTGAATACCTAGTAGTTAGCTATAGACATTCGCTAGTTGAAAAGAATAATCTACACCTTAAAACTATCTTCAAAGAAGTAGATTGCTTTGTGCAGGCAAGTAACGAGTAAAATTGTACTTAACAACTAACTTGGCAATTGTATTATACTATATAAATGGTTCCAAAGAATTGGCACAAACTTTCCCCCATATTAAACACTAAAAAATCAAAAATTTTAAAAATTACTAGTTTGATTCTCAAATATGTTTTTTTGCCATAACTCGAAGACTAGTCAAGTTAGAGACATACGGGTTTTACTAAAATATTTTAAATTGTAATTCACATCTTTCCTGAAATTGTAATCTAAATCGTTAGACCCTATTTTAAAGAAAATTCCATTTTTGTAATTTTTTACCATAAAAACGATATTGGTTAAATACACTTTCGCACCAAATTTCATAAAAATTGATCCATCCGTTTGGTCTCCAGCGAACTGTTAAAACACATAGACAGACACCGAAATTTGTTTTCGAAAAAAAAAACACTTTTTGTTCAGGGGGCCCTAAAATGGTTTTTTAGATAAAATTGTAAAAAATCTTTTTTGGACGATCACAATACTTTCTCTATCTTCACTCATATGGGAGAAAATAAAAATAACAATTGCATTACAGTGTTATCAACGAGGACGAATACTAATGATGTTGAAAGGTTTCTATCAATATAACTTTCTTTAGGAGTCTTAAATCAAACAAGTTTAAGTTACTGTATGACAGAACTTGTTTTGCCAGTAACTTTACAAATTACTTTTCCTAAACAAACAAAATTCTCGCTGACAATAATCTCATAGTCTTCTTTCACTACATAACATTCATGCCATAAAAGCATTTTGTAGTAAATTGTTTAAGTGGTATTTACCACGTTAACTTTCACCAAAACGTAAGTAAATGCATTTCAATATTGCAATGTCTTACCTGAATTCTGAATGAAGTATTCTTATCTTGATTACGCACAGTAATATAACTTAATGATACTTTTAACTTTTTCAGTTGAACAAATAGTCTTATAATGGAGGGAAAACGGGACGCAGTTGGTTAAAGTTAAAATTCATAATACATTGATAGTTATTTACAAGCATTTTATATACACTTTGTAAGTAATAATATGATCAAGGATACAATTTAGATCTTAATTATTACTTTTATAATTTTAAAAGTGGTCAGCTGATAAACACCAGCTGGTACTTTGTGGTTGAATTTAACCCTGGAATGCTAATGCTCCTACGCCAAACGTTACTGGTAACGCCCCTACGCCAAATGTTAATGGTAACGCCCCTACGCCAAACGTTAGTGGTAACGCCCCTACGCCAAACGTTAATGGTAACGCCCCTACGCCAAACGTTAATGGTAACGCCCCTACGCCAAACGTTAATGGTAACGCCCCTACGCCAACGTTAATAGTAACGCCCCTACGCCAAACGTTAATGGTAACGCCCCTACGCCAAACGTTAGTGGTAACGCCCCTACGCCAAACGTTAGTGGTAACGCCCCTACGCCAAACGTTAGTGGTAACGCCCCTAGGCCAAACGTTAATGGTAACGTCCCTACGCCAAACGTTAATAGTAACGCCCCTACGCCAAACGTTACTGGTAACGCCCCTACGCCAAATGTTAATGGTAACGCCCCTACGCCAAACGTTAGTGGTAACGCCCCTACGCCAAACGTTAGTGGTAACGCCCCTACGCCAAACGTTAATGGTAACGCCCCTACGCCAAACGTTAATGGTAACGTCCCTACGCCAAACGTTAATAGTAACGCCCCTACACCAAATGTTAATGGTAACGCCCCTACGCCAAACGTTAGTGGTAACGCCCCTACGCCAAACGTTAGTGGTAACGCCCCTACGCCAAACGTTAGTGGTAACGCCCCTAGGCCAAACGTTAGTGGTAACGCCCCTACGCCAAACGTTAATGGTAACGCCCCTACGCCAAACGTTAATGGTAACGTCCCTACGCCAAACGTTAATAGTAACGCCCCTACACCAAATGTTAATGGTAACGCCCCTACGCCAAACGTTAGTGGTAACGCCCCTACGCCAAACGTTAATGGTAACGCCCCTACGCCAAACGTTAGTGGTAACGCCCCTACGCCAAACGTTAGTGGTAACGCCTCTACACCAAACGTTAATGGTAACGCCCCTACACCAAACGTTAGTGGTAACGCCTCTACACCAAACGTTAATGGTAACGCCCCTACGCCAAACGTTAGTGGTAACGCCCCTACGCCAAACGTTAGTGGTAACGCCCCTACACCAAACGTTAATGGTAACGCCCCTACGCCAAACGTTAGTGGTAACGCCCCTACGCCAAACGTTAGTGGTAACGCTCCTACGCCAAACGTTAATGGTAACGCCCCTACGCCAAACGTTAATAGTAACGCCCCTACACCAAATGTTAATGGTAACGCCCCTACGCCAAACGTTAGTGGTAACGCCCCTACGCCAAACGTTAGTGGTAACGCCCCTACGCCAAACGTTAGTGGTAACGCCCCTACGCCAAACGTTAGTGGTAACGCCCCTACGCCAAACGTTAGTGGTAACGCCCCTACGCCAAACGTTAGTGGTAACGCCTCTACGCCAAACGTTAGTGGTAACGCCCCTACGCCAAACGTTAGTGGTAACGTCCCTACGCCAAATGTTAATGGTAACGCCCCTACGCCAAACGTTAGTGGTAACGCCCCTACGCCAAACGTTAGTGGTAACGCCCCTACGCCAAACGTTAATAGTAACGCCCCTACACCAAATGTTAATGGTAACGCCCCTACGCCAAACGTTAGTGGTAACGCCCCTACGCCAAACGTTAGTGGTAACGCCCCTACGCCAAACGTTAATGGTAACGTCCCTACGCCAAACGTTAATAGTAACGCCCCTACACCAAATGTTAATGGTAACGCCCCTACGCCAAACGTTAGTGGTAACGCCCCTACGCCAAACGTTAGTGGTAACGCCCCTACGCCAAACGTTAGTGGTAACGCCCCTACGCCAAACGTTAGTGGTAACGCCCCTACGCCAAACGTTAGTGGTAACGCCCCTACGCCAAACGTTAATGGTAACGTCCCTACGCCAAATGTTAATGGTAACGCCCCTACGCCAAACGTTAGTGGTAACGCCCCTACGCCAAACGTTAGTGGTAACGCCCCTACGCCAAACGTTAGTGGTAACGCCCCTACGCCAAACGTTAGTGGTAACGCCCCTACGCCAAACGTTAGTGGTAACGCCCCTACGCCAAACGTTAGTGGTAACGCCTCTACGCCAAACGTTAGTGGTAACGCCCCTACGCCAAACGTTAGTGGTAACGCCCCTACGCCAAACGTTAGTGGTAACGCCCCTACGCCAAACGTTAGTGGTAACGCCCCTACGCCAAACGTTAATGGTAACGTCCCTACGCCAAATGTTAATGGTAACGCCCCTACGCCAAACGTTAGTGGTAACGCCCCTACGCCAAACGTTAGTGGTAACGCCCCTACGCCAAACGTTAGTGGTAACGCCCCTACGCCAAACGTTAATGGTAACGTCCCTACGCCAAATGTTAATGGTAACGCCCCTACGCCAAACGTTAGTGGTAACGCCCCTACGCCAAACGTTAATGGTAACGTCCCTACGCCAAACGTTAATGGTAACGCCCCTATGCCAAACGTTAGTGGTAACGCCCCTACGCCAAACGTTAGTGGTAACGCCCCTACGCCAAACGTTAGTGGTAACGCCCCTACGCCAAACGTTAATGGTAACGTCCCTAAGCCAAACGTTAGTGGTAACGCCCCTAAGCCAAACGTTAGTGGTAACGCGTAGTTTTTCAAACTAAACTTGGGAAAAAATTAAAAAAGTAAATAAGTTATAATTATTTTTTTGTTTACATACATGAAAATATAAAATATATTTCTTTATGTTTTTATCACTTTTGGGAATTTTTAACCTTTTTTTACACATTCTAGACACACTTCTCCTTGATGCTCTAGGCAAATGTTATCAGCACTGACACTATACTATAAACTGATCATTCTTCTTTTTTTGCTGTGCAAATCGCACAAATTATCCTTGTCCCTGGCTCTCTGGGGATGTCTCGAGCAGGGGATGTTGAAGGTCTAGCAACTGCTTCTATATTTCAATTGAGATTTCTAGACAGATTAGGTAGAGTTTGCTGTTGTAAAACCTGAGGAGTAGGCCTCGTGAGTTCTACACATCTGTCTTTGGAAAACGCTCTCATTGACATCGGGTTCTTGTTTTTTGAGATTGCATTATGAACATAGCTTACACATCTCCATCACCAACCAGATCATTATCATCATTACAACTATAGTTTCTGTCTAGTTGCGATAAAACTTCATTTATTTCAAAACTAGTATTTAAAAAGTCATCCATGATAAATATATACAGTTATTCTAATAAAAAAAAACTATTTTAAACTAAACGTATAAACAAGAAAAACTGTTAAGCAAATGTCAACATTCGGCGTAAAAAAGTCCCGTTAACAGTAACTCGTAGACTGACAGACGACTGGCAGGTTACTAAACCTAAGTGACTAGATAACCCCCTTGATTAGGGAGGGAAAGGTGAAAAAATCGGCATCGCCACTAACCATCCCCACTCCCTACAATAATGGTTTTAATAGGGAGCGTAGTCTGAGAGACAAAGTTTTACCATTCCAGAGTTAATACGTTAAGAGTCTGCAGAGTCTGTCGGCCATGTTGGTTTTAATTCTATAACAACATGTTATTTTGGAACCGGAGCTACGATCACGCGTATGCAAACTAAACAGTTACAGTATTTTTAAACAGATTTATTCCAAACAAATTGCACTTGATCAAGAATCGTTGGAATTGCTTTGCGAATTCCTAATTAATTTTATAGAAAAAAATATAAATAATATTCATTTTCAAGTTTTTATTATCACCTACTTTTCAAAACTAAGCGTATGTATTCAAAATATCAAAAGCAAACCCAATACGCAATATGATAACGTTTAAATTGACATCTCGTACACAACTTGGCCTTCAGAGGCCCTAGTTATTTCCTTAAGATAAAAAACTCAATATTTAAGACTTTGTTTATTGTTATATTTTAATTAGAGCAAGGTTATCTTGAGTTTTTTGTTTTGTCTTTATAGGAATGCATTTTCTTAAATTTTAAGATATTAGATTGCTTTGTTTTGTTTTTTGCGTTATTTTCTTTATTTTTGTTGTTGTTACAATTACATAAGCAATGTTGAAAATGTATATATGTATATCTAAAGGAAATAAAAATTATTCTTATTCTTATAACTTTTGGTCGATAAATAACGAAAAATATGGATTCGCAATTAACATTGATCTTATGGGATTAAAACCAACATGGCCGGCAGCCTCTGCAGACTCTTAATGACCCTTAAAAAGATCATATTTTTAGCCTTTAGCTTGTAACAAAGTCTAAATTCAGCCATACACGTTCATTACACTAATTTCAGCAAAGGCAGGCACTCATTCCAAAATCCAGTATCTGGGAAATAATTTGTAAATTATAGTCATTTTTAAAGACAACTATCTGATTTGGACGATTCAACATGGATTAGAAGTGCTTCTGACTACTTCCGGCCAACGCGAATATATTCTCAATACGACCAAAGTTACATTTTCTCAAATCAACCAAAACTGTAGCTCCACTTGTAGGCCCCTACTACTTAAACAAATGTCGTGATTAACAAATTTTAGAACAAATGCTTAATGGTTTTTTCTGTTTTTCAATGTTCCAGTTTTTTTTTTTTTTTTTCATTTTAAAGACTTTTGAAATCATAACAATTGTAAGTACGTATATCACAAACGAGTAAATATACATTAAAATATTCCACAAACTATCAACAATTTTTTTATTTTTTATTTGATTAATAATATGAAAATTAACTCATTTCATAAATATGTACAGTAATTTAATATATAAGTACAAAATTTAATTTAATTTTGTCTTTGATGTTTAAATTTTATTGCAAATCTGTTATACGTATATACAAGGTGTTACAAATGTAAAGTGCCAAACTTCAGGAAACGGTTATATAAGTAAAAATAAAGAAATAATCAAGAGTAAATGATATTTTTTCCCAAAAACGCTCCGTTTACCAGATATCCGCCATTTTGTTTTTGTTTACAAAAGAATTTTTATCTCTGATCTTTATGAAACTCGCTATAAATGTTAAGATAATAGCAACCTATTCTTTTTTAAAAATTAACTTGGTCCAATTTTTAGTTTTAAATTGGCAGCCTTTTTTTTATTATTATTATTATTTCTAAACGGAAATAATGGGAAAACGGCAAAAAACACAAAAAATACTATGATCACGTTTTTTAGACAAACTTATTAACAATCTGTCAGTATCAAAATAATTAGACTGGAACAAAAAATAACCCAGACACATTGACATTTGTTTTTAGCTTTTTGCTAAAAACTCTCAACTCAAATGTCAAAGTGTCTCGGTTATTTTTGTCCGATCCTAATTTTTTTTATAGAGACAGATTGGTAATAAAACTGTATTAAAACGATTTCTTAGTAATTTTTGTATTTTTTGCCACTCTCCCGCAATTTCCATTTACGAATTTAAAATGGCTGCTATTTTGAAATTTGGAATTAGGTCGTTGATTTTTTTTCTTATTTTTATTTTCTCTTTATTTTGACCTATTTAAACATTTCCCGAAGTTTGGCACTTTACTTTTTTGGACACACTGTATATAAGACCGATAAAAAAGACAAATTTTGTCTAGTGGTTAAGTGGAAAAGAAGACTAAAATAATCCTAACTTAGTCACGTTAATTAATACTATTTTCATTTTATTTCCCCGTTCAAATGGCCTAAGATCTCACCTTTCCTCCACGTTAAGTGTTATGACCCACAAATACCCTGCACGTCCAGTGTCATTTAAACAAACTATGGTAAAACAACTGTACGTGTATGAGTGGGTGGGAGGGTCAATAACACGGTACAATGCCTTCAAATGTTATATTAACGTAATTATATCGGGACAATACGTAAAATGTTGGCTTATCCGTTAAAAATTGGTCTTATGTGGAATAGATACAAGATGGCCAACCACTCCTGACCCCCCCTTAAAGTTAATCAGTAAGTGCTTTGAATCAAAGTTCTGGGGTCAAAAAAATATATTTTCACATCCAACGTAAGCGTAAAATTGAGTTTAATTTTCAAGAAGACGATTTGCATAAAAAATTGCAATCTCGGCGGCGGCCGGCGTGACTAATCGAGTTGTTCACTAAGTGTGTGTTCACAACTTGCAGACTTGTTAATGTTCACGTGTCGACAAGACGTAGTTCGTCCTGCAGGACCCCTGCTGGGGATGGCTCACTCCGCAGGACCTTCACCACCACGACCGGTGAGTGAGTGAGTGAGTGACACTGGTGCACTAGATGTATGATTTGCACAATAAACCACTATTAATTATTGTTATTGTTTATTATTATTCACTTGTCGACCCAAATACAGGCAACGTTGTTCTTAGGGCGAATATCGGCCTTTCTTTGTGGCCACACTTGATTCAATCTTTCCTGGTGAGCTCTCTTTTTTCACAAGACTAGGTTGTTCCTGTTTTCCCTGTCACTGTCTGACCAGGTTGACAATCAAAAATGCGTTACCTGACTGTAGGCCTATTCCTATTCGAAAATTCGAGTGTGTGTGCGTATGCGCATGTGCGTGCGTGTGCGCGTGTGCGTGTGTGCGTGTGTGCGTGTGTGCGTGCGTGCGTGCGTGCGTGCGTGCGTGCGTGCGTGCGTGCGTGCGTGCGTGCGTGCGTGCGTGCGTGAGTGCGTGCGTGCGTGCGTGCGTGCGTGCGTGCGTGCGTGCGTGCGTGCGTGCGTGCGTGCGTGCGTGCGTGCGTGCGTGCGTGCGTGCGTGCGTGCGTGCGTGCGTGTGTGTGTGTGTGTGTGTGTGTGTGTGTGTGTGTGTGTGTGTGTGTGTGTGTGTGTGTGTGTGTGTGTGTGTGTGTGTGTGTGTGTGTGTGTGTGTACTTTTTTTATTGTATTCATGTTATATTGCTGAAATACATTCTTATTTTATTACGTACTTGTAAAATACAAACTAGTGTTATGTCAAACACTAATAAGTAAAAAGTTTAGTACATGCCAAATTCAACAGGTACAAGTATTATGATGATCGTTCTGGATTAAACTAATCAACTATACTTCACACATAGTGTTTTGATTGCCATAATATATCTACTATTTTGTACTTGTGCGATGTAAATTTGTCATCGTTGCATTTTATTATTTGTAATAGATTATTTATTTATTTATTGCGAAAATGGTGAATACGTTTCTAATCCAGTCAGTGTTTTCAAACAAAAACTGTACCGTTGATTTTAGGGACGGAATTCAATTGGAAGAACAATAATTACGAATTTCGCAGCGGATGGTGTTTTTAATTCTGGATTAAAGACGCTTCGATGAAACTTTACAACACTACAGCAGAACACTATAAAAATATGAACCGAGCCATGCAAAGGAGAACCCGCAAGAACACAATACTGCTTACCATTTAGGGATAATAAATTGTGCACAAGAGCTAAGTCTAGGACCACACCGGCTGCAATCTGTAAGTAGTCAAATGAGGTGTAATTATAGGTTTCATCGATATATTATACGGATGAGACTGTAAGCAGTAGCTACTGTCCGGGTCGGTCGTGTTGTGTGATTGTGTGGAGCAGACCAATAACTCTTGGTTCGAATTCCAGATAAAACCTACGGATCGGTCGACCTTGGTTTATAACAAGGCCAATCTTGTCCAACAGTAAGCGTATCAAGTTTATTTACTAGAAATCCATATTTCGCCTATATCTTGACGATCATTGTCGTAATGGTAAATTTAATAAATGATTCCAAACCAAAGAATTGGCACAAACTTTCGTCCATATTAAACACTGAAAAATCAAAACTCTGAAAATTACCCGTTTGATTCCTAGATATGTTTTTTTGCCATAACTCAAAAACCAGTCACGTTAGAGACATGCGATTTTTACTAAAATATTTTTAATTGTAATTCATATTTTTCCTGAAAATTTAATCAAAATCGTTAGAACCGTTTTTAAGAAAATTTTATTATTGTATGTTCATAAAAATAAAAAATTTCAAAAATGTGAAAAAAACTTTCTTGAGATATTGGCTAAATACACCTTCATAACAAATTTCATAAAAATATATATATATATATATATATATATATATATATATATATATATATATATATATATATATATATATATATATATATATATATATATATATATATATATATATCCATTTGGTCTCCATCGAGCACATACACACAGACAAACGCAAATACGGACATACATCCAATTTATTTTTTTTAACACTGTTTTGGGTTCAGGGGACCCTAAAATGCATTATAAGACCAACTTAAAAAAATTTTACGATCACAATACTTTCTCTGTGTTAAGGCAAATGGGAGAAAGTAAAAATCATAGCTAAAATAAACGGCAGCCGTTGTCCTCATAACCAAACCCGACAGTTTGTATAATTCAGTTTTTTATATTTATTTTACAATGAGAAAGAGACAGTAAATGTGTTTAGCCCACCTCAATCCGATCTTTAGACAGGCCTATACAACACCTCCGCGAACGACCGGCAACTCTCAACTGTCAATAAAGTACACAATCTACAGCCGACATCACTGAACCTCTCTCCATTTTTACATAGATAAACACACGTTGATAACATGCGATTCTCGTGTTTACACCTTATCTAACTTGATTCCTTTCACTTCTACAACTCTAGACCTGTCTGCACGCATAAAACTACTTAATTAGATCAATGCTTACAATCTAAGTCTTTTTAAGGTTCACATTATGTTCAAATTCCAAAATTATAAATATGCTACTTAAAAAACAAAAGCTACGTTGTTGCTGCTTTCTAACTTACTGTTTAAAACAAATTTCGTCCCTTTCCTAAATAATAAAGCGACTCCACTCTTTCTCTATTAACTTTTACTTTAATTTACACCCTCTAATTAACCAAATTACACAATACGAGATATTTACATGTATAAACCAAAAGACACTATTTTATCACTTGAAATTATACAACTATTGAGTAATGTCATTTAGTACACAAACACACGTTTATCTTCACTCAGTATCTGCCACTATTCATGAACTGTCACTGTTAAGCACTTATTACTTGACTGTATTTCAACTGCAGACCACTGCCACTCACACTGCCACTGACACTGGTTCTCTACTGTCACTCTCCAATAAACACTGAAGACTAGACTGAAACACTAACTAGTCAGCCAAGAGGTGTCTTTATTCAAGGCACCACTTAAAGCCGTTTGTTTCTAAAGGCGTGATCTATATTGGCCTCCGACACTTTCTGGAAGTTATTTAAGTGTGTGTTAGATCCGTCCGGACGCCATTGTATATTCTTCTAGCTCCACCTACAGGCGAATTAACTGCCAATTTCACACCATCTAAGAGCTACTAGATTGGCCTAGAAACCGAAAGTGTACCACACCCTCAAGCAGGGAAATGCGCAGCGTTCTCGGTAATTTCTGAGCCCACGACACTATGTAGTCTTTAGAGAAACAACATTAGCCAAGTGCTTTAAATTCATATACTGCATATTTGCTTGTTTCGTTGAGCGAACATAAACCAGCATGTTTGATCAAATATATTCCAAACTTTAAACCCAGCTAAAAAATTAAACTATATAACAACTATTTACAAATGTAACGCATCATTTTTTTCATGCTGTATTTCATGAGTTCACTTTCAAACACAAATTAATAACTTAAATCGTGATTCAAAAATAATTTTAATGAAATTGCGCAGATATTGTTCTGCCAGAATGGCAACCGAAAACATAACTAGATTAAATAGTTGAAATAGTACGAGTTTCGAATATCAAACTCAAATTAGTTTGAAAAATATACAATTACTAAGAAATAAATTCTTTACAGGAGTAACAGAATTTCACATCATCATCATCACACAATGTAAATGATAAATTACTTTTACAACTTGGCTACATCTCCTTGAAGCTTAGTTACGAGTTGGGAGTCGAGTAACAATGTAAATTGTACTAGTTTTTATTGCTCTATTATGTAGAAGAGTTTAAAGTTTTTCAATCCGACAAACTAACTGCGATGAAGTTCAACTGATTGAGATGTGTCTAGCCATACTCAATCGGACTAAGGATCTCCAATTTAACTTTCAAATTCCGATTGCTCGTCGACAACCTGCACTATGTAAGACGAATGAATTGTGCTATTTAAAACCTTATGTACACACAATTTCTTCGTGGAAACAAATATATTGATACTTGCATTCATATCGGAGTACGATTATTGGCCTAACTAGCTTTACAGAATGAATTCATGTGTAATCCAAATAAATTCCATAGGTCAAAAAATTTTAATAATTTCAAGAGAACATATAACACTAAAGTATCATAAACTACCTTCCCAAATTATAGTAAAAGATTTCTTTGGGCAAAATTTATAAATATGTTCCTATAAACAACACAGATCTATCTATAAACCCTGACTATCTATAAGTTTTAAGAACAAAATTTTACTAAAGAACCACAAATTCCAGGGGCTTTGACTCAAAGTGTTTCGACGTTATTGTAAGGTAACGGTGTCAAACAACGCCGAGCGTGGTTGTTCCTTGGATGGATGACCGGTGAGGGATCCCGTCCTTGCATCCAGTCCACACGCCCAGTCACTGGCGGTGGTTCGGAAGTCATCATTAAACCGGAGTCCCCAAGTTAAGTTTTAAGATAGGACTTCTTATCCCTGACTTTGCCTGGTCAAAGTAGGAGTAAATACCAAACGCGTATCTTCCATCGATGTGTGGCAGTCTGATAATAATCAAAATAAAATTACATGAATGACACACAATTTCTCATGTTAAGAAGTCTTGATAGTACGTCGACAGGAGCGCCGTACGATCGTTACTTTTCTTAATCTATGTAAATGGACTCAACTCAGAAGTACAGAACGGCCACCTTATTCAATACGCTGATGACACGACTCTCTGTTTTAAAAGAAGTACCATAAATGAACTGGAAGTCTTATCTTCCACTGAATTAAATTCTTGTATTCAGTATTTTGAAGAATTAAATTTGGCAACAAACCAATCAAAAACAAATATAATTAATTTCAATTTGAGACATCAAGATACTGCTGTACTACCAGCAGTTTCAATAGATGGTGCTTTCCTTGAAGAAACTGAGTCCACAAAATTCCTTGGAATGTACCTAGATCGTGGTCTGACTTGGAATAACCACATAGACAGTATTTGTGCAAAAGTCACCTCAGGTATCTTTGCTTTGCGGAAATTAGGACAATTTTGCAATAAAGAGGTTATGAAAATGGCCTATTTTGGATTAGTATATCCGCATCTTGCGTATGGTATACGACTTTGGGGGGGCTGCTCTAAACAAAGATTTGAGAGAGTATTTAAATTCCAAAAAAAAGCAGTCCGCATTATTGGCAAACTAGGTTACAGAGAGTCGTGTAGAGCAACATTCGGGGAGCTTGGTTTGTTGACCCTGCCCAGCCTCTACGTACTTGATGTAGTTCTGCACTGTAGATCGGGTGTAGATCTGACTCAGGGAAGAGACGTTCACCAGTATGAGACGAGAGGCAGGTACAACTTTAGAATCCAACATCACAGACTAACAGTAACCGATCATCTACCCCAGGTGTTTGGCGTTGGGCTAATTAACAAGCTTCCCGAAAGCATTAAAAATATTAACTCTCCGAATATATTTAAAACTCGTTTGAAACGATTTTTGTTGTCAAAATCATTTTATTCAGTTGATGAGTTTATGACTGGCCGCTGGGCAAATTAAAAATTAATTGTAATAAAGTTCAAAACTGAGATTGTGGACTGTATCTAAGTGACTAATCACCATTAGACTAAGAATGTATGAAATATCTTTGTATGTTTGATTGCGCCCTTGATGTGAATGAATGTTTTATTTGTCTATATGTTTTATTTGTCTATATTTATATATTTATTTACCACCTGACGATTGTGATACATTTATGTTAAATGTTTGTTTGCAATAAAAGAATTATTATTATTATTATTATTATTATTATTATCGACCGTCTGCTTGTGGCAGTCTGTACATCAAAGTACATGAATGACACACAGTTAGTTCCTCATGTTAAGAAGTCTTGATAGTACGTCGACAGAAGCGCCGTACGATCGTCCGTCTGCGTGTGGCAGTCTGGTGATACTCGATAGTCTGGCAGCCCGATTGTTACCAACATTTATAAAAACGGCCAAAATGAATGGCGTTTCCACCCCGCTGGGGGCCAAACAAATTCCCGGTCTCACAGTGTGGAGCCCCATGGAGCTGGAATGTCCCTCCCTCCCACCGATACTTTATAGTTTCATATTTAATTGACATTCATGAATTTCAATGTACAACGGGTCGGCGTGTTAAACTTATTACAGTATACGGTTTTATGGGTTTTTACAGACGTACGACCGGAGTGTCTTCATATCGTCTTAAACTGATATTTCGTCTTCAAGACAAGCACGTGGCAGCCAAAAAATTACCATTTCATAATGGATATATTACTAAGATCCCCTAAATCCTTTTGCACTATCGTATACTGAACTTAATTTAATCGTGTATTTCTGTCATACATTCATATATTGGATCAAATATATGATTCGCTTCCAACGTTACACTGTGAGAGCCAGTTTCTGCAGGACGTGAGCCTGAGTTAGAGATAGCGCAGACTCAATTCCTGTCTGTCAGCATTTATCAATAATATTAATATTTTACTGTAATATTTCTCCCCCTTACTCTGCCTGAATAAGTTCCCCACACAGATTAACAGTCTATGAGGAATGCGCAAAGTAATGTTATAAATCAGCCTCTCCACAAAAAATTGCACAGCTGACCATTGATATCAAGATTATGGTTGTGGCTGATCATGTTGGAAAATTGTACGACTTAAGGGGTGTTCTAATATTTCCCTCGGCTAGTTTCATATATCCTCTGCCTGCTTATGTAAAACACGCTTTTCTTCCTCTTTAAAGGGGTGTGGGGGAGGGGGATGAATAAAACAGGAACAAAGTTAATCTCTAGATGGAGACCCAAACATTCTACCGACACACGTTTTGTATCACAATTCAATCAACTACTTTTTACATAAGTATATATTATTAAAAAGAAATGTTTTTGAAAATATACCAGTATATGATTAAAACTGAACTTAAAACAGTATGGTGACTGTTATTTCACTTTTTAAATTAAAGTTTAACTGTGCTATAGTTAAACCTTTTTGTTCAGTTTATTTTACAGTAATGAAACAATAATGATATTGTAATTTTGCCTTTTTAAATTATTCATCTTCATCTGAAAATATAAAGTTAATCGTGCTGTGATTTTCTAAATTTACATTATACTTAGTCATCTAAAAGTCTCATTACTTCTTTAAAGTATATAAAGATTAACGTTAATGATATTGTAATCTGGTGTATTTTATAACTTTATATATATATATATATATATATATATATATATATAAATTGATGTTTTAATTATGTGATGATTTTTATAAATAATTCGTGTTTTTATTGAATTCTTGCTCTTATAAAAATGGATGTTAATGATATATTGTAATTTTTATATTATTATTAAATTATTGATCGTCTAAAAATTTAAGTTAATGTTACTGTAATTTTTTTATGTAATTCTTGATCGTCTAAAAATTTACTTTAGTTATGACGTAAGTTTGTGTGTTTAAATCACTCTTGGTTACTTACAAATTTAACGTTAAATACGTAATCTAGATAATCTCGGTATAATTTTACCCCCAAACAACCCTAATATATTGTTAGAGAGCATTGTAAACATTCCTAAGCCAAAAACATCAGACCCGCACCAACCGTATAAAGACACAGTTCTGCTATATCTCCCCCCACATCTCGACAACGGACCACCACCGGGCTACTCAGTCTGATTGTTATATCAACGATGGGACGTTTGTCACTGTTGCTATTTGGCCGTGAAATCTCTGTAACACGATACGAGCTGCACGGGGTGAAACATCTCCCACCCCCGCACAGCCACCCATCTCCACATTGCCATACATTACTTTGATTGGTTTCAACAATACTGAGCAATAAATTGGTCGGTAGCGTAGATGGTTCAATCCCAGCTTCATGTGCTAAAGGTTCTCAGTTCGATTCCAATCAAAGTCAATACATTTTGAGAAGGATCAGCTGATAACCACCGGCTGTTCATTTGTCATTGGGTAATATTAATTAATGACACTTTCTAAGGAATGGTTGGCCTTAGTTTGTAACAATGACTACATTCGCTCATCTACACTCATCACACTCATTCAAAATCCATATTCGCCCATATCTTGACGATCGGCGTCTTATGAATAAATAAATAAAAATAAATAAATAAAGCAAAATAAATATAACTACGTTTAATTACAACAATTAAGGTTAGATAAATTTTTATTTTATTTTTACTCATAAATAGGGTTGCCATAAATTGTCATAGTAAATTACGGACACCAGATATACTTGGGAGTGGGGGGATTTTACTGAGTGATGAATTTACTGTCTTTTATGAATTTTATAACATGTGGTTTGGTTTGTTCACATAGAAAAGTAATATTGACGACTTTGTGATATACAGTATAATATTATTATTACAAATATATTTTAATTTAAGATGTCAGAGCAATACAATATTAACAATCATTGTAGTTTTACTTTTTACGACTTCGTTTATTAACTTAAAGTAAAGCTGGCAGAACTCAGTAAATTGTCATAAATCTCCTTGAAAATGTTTAGGCATCTCTTGTACTAGTTGCATTTGTGTACTGGCTGAAGACTGAAACCAGTCATATTTTCTGAAGAGATTATTTTTTTTAATTAAAGAACTATTCTTTATGATAGCTTCGAAAAATTCAGCACATGACATGTCACTGTTTACAATACTGTTGCTCAGAATAGCAGTGAAGATTGCCAAAAGTAATACAAGTTTGTCTTATTTACAATAAGGAACATTTTTAATTTACTGTCCGTCAATAAAGAAAATTTAAAAATAAATAAAACACGTAGAGTAAGTAAATCAAAATAGAGATGTTAATACTGCCAAAGTTAAATCTAATATTTAGCCACTTATAATATTAAAAATGACGAGTAAAAATCTTGAACATAATGTTATTGATATTCCTAGAAATTAATAATCCTTAAAAATATGAAAATTGCCTCTATTGGAATAATTTATAACTCTAACTACAACCTGATGATATCGTTTCCTACAAACTAAGGAAATTTAAACCATTTTAAATCTGTTACAGTGGAATGGTTTGATATTTTGAGATCTCTTATATCAATCTAATGTTTTTTATTTATTTATTTTTTCACTAAGAAGCCTCAAAATATTTTAAATCTATTTTAACTGGAATATTTTAAAAATGTATGAAAAGTATGATATATTCACCCACCCTCCCATCCATACACGTACAGTGCTACTGACCCACCCACCCGCCCATACACGTACAGTGCTATTGACCCACCCTACCATCCATACACGTACAGTGCTATTGACCCACTCTCCCATCCATACACGTACAGTGCTATTGACCCACCCTCCCACCCATACACGTACAGTGCTATTAACCCACTCTCCCACCCATACACGTACAGTGCTATTGACCCACCCTCCCATCCATACACGTACAGTGCTATTGACCCACCCTCCCATCCATAAACGTACAGTGCTATTGACCCACCCTCCCATCCATACACGTACAGTGCTATTGACCCACCCTCCCATCCATACACGTACAGTGCTATGACGTTAAGCTGACCGACTAGCTATCATGTGACCAGCTGACGTTGAGCTGACCAACTAGCTATCGTGTGACCAGCTGACATTGAGTTGACCAACTAGCTATCATATGACAAGCTGACGTTAAGCTGACCAACTAGCTATCGTGTGACCAGCTGACGTTGAGCTGACCAACTAGCTATCATGTGACCAGCTGACGTTCAGCTGACCAACTAGCTATCATGTGACAAGCTGACGTTGAGCTGACCAACTAGCTATCATGTGACCAGCTGACGTTGAGCTGACCAACTAGGTATCATGTGACCAGCTGACATTGAGCTGACCAACCAGCTATCGTGTGACCAGCTGACATTGAGCTGACCGACTAGCTATTGTGTGACCAGCTGACATTGAGCTGACCAACTAGCTATCGTGTGACCAGCTGACGTTAAGCTGACTAACGAGCTATCGTGTGACCAGCTGACGTTAAGCTAATGCAACTGTAAGTGTGTGATAGTATACACACGTACAGTGGTATTGACCCACCTGCTCGCCCATACACGTACAGTGGCATTGACCCACCCGCCCGCCCATACACGTACAGTGGTATTGACCCACCCACCCGCCCATACACGTACAGTGCGATTCGTACGTACAGTAGATTTTCACAAAATCTTTTATTGTGATCCACGACATGTTATTGTACAAAAAGATCCAGCGCAAGAACAGCTTTAACTCTGCTACAAGACGTCCAGACGTTGCTAAGAGCGTTCTACACGTCTAGCAACAAGCCAACTCGAGAATTTGACAGCGGTCGAATCAATATTTCCAAGGGGTTGGTTTACACATCGATCACAACATTTGGGACTTGATTGATGAGCGTTGAGGTGAGACCATACTCACCCCTAGATAGGGATCATCACCTTCGTATTGTATTTATTGATCGCGCGACGGAGGAGAAAAACTGGCAGAAGAAAGGGTTTGACATTAGTCGGGGGTGGGTGTTGACAAAATATAAACGCTCCAATATGTCATCGCGAGAGACATGACGTGGCGGAACGTAAACAATAGGCAACTATCGTCCCATCACCATCTCATCAACTTTTGAAAAACAACAAGAACGTCACTTTATATATTTAGTCAATCTTTACTTTTATATTTTATTTAGTAATTTAAAAGTGATTGTCAAGTTAAGGGCGATTATAGATGACGAGCGAGTATAGATGTTTGAGTGTACTCCTTGTTAGGTAGACTATTCCTTAGAAGGAGCCATTTATTAATAACCCAATGACGTGACCTACAGTTGAGCCTGGAATTCGAACCAAGTAGTATTGATCTGACTTTGGGCAAACTGTCAAGCTTAATACTTGCACAACACTCGAACCGTACTACATATAAACACCTCAAACTTATCTAATGTAGTGGCAAGTCAATGGCAACCATTAAGGAATGGCATATCAATGATAGAAATGTTTATATTATTTTACGAAAACATGACAAATTTGTTTTGTGTCTAGAAACAAATTTACCTAAACAATTTAACTAAGATACGAACTATGCATAAAATGAGGCAACAACATATTTCAAGTGTGTACGTCACTAAAAAATAAGTCAAAATTACATTTAATTACATCGTAAACAGTTAGTTATTATAGAGATTACACGTTCAAATAGAATTCTGGAATAAAACTTTAAAAACCAAATTCTGAAAAAAAATTCATTTCTTTTCGGATGTTTCAATCTCTTGAACTTTGTTGTACCTTACTTCATTGTTCAACTCTTTAATTTAATTTTTCAGTTATTTATTTCCTTTTATCCTCCACTGTTGTCTGTCCTACAAACCAGAGATTTGACTGTCCTCTAACCCCCCCCCCTCCCACAAATGTCCACTATTGTCGCATATATGTTTATTTACTTGCATGTCCACATTGTTTCATATAACAGTGCTTCTCCGACATTTTTAGCCACTTAGCAAGATATTCGAACAAGCTGTACCCGCCCGCTTCGCCGATCATAATATTGAGTTTGAAGACTTGCAATTAAGATATAATTAAAAATTCCAACAAATTCAAGAACATTAAAAAATTACGTAAAGTAAATCAAACTAAGTAATTTGTTTTTGAAAATAATTTATTAAACTAATATCCAAATTATAACAGCTGATGTTATGAATAATTTACCAATAAACTCTATTTTTTTAATTATAATAATATAACAATAAACCAATATTTTTTATTTTAACAGTTCATTCTACCACAATTTCGTTCAATTTGTTTCTATTTAACAGCTGTTAATCAAATAAAATCAGTTAATACAGCTCCATAAGAATCCATAAGAATTTTAGAGGCCAGTGGGACGGATTCCTGAGTTCGAAGAGGGAAATCCTTTCTTAGTGAGCCTCTAGGGGCCAAGATAAACATATGTACAAAATGTCAAGTCAATTGAACGTATAATTTTGAAGAAATAGTATATATATATATATATATATATATATATATATATATATATATATATATACAGAGTGAGTTTTATGTCCTGGCACACCTGGATATAATTTAAACGGCCCGAGATATCTATGTGAAACCTTGACCCTACCTATTATAACATATTTTCTTAATTTTTCAAGTTGTTGAAAATTTTGCCCCCCTTTTCTAAAGGGGGGTAAAGGGGGGCAACTAAACATTTTCAAATACAAACCCCTATTATGTGACCCCTCATTTTAAAGGGAATAAAAAAGAAATCCAATAATGCAAACTAGAGGTCTATACGTTTATTTTAACAGATTTTATGACAAATTACAAATTTTATGATTTTATAATAAAATCTGTAACTGTCTTGTCCTGTTTATCGTAACATGAGTCAACACTAACGCAAATTCTAAAAACAGTTACCTGTTTTAATGTAGCAGGTGTTCAAACTGTTCACCTTCGGCTGTTTGACAGTGTGCTAGACGTGTGTAAAAACTTGTGACAGCATTCAAGAAATTATCTCTAGGAATTGTTTTAGATAAGTTCAAAATTCTTTGCGTTAAGTCATGGACGTCAATTGGTCTTGTTTTGTACACCAGATATTTCATGTAGCCCCAAAAAAAGTAACCAAGTGGGTTAAGGTCAGGAGACCTTGCTGGCCATTCCACAGCGCCCCTTCGGGCTATCCACCTTCTTGGGAAGACATTATTTAGATATTGTCGTACTTCAAGACCATAGTGTGGTGGTGCTCCATCTTGTTGTAACCAAATGTTATCAGCTTCTTGTCCAAATATATTTTGGAGTGCAGGCACAATCTGGTTTTCAAGCATATCTAAATACTTCACAGAATTTAAATTTCCATCAATTATAAATGGACCGACTAAGCGGTGATCAACTATTCCTGCCCAAACATTAACTTTTGAAGGGCGTTGTGTATGGGCCTCTACATACCAGTGTGGATTGTTATCTGCCCAGTAACGACAATTATGCCGATTGAAGGCACCGTTGGTCATGAAAGTTGCTTCGTCACTAAAAAGGATTCTGTTAAGTAAGTCAGGTTCAGCGTCTAGTTTGCCCATCATTATATCACAAAATTCAACCCTACGGTCATAGTCATCTTCACTAAGCTCTTGCACTAGTTTGACTTTAAAAGGTTTGAATTTATTACATTTAAGAATTTTTCTTACCGATGATTGGCTAATGTCGTGCTCCAAAGCAGCTCTTCTCGTAGATATGTGGGGATATTCAACAAAGGACTGCATAACATCTAATGATTTCTCCTCGTCAATTACAGGAGCCCTTCCTGGCTTGGGTCTATCCTTTACAGAATGAGTATCATTAAACCGTTGAACAATTCTTGCCACCGTAAATCTAGTTATGGGATTGTTCCGGTTAGGAAATTCCTCGTTGAATAATTCTGCTACTTCAGCGTATGATCTCATACGTTCTCCATAACCTCTCATCATTAACACAGTAATTCTTTCAAAATCAGAATTCTCCATGTAGAAATAAAATAAGTAACACTATTTGTCAGAAAAATAACCTTACACTGATGTTGTTTATAGCAACTTAACCAATCAGCTGATGAAATGCAAGTGAGTAGTAAAGAGAAAATCAACAGTAGATTGTTGCAACCGGTAAGATAAGAACAAGGGAAATTCCAAAGCATGTTGACTCATGTTACGATAAACAGGACAAGACAGTTACTGATTTTATTATTATAAATTTGTCATAAAATCTGTTAAAATAAACGTATAGACCTCTAGTTTGCATTATTGGATTTCTTGTTTTATTCCCTTTAAAATGAGGGGTCACATAATAGGGGTTTGTATTTGAAAATGTTTAGTTGCCCCCCTTTACCACCCTTTAGAAAAGGGAGCAAAATTTTCAACAACTTGAAAAATTAAGAAAATATGTTATAATAGGTAGGGTCAAGGTTTCACATAGATATCTCGGGCCGTTTAAATTATATCCAGGTGTGCCAGGACATAAAACTCACTCTGTATATACAGAATATATATATACAGACTTTTCTTATAGTTTACAAATTTTGATTGTCTAAAAAAATCTGAAAGTCTACTTTTATAGGCTGTAAAGTACAGCAATTGACTCTAAATCAATGAAACGTAGAGGTTCGCGCCATGTTTAGCCAGGTCCGATGAACTATCCATGTGTAAAAATTAAATTTAAAAATGTCCGATTGAAATCAGTTTGTTCTCTTAGATACAAATTTTCAGTCTAGACAAATCTGCAAGTCTACTTTTAGAGGGCACAAATTACTTTAGTTGACTCTGAATCACTGAAATATAAGGTTTCTCGCCATATTTAGCCATGTCCTGTGAACTGGCTATGCATTTGGTCACATTAAATTGTAAATTTTCCGATTCAAATCAGTTTTTTCTCTTAGATAAAAACGTTTCAAAGTCTAGAGAAATCTGTAAGTCTACTTTTAGAGGGCACAAATTAGTGTAGTTGACTCTGAATCACTGAAATATAAGGTTTCTCGCCATATTTAGCCATGTCCTGTGAGCTGGCTATGCATTTGGTCACATTAAATTGTAAATTTTCCGATTGAAATCAGTTTTTTTCTCTTAGATAAAAACGTTTCAAAGTCTAGAGAAATCTGTAAGTCTACTTTTAGAGGGCCCAAAGTACTATATTTGACTCTGAATCAATAAAATATTGTTTCTTCGCCATATCCTATGATCTGGATATGCATGCTTTAAAACTAATTTGTTAATTTCCCTATTGAATGCAGCATGTTCTCCTAGATGACAAAGTTTCACAGTCTAGAAAAATCTGTAAGTCTACTCTTAGAGGCCGTAAATTAACCAATTTCATTTACACGCACAGATTAAAAATTTAGCTCTATCTAAGGATGAAGGAGGTGAGAAAGAGCAAAAAGTCATAGGGCCAAAGTTGTAGATCGTCTCAAATCAGGCACAGAAAATGGTGTTAGTTTTGCTGTAGAACCGTTCATTTAGCCGCTACAGTTCAATTAGAGAAACTCTGTTCGTACATGGCGATAGGTTCCATTCTCGGTTCTCTTAATACCGACACGGCGTCCGCTCAATGGTTGTCATCAACGTAGACACTACTAGATAAGTCTGGAGTGTCTGTGTTGAATGGTAGTCAAGGTTCGGATGTTGTGTGGGGCTGAGTCTGAGACCTGTCAGTTAGCTGAAAATCAGACCAACACTACGTGGTTCGGATTCCACGTAAAGCTGTAGGTTCCATAGTTGCCCTGGCTATTGGGCTATTAATAAATAGTCCTTTCTGAGCTAAGTCGAACTCAGATAGTAACAATGACTACACTCGTTCATCTACACTCATTCACTCCTCATATTCGCCCATATCTCTGCGATCGGCGTCTTAGAGATGAATAATGAATAATAATAATACAAAGGCTGCCATCATTGATTTACTAAGAATTTTTCAAAATATCTTCTTATTGCACATCTACAACATAAGACCTTTGACACTACAAAATTTCAGCCTCGTAGGCTTAGTACTTTTTTAGTTACAGCGATGAGTGAGTGAGTATGTGGTATTTGCCTTTTATAGTTATAGAAGAAGATTTAATGACGAAATCGATTTTGTCATCACATTTGCCATTAATAAATTAATTAATTTGCATCGATTCAATCTAAATTTTGGTGGTTTCAATTTCAATTACACATAATATTTTAAGATAATCGTCATATTATGTGAATTTATTCACAGTAGCTCGCTGTGCTTACTTTCCCACCAGACAACAGTGCTATGTTTTGAAATAGATACCAATGTGTACAATAATTAGTATTAATTCTATACTAAAGCTAATTTTCCTAAAAATCTCGTCTAATTCCGTTCGGAGGTTCCATAGTTTTCTAGATTTAATTTTCCTTTTGATAGCACTTATAATTTCAGTTGATATTATGACGTGTTTTACAAAATAATCGTTATGTAAATTTAAAAAAAATGTTCGCTGTAAAACTCAGGTGAATACAACGTATTTAGTCGTTTTGCTGAAAGCGCAGCGCGGCGTGGCGGTCTGCCCGGTCCACCGTATATCGGGCAGTAACACATGTCAAGCATTGACAGGCCACTGCTGCTATCTGCCGGGTACAATCGGACATGGCTAATGCATTAACTGGCCAGTCGACACACCGGCTGATTGGAGGAGGGGTGTCAACCACCGGCGTCGCCGCCCGACACACTGCTAGTAGCCCAAGAGTCGAGTTACCTCGTGTAGTATAAACTGGCCAGTCGACACACCGGCTGATTGGAGGAGGAGTGTCAACCACCGGCGTCGCCACCCGACACACTGCTAGTAGCCCAAGAGACGAGTTACCTCGTGTAGTATAAACTGGCCAGTCTACACACCGGTTGATTGGAGGAAGGGTGTCAACCACCGGCGTCGCCGCCCGACACACTGCTAGTATCCCAAGAGACGTGTTACCTGGTTTGGTATAAACTGGCCAGTCGACACATCGGTTGATTGGAGGAGGGGTATCAACCACCGGCGTTGCCGTCAGACACACCGGCTGATTGGAGGAAGGGTGTCAGCCACCGGCGTCGCCGCTCGACACACTGCTAGTGGCCCGTGAGACGAATTACCTCGTGTAGTATAAACTGGCTAGTCTACATGCCGGTTGATTGGAGGAAGTGTGTCAACCACCGGCGTCGCCGTCCGACACACTGCTAGTGGCCCGTGAGACGAATTACCTCGTGTAGTATAAACTGGCCAGTCTACACGCCGGCTGATTGGAGGAGGGGTGCCAACCACCGGCGTCGCCGTCCGACACACTGCTAGTGGCCCGTGAGACGAATTACCTCGTGTAGTATAAACTAGCTAGTCTACATGCCGGCTGATTGGAGGAGGGGTGCCAACCACCGGCGTCGCCGTCCGACACACTGCTAGTGGCTCGTGAGACGAGTTACCTCGTGTAGTGTAAACTGGCCAGTAGACACACCGGTTGATTGGAGGAGGGGTGCCAACCACCGGCGTCGCCGTCCGACACACTGCTAGTGGCCCGTGAGACGAGTTACCTCGTGTAGTATAAACTGGCCAGTAGACACACCGGTTGATTGGAGGAGGGGTATCAACCACCGGCGTTGCCGTCCGACACACCGGCTGTTGGAGGAGGGGTGTCACCCGACACACTGCTATAATAAACTCAACGCGAGACGAGTTAACTCGAGTCATATAAATTGGCGGTTTATAATAGCAACCTAAGATATACTATCCTGTTATAAGCTGTAAACCTTTACAAGTAAATAAAAACAGCAATAGTCTGCCACTTATGTAAAGCAACCTTTGTTTTAAAGTTATCTGGGCCTAGTTTTGAATCCGTCATATGAACTGCGTCAGATGATATTTTGAGGGTTTACTATAGAAGTTCTTAAATTAATTCGATTAAAGATAAGTACTTTAAGTTGGTCTTATTTGCTATGTTTTCTTTAAGACAAAGGTCAGCTTACATTATTTACAATAAGAGTACTACAGGTTTTTTTTTGTCACTGCAATATTTTATGCCTGTCCAAAATAAGTTTAATTGCAATAAATGCAAAAACAAAACAAAAAACACGAACCATGTTAACGTAGTGGTATTTATTCAAAATTATCAACAAACCATTCCCACATCTATGTTATGCAAAACTATCATCCCTCTCGTTCGCAGCCACATCTATAGTACTATTATTACTATTTATTTATCCCATTCCACGTATACGGTGTTATTTTAACCATGTTGCCGAAAGTACTTCTACGTACTAACAGTAATCTTACTGTAAAAGACGTCTGCAGCAGATGCATCCATCACAAGTATAATGACCAAATTGTAGTCGCAGTGATGTAGAGGTTGTTTAGCCTAAACTGTGGTTACTGCATGTTATTTACGAGCTCGTGCCTAGTAAATCCTGCCACCTTTATTGAATATGTCTGCAGATTACAGTGTTCCCGCGTGTTAATTAACCGTGTTCACCTTTAATTGTGCACCTTAACACGGCACCTGTGCTGTCACTACCTTCCTACCGTGGGTCATTCACCTTCGGCCCTCTCAAGTCTACAACTGGTTACTTTTGAATCCTTCGGTTACATTAGAGTCTGTAATATCGAATATGTCATAATCGTGTCACAATTACTATAAATAAAATATCACTGTAATAACTTAGGGGGAGGGGGGTTTTATTAGTATTTTCACGCTTTCCATTCCTCTGTTGTTGTAGTTTGCTTTTTCTGACATTTTTTTCATAATAGATAAATAATTAAAAAACAATAATACAATAGTTCTTTCGGCAAAATAGCCGGAAAAACTACAAAAATGAGGGAAAACGGGGAAAAAAACATTTTCGTAAAATGGCCTTTTGGGTGATCAAATTGTGTGGATCCTGATCACGAATATAGCAAGCGTTTTACACAATCGGACCTTACTAAACTTACCAAACAATGACTAACTTAGGCCTATCCTAACAGAACATAACCTTACTTTCTGGCTAACACGCTTAACAATGTAATGTTATAATTCAAATATGTTTAATTTAAGGAAATCCACTCGGCTTCGCTACTAACACTCACGTTCTTTCTTGATTGTTCAAATAGGTTCAGTTTGAGAAAAGTTATGAGCGGACAACCATCTCCGTACCATTCTACTTGTAACACTTTACAAGTACGAAGACTTTTTACGAAATTTATCTCCTACTCAATCGGCAACAAACTACTTAATCGTGTTACTTCGTCCGTCTGCATCTCCTAGGAGGTTTGCCGTCTAGAGTAGACGAGTCCCAGACAACAGACAGCGGCAGTCGGCGATGTCATCCTTTCTCACCCGTCCTTAGTCTGGGGTCACCCTGACGAAAGGTCGTGGCCCGAATTTCCTCGTCCAACAATTTCAATTAGACCTTGGAGGCCACCCAGAGCGCCGGCATTTTAATAAACTCAGTGGGCAACTGTCACAGACCCATCAAGACGGCTTCATCACACTCACGCCGAGACTTGGCTACAACTAAAGTGACGCGCCGAACCGTGCATTTTCCGGAGCATAGCTAGTTTATTTATAGGAGGATTCAACCGTATAAACCTTTTTTTTTATAGTTTGGGGTCATATTTGGAAAGTGGTTTCCACTATTTTAAAATGCAATATTTGGAAAATAGCTAACTGCGTAAATTAGAATAGAATTTAGATATTACGATGGGTAGGTTATGTTAGGACAGGTTGAGTTAAAGTTATGTATATAAAGAGGGCGTAGGTCCTCGACAACTGATCTTAAACTTATATTAGCTTGTTTTACATGTTTTTCATTTGCGTATATGAGTACAACACACTCACTTGGAAATACTGTACCTTGTTTCTATAAAGCACCTTTTTCGAAGTGGTAGCCCTTACAACAACACACACAAAAATAGACCCTACGTTTGCAATCAAACATCAACAAAACACAAATAACAACATAATTATTTTTCATTTTAAGTTAGATACGTAAATATAATTAATGTGAACGTATATGTCAATCCATGTATAAACTCATCAAAAAAATCAATGCACTCATTTTGGCTCACCAAAAATACAAATTTGTATGACCCCTACTATTGCAGAACTAAGCAGTCTAATATGAATCGACAGAATGATATTGATAACTTCGCGTGCCAACCCCACCACTCGCTGCGCTCGTGAAATCCCGGCCTTCGGCCTCGGCCTGTGACTGCTGACACCGAATAATAGTGGTTAAACTATATTAAGTAACATTTTAATACATAAATTGATATCTAGTAGCTCAGAGTTATTGCAACTTATTTTTTACAGTTGAAATATGAACAGCTAAAAAGAGATGTTATAAACATCATTATTTACATTCTAACAGCTGTTTTACACGTAATTTTATACAGAAAAAATATATAGAAAACATTTAATCAATTTTAATTATCTATAGGACTAAGGGACACCCCTGCACGCTTCGCGTGCCAACCCCGACGCTCGCTACGCTCGATACACCTCGGCCTTCGGCCTCGGCACGTAACTATTCAATACAAAAATCGGTATATTAACTATATAACGTAAAATTACAGTATTACATTTCGGGTACAGTATCTCACTCACACTAATTGCTTTGCCACCTATTTAGCCTATTTCAAGAGTGTTCATTTCATTTATTTTTGTTTAACAGCTGAAGATTAAACTCATAGTAAAATATTAAATAGTATAATGTCAAACATTCAAAATAGACATGTTTATTTATTTACAAAACAGCTGTTATTAATTTACTAAAATCAACCCAATGTTATCCTTATGGACCAATCTTTTAAGGGTGCTTTATACCCCTTAGGAGTACTTTATCAAGATGAAAATACTTTAGTTGTCCTATTTAAGTTCTAAAGAAACAGTGTACAAAATTTTAGCTCTCTACCTACATGGGAAGTTGGAGAATTAGTGATGAGTGAGTCAATCAGTGAGGGCTTTGCCTTTTATATATATATAGATAAATGTCAAAATACAAAATAAACAAGTTTATTAATTTACAAAAACAGCTGTTATTAATTTACTAAAATTAACCCAATGATATCCTTATAGGACAATCTTTTAGGGGTGGTTTCCACCCCTTATGAGTATCAATACGAAAATACTTAAGTTTTTTTTATTTAGCCTACAACAAACATTTGTAGCCTACCAAATTTCAGCTCTGTAGGATTACGGGATGTGGGAGAATTACAAAATGGGATGTTACAGCGGCATTGGTCCAAGTCGTATTGGGACCCAACTGAAGTTACCGAAACTCGCGAGGTCCGGCTATAGAGTAGGACTCTGTAAACATCGTAGAGCGTGGTACAGAGTAGGTTCGGACGTCGATGGCAAACACAGACGGTGCGAGGGTTGCTTGTCGTACGGGGCGCCTTCATTTATTATTTGAGCAAAACGGATACTGCCGCAAGATTGCATACTCGGCTTGAACGGCGTTCAGGAACACACTGATTCTATTGATTATGCAGCGTATATAATCAACAATAACCCATTAATGACGTTTAAAAATCGTAAATCGTCCACAATACTAGACCCTTCAATCAATCGGGACTTAAATTACAATCGCGATGATCACAAACTGTACCCTTAGTCAATTGTATAAATTAAAATTAGGGGGCCCTCTCGCTTCACGAAAAATACGAAAACATAGTTTTCCATTTCACGGGTTCGGTCACAGCAAAAATCGTATCGTAACACTTTAAATGTCATTTGTGGGTAAACAAAATTTTGTAGTGGACGATAAGATTATTGTGTACAACATTTATTATTTTTCAAAATCTGTCGCTAAAATGTGAGAAACTTTGAATGTCATTCTTGACGATTTTTTATTTAAACATTTCATAATCTCAATTTGAGGTCCACTATATTAGACCTTTAATAGCCGTACAAAATATATCTGTAAGCAATATTTTCACTTCAACTTATTTTTATTTAGCACTCAACTAACCTTGCAATCTATGGAAGTGCTTACAACCAGAAGGCATCGAATGATAATTAAAGCGATGTATGTATACTTATTATTTTTTAAGTTAAAACCACGTGACCAACATTACCAATGTTACATTGTTTGTAAGTTTAGTTTACTCCTAGACTTGGTAGAAAACCTTTACTATATTCGGGGACTTCCGAAAAAGACCCGAAAACAAGCAAACCGTTAAAGAAAAAAACACAAAAATACTGAACTAGGTTCCTCGTAATCCTTAATAATCATTAATTCGATAATGGTAATAATAATAAATCCAACAACAACAAAATGGCAAATACAAACATGTTGTGTACTCATGAGCACTTGGTATTATGTACATGGTTGTTGGCAAGCTGGATTGTCGTAAACCCAGATCCCACATACGACACGAGTCTTTATACCGTCGTAAATTGAAACACCCCCGACTGACGTTTTACGTCCAACTACACTCAGTTTAACACATGTTTGATACTGTACAGGTGACGTGCACTGTTCCAAACACAATTACTAGAGAACACCACAAACACAAATGTACTACAACAATTATGGCAGTCGATTTACCATCCTCAGACCAGAGGAAATAGGAATTGACTACTACTTTAACATAGTTTAGTTATTTTGCTATGGCACAATAGCAAGCCCCGCCCATTACGTCATTAGCAGAAGTGACTATTTGTTGGTTTAATTAAAACCAACGAATCAAGCTAAGAACGATTAAAATAAATCATTATTTTGTATTCCAATAACGATTAATAGTATCAATAACACAACGAATAATAAATTAAACAATAAGTGGCACTAAACAAACTTATTCGTCAACTAAACGCTGTTGCGGAAGTTAGTCACGCGTGTGAAGTAAAGCAGCTCAGCGGTGGAACGATTCCCCTACATGCGCTAAACACGCACCCCTACATGCGCTAAACACGTAGGCCGCTTACTGTCCGACCCAATTATTGTATAGAATCAATCAATAAACATATTGCACATTACGTAGATTCTCCGATAGTACAAGCGTATAAGTTTACTGACAAACTAAGAGTGTCATAATAATGCTAAATGATACACTGCTTTTCATAAACTCCCCCTTCTGTACAGTAAAATTCCTCGTCACCAAAACCGTCGTTTGTCCATGACTAATCACCACGTCACTTAGTAACTGCTGAAAAAGTGTTATCTCGCCGTGCACAAACGTTACACTCACCGTGGTGGATAAACCGGTGACCTCGAGGCCATCAGAATGACCGGTCTTCGGATAATTCGAGGGCGTACAAAAACCCGGCCACGTTAATAAGGTGTTTACTGCCCCTCGTAAACGATTTTAAATTAAACAGCGATTCATCACTTTCAAGGGTCCGAGCCGCCTTGTTCCTCCTCATCACAGACAGCCAGCCACACAGTCTTGAAGGTGTTAATGATCCGTTCTCGGAAGGGAGCCTTGAGGAATGTCACTACGTGTACTGTGTTCGGAGAAACGAGCACACAAGCAAAACTGACAGAAAACTCTCGATCTCGCTGATTTTTGTGTAAAAAAACTACAAACCCCTCTGCAAAACAGTTGAGCCTTGAGACCCATCCCCCCACGAAACTAAGGAAGTCGTGCCGTACCGGGGGATGGCTCAAAACCAGACAAGCGATAGTATCACAGGCGGCACTGGGAGAGTTAAATCACAACTTGGCAGCTGAGCGGAAAAAGCTATTTATTGCAAAAAGAATAATTACTAAGAAAAAATCTGGCAGAAGGCCACAATATAAAAAAATCTATAGACACTAGACAAACTGAAACAAAATATTAAAGCTAACATAAAACATAAATATAATAAAGAAATGAATGGTAAAAAATTGAGCACATGAGCTCGAACCTAGCTTGACCATCATCTATACAAAGGACACAAAAATGCAACAACATACTGAATGTGGCAAAATATAATTGTGCAAAATTTTTAACCAAAAGGGTGATTAGGTATTTGGAAAATAACAAAATGAACAACTTAGGTTAATAGTCTCTCTAGCCTTGCATGTTAAATTCCTCTGCTAGTGACGGAAACTAACCAAAACCCAGGTAAAACGCCGAACCAATAGCTGGAACCAAGGAACAGACCAAGGCCTGAGCCAACGGACACGAAAGTAACAAGTCGATAGTGCAAGAGCGATCTCAGGCAGCATGGCAAACCAAAACTTAGAGTAACCAAAATTTACCGGTCAAAGACCCGGCACAGCCTACTACTGACAACCCTCAACCATGTAAGATAGCACGTGTCGAATCCGAAACTAGTTTAGTTATTTTGCCGATGGCGCAATAGCAAGCCCCGCCCATTACGTCATTAGCAGCAATGACCATTGGGTGTTCGATTCGCTCAGTGTTGTTTTTCTCACAAGCAGGCGTAAGTACTGGTAGAAAAAGCATGAAATATATTCTTCTTGGTATCTATTGGAAATATTGAAAATATGTTCGTTCTATGATTATTGGTGCGTTTCTGAATTGGTAATCAAAATGAATTAACTACATGGGGAGAGTTGCCTTGATTGAACCAGTTTCATCATTTTCTCTTGTACCATATAAACATGAGTATAACAGGCTTTCCAATGGGTAGGATCAAACTGTTATTTCGTTTGTATTCGTAATGGCAGTTCCAAAAATCTTATAAAGTTACATAGTTCTATTGTAACGTTATTTTCAATTCATGTGTCAATCGGTCCATTCATGGAAACTACGATGGACCGATGGTTGTTTTCGTTGGACCACTGTCAAAAGTAATGAATTAAACGTGTAATATTTTGTAGCCTATTACTTTATTTTATTCTATACATTTAAATAAAATATGTTTATTATAAAATTTACTGTTTGAAAGTAAAAAAAAAGAAAAATGTTGTAAGAAGTATTTCAAACTATTGTTTAACTAGAGATTCAATTAGTGTAATAAAATATTTTCTTCTTTGCGCTTACACTTGCGCAAAGACTATGGCAAACTGTATTCTCTATTCCTCATATGTCGCATTCTTCTGTTTGTAATCGACTATTTCGTGAAATAAATTCTTTTCTTCGATTTTTTTACTGTTCCCGCGTTTTTTTCTAAGTTTAACGTCTTCTTTGTGTGTGGTTCCTTAATTAGGGTTTTTAATTTCATTTTTAAAGGCTTCAAGATCGGATTTATAAAGGGTGCTTGTAAGAACTGCAGCCTTTTGGGCTCCTGTCTCCCTTGTTCTCTTGCTCTGAGGACGGTTGTCGTTAGCTTGCTGTTGGGTTATATTCAGACCATTATATTTTTTTTTCTCCATTTTCAGTAACTGTAAAAAATACAAACTATTCGAGCTATTTGGTCCGATAAAACCAGGAAAAAGAATAAAATATGACATGTCTCCTTAATTAAATACAAAGTTGCCCAGGATGGACCGGTCCATCTAAAGTCCAACTAAAGCAATGCGACTAAATAACTGAAAAATCACGCTATTATCCAAACGAAAGTATAATTTTACTTAATTATTACATCACATTGGAGCTAAATATATACTCTATGCTATGTAGTATGGTATACTTGGCGTTACTTATCTTAAAGCTTGCAATACATCCTTCTGAATGAAGCATTAAAATTGAAATGCTTAAGACAGAAATACGCTTTACAACATTACTGACAAATATACGGTTTTACAGTAATGGCGGTAACTGCCCTGCAATAGGGCGGTTTGGAACTACAACTGATGCCAACTAAACAGACCAAAATTTCCTTATTTTTCAAGTTAGCATGGTGGTAACTCTCCCCTACGTGATGATAAAGAGTTACATTTCATACTGATCAAATTCTACAATTAAATGTCTACTTAATTGTTCAAAGACGCGTTTTTAACTTAAATTCAAAAATCTGAAAATATAAAAACAGGTAAACAATATCCAACCAAAGTTGAATTATTGAGGTAAACAAGGATACTTATTTTAATCGGCCATTAGCTGACAGAAATCCAGTTAATCAAGAAATCCAACCATCTTAAATTATTTTCTACGACATTTTGGTCCAAAGTTTGCACATTAAGAAAAAAGAAACCAATGTCCATCAGCCAACCAAGACACCCTGGGTCCTGTTGATCATGACGCATTTCTTAAAAACTATTTCGTCCTCCCCCCTCACTGCTATCCAGTTAACGTGTTCAAATATTACTATTATTTTTAAAATAAAAAGCTCCATTATTACGTTCACTGATGACTGGTATATTAACAATAAAAATTTTGGTTACTATATACCTAAATACTCTCTTCGCTGTACATAATAACTCTAAGACTTAACTATAAGACTAGAAGTGTCAAGATGGGTAAGTTGGCACGTCCAGCGCCAAGGCTAGCAGGGCGGCTGAGGGGTAAGGATGGCAACGATATATCGATATATCGGAAATATCGATAAACACGTTTCGGTTAATCGATACATTAGTATCTATATTTTCCTTCGATAATATCGGCCATATCGATATTTTGGTCCGATATATCGTATCAATCAATATTGACTTTGTTCTCTTTCCCCAAAATCATCACGATTCGAAAAACGCATTAAAATTGCCTGTTATGTGTATAAAATATGTATTGAAATAATAAAATAATTTTATTTAGTTTTTTACGTGAGGTTAAGTGGAAAATTGCTTTCCAAACTTTTATTCTTAAATGGTTTACCTGACATGTATTGGAAGTAAATTTAAAAAATTTATTTGTTTGATTTTTACTGTGCATAAGAAGTTTAATGACATTTTTAAATGTGAAAACAAAAATAACAATTTTATTACTTATTATTTTATAATTAACATATCATATAAGGTATAATTATTCTTACTTTGAATTTTGTTCATTCAACCCCACAGACCACACCTTGTTTCGTATATATAAATGTATTTAATTTTTACATTCAGTACGCTTTTCTAAAAAGTTACAGCAAAACACGAGTGTAAATAATTTAATCAATTACAATTCGATACATCGGTTACCCGAAATATCGATATTTTCCTTCGGTATCATCGTTAGATCGATATTTGGATAAATAGGTAATTATATATATCGATGTTGAAAATATTTGCCATCGCTGAAGAGGGCATGTCCAGAACCAGGAGTGCCAGGCAGGTGGGAGGGAGTATCCAAAGATATGAGTGCCAGGATGGGTAGGAGAGCATGTCCACAGTCAGGAGCACAAGGATGGGTTGGAGGGCAAGTCCAGAGTCTGGGAAACAAGGATGTGTGAGAGAGTATGTCCAGAACCAAGCGTGACACTCGGGTGAAAGAGCGTGTCGAGCCAGGAGTGCCAGGGTGGTTCGACTGTCATGTCCAGAGCCAGGAGTGACAGGCAGGTGGGAGGGAATATCCAGAGCTAGGAGTAACAGGATGGGTAGGAGAGCATGTCCAGAGTCTGGAAAACAAGGATGGGTGAGAGGGCATTAAATTAACTTCTTTTTTTTATCAATTTAAAAAACAGAATCTCTTAGTTCGTTTATCAAAATTAATTTTAAAATCAAGAGGGTTAAAATTGTTTGAAAACCCAACAAGGTCAAGTAGTTTACAGTACCATAGGTTATGTTTCGAGTTACTTGCAAACCTAGACACTACCACAAGACTATTGATGTCCATGGCCACCACAGGCTGGGCCACACCACATGACCTATGACCTCTTCGTCACTTGGTGTGACCACAGGTACTGCCGTCAGTCACATTCGTGTCTACTGTACGTCCGGTCACACACCACATGATCACAACGCATGTGGCTCGGGCAACGTGTTCGAACCAGCACCAACTCTAACTCAGGTACGTACTGTAGTAGTCCTGACGCCTTAGACCGCTCGGCCACTTGTTCCAGAAATCTGATACAAAAAAACCTTTGAAGGACAAAACACAGAATTGAATACATGAACACTACAACGTTATTAGTGTCAATACTAAACATAATCTTATCAAATTACAATTCGGAAAGTACTTATTGCCACGTCTTATTTATGTTTGTGCCACTATATGGATTATGACTCCATAATAATTTTGCGGTGACTGTGTCTATATTAACACCAAGCACTTGTTTATGTACAAGGCAGGTGTATCCTATAAAGGACAAAAATATACAAAAATAATGGTGATCGTCTTAGACCGACTTCGGTAAACTGTGTTTAGCAAATTCAGACCAAAGAAACTCCTTTTTTACCAACACGTTATGTGCTAACTGAGAAACTACACGTTGATTTCAAGAGCAACAAGACCATGCCAGCAAAGGCAACATCGATTTACTAAATACAGCTAGAAAACATCGCTCTAACAGAGAGAGCTTAAGAGTCTGCAGAGGTTGTCGGAGGCTGTTGGCCACGTTGGCTTTAATCCCACAAGAACAATGTTATTTACGAATCGGACATGCGATCACGCGTTTTCAAACTAAACAGTCATTTTTAAACATATTTTTCCAAACAAATCGCATTTGATCGAGAATGAAATTGCGCGTGAGAATTGCTATTCAAATTCCTAATTAGTTATATAGAAAAAAATAAATAAAAAGTATTTAGTTTTAAGTTTTTATTTTCACGTATTTTTCAAAACTAGGCGTATGTATTCAAAATATCAAAAGCAAACCCAATGCGCAATATGATAACGTTTAAAATGACACCTCATAGACAACTTTTGGTCAATAAATAACGTAAACAATGGATTCGCAAATAACATTGTTCTTACGGGATTAAAACCAACATGGCCGTCAGCCTCTGCAGACTCTTATTAAGGGCGAAAGTCGCTTGCAAGCTTTACCTAAATCACGTATAGTATTTTAATACACAATTACATATCTTTATGCCATTAGACATTTAACTTACATTCGCCAATGATAACACAGTAAGTTAGTAGCTAATTAATATTTATTTGACACATTTCTCAATATTTCTACTCTTTTAATGACAACTCATTATCTAATTAATTACGTTTATATGTTTTATTCGCTACAGCTAAAAATATACTGCGTTGATTTGTAACAAAATCCTTAAAAATAAGTTGTTATTATTTTTGCCTTTAGTCTGATACAAATTATTAAAATTTGTAACTTACGTAGACGTAAATTTCGCTCTAAAATGTTAATTCAATATTTAACTGCCGGATAAACTAAAAATAAACCTTGAGGGAATACATTTTTATAAACCTAATAGGGTATGAAAAACCTTTTTCTTTTCTTCATTATAACCATAAATATTCAACTTGTGAGTTTTATTTTACTGTACGTTCAACCAATTTTGAATCCCTTGGAAATACATTATTATTATTATTAAAATACGAATCCCTAGTTTTATACCCTTGCGTTTTAAATTGCTAGATTCAACAAACACCAAGTGAACGTTTTAAAACCACTAAGTCGAATCGTTCAATCCGAAATCGTTCGAATCCACATTCCAACTGGGCAGGCCGGCTATAATTGTTTTCAGTTTTCAATTAGTGGTTTTGATTTATCGCCGACCGGCTTCAATAATCAGGTCAGCATTGTTTCACCCCTCACGGGCCGCCACCCTTTGATGTCTACATCCGAGCCCCCGGCGTTTGTTATTGTAATGCATTCACACCGAGCGTAGGCTTCTGTGCATTTATTTGTTCCCGCCTCTGATTGTTTTCCTTTTCGTCCGGTTTTTATTCAGCCCCGAGGCCGCTGTTTCACCACGACGCTCGATAGTTGGGTAGTATATTTTACCTATTCAATTAACAGTTAAGACAATAAAGAGCTGTCCGACATACTGGTGCCCGCAAGGCCGGCTTCTGCTTTCTTCTCCCGCCTCTTAATGACTTCGTGATCCTGGAATGTCGGGCATCCTTGTTTCCAAACTCATTGGGTCCTTACGACTGATCCCTGGCTTCTTGTCACTTAAATATTCCTAAGATTTCCTGAGCTGGCCATTATTTTTTGGACTTGTCGAGCGGTTTTCGATGATTACACTTCACTAAAGAATAACGCATAATTCTGCAACAATATTCAAATATCCATTTTCAATTTCAATATTCTATATTCAATTTTGAAACAATGTTTAAAATTACAATTAAACGTATCTTTTCATTCAACTTCTTTTAATATTCAGTACAGATTATAATTTACAACGAATCCTTATCAGTCCATAGCTTGCATAGGTCCCCCCCCCCATAGCATGCATTCATGGGGCTATTCACCCCATTCCGACCCCGCAATAGTCTCTTGTTCCTTCCCATAACAGCCTCACCACTTATAGCTCATTCACGTGGTTCTGAGTCCTCATCTTCACCTGATACCTTGTTGATTCCAGCAATTGCGATGCCATCATATCTCAACTTGCGATCGAGCCAATCAACTAACTTCTGAGCACCTGTTGAACTACTACCCTTCCATGAAAAATAATAAAATCTATATAAAAAAAAACACATATTAAAGTGATAAAAAAGAAAATATCGATAAGGCCTCTATAAAGTACAAGATAAAATACTGTAAAGCAATTTCGTAGAATAATTTACCATGAGACAATGAAAGTCAACTATCACAACTTGATCCCAGCGCTGACAGGTTCGACCACTTCTATCTAGTATATTAATCAAAATACAAATAAATGGTTCCAAAGAATTGGCACACACATTCCCCCATATTAAACACTAAAAAAAATCAAAACTGAAAATTACCAGTTTGATTCCCAAATATGTTTGTTGTCATATATCTAAAACTAGTCATGTTAGAGACATCCGGTTCTTACTAAAATATTTGGAACTGTAATTCACATCTTTTCTGAAAATTTAATCAAAATCTTTACAGCTTTTTTTGATAAAATTCCATTTTTGTATGTTTTTTATCCAAAAAAAAATTAAAAAAACTAAAATTTTAAAAAAGTTAGAATACTGTCTGGATATATTGGCTATATACACCTTCATACCAAATTTCATGAAAATGAATTCATCCGTTTGGTCACATGCGGACTTTTTTTTCTTTTTTCAAAAAACACTTTTTGGGTTCAGGGGACCCTAAAATGGATTTTTAGACCAACTTGTAAAAAAGATGTTTTAGGACGATCACAATATTTACTCTATGCTAACGCATATGGTAGAAAGTAAAACAACAATAAAGGCGTAAAACATTTTACATCCACGCTACTCAGCTGTAAAATCCTTAATTGCAGTGTCTCATAGACAATAAATAAATTACCAAGCTCACTAGCCGTGTTATACGGGTACGACAAGTTTAACGACAGACCGGATAGATTTGAAAAATGAATTATAAGCCCAGACGGGGGCGAGGGACAAGATTGGTATAAAACCGATGTAAAAACCATCCACCTGCAGCAAACTGGGTGCAACAGATCAGAACCCATAAACCACGGGGCTGACCCTCACAAATTATAATGCCATAAACAACTACGGCGGCGACGACTTGGAGAAATATCGGAGGGATAATGGAAACTAACATAATCTGGCATAAATCGACCGGCGAGGCGCCGCCTAATTTAGTGCCGGTTTAAAGCTGTCCGCGTCGATTTTACAACGTGTAAACAATATACGACTAAAATTAATGTTCAACAATGTAGTTGGGGTGCAGGGGACTACTAAAAGTCACTTGTAGGGTATATCGTTTCGATGGTATCGGTAAGGGGTGCACACGAAATTTAACTGGTTTTGCTTTTTCAGATGGTCAGAAATCTCTAACCACACTTCCACGAGCCATAGTGTAACAGCTTGTTGAAAATTCGAAGCACTACTTAATCGCTATGTACCATAAACACAATGAGTACTAGTGATGAACGTCTAGTCGTTTGGGTAGTGTTAGAAGACCGCATATGTGCCACCGATCTGGAAGAAAGCTGCGCGCATGCAGTATCAATCTGGAAAAACTGTGTGCGCATGCACAATCAGTCGAGAAGATCGTTGTGCCAAGCGCCAAACTTCTATATGAACGCTGTGCTCCTTCGTCAGAAATCAAGAAGAACGCAAATATCATGCGCTATCAACTGTGAAAAACGCTATGCACATGCGCTATCAATTGAGAAGGACGCTACGTACATGCGCTATCAATTGAGAAGAACGCTATGCAGATGCGCCACCGATCGTAAACTGTTCTTTTAAGGTCCTACGTCACACTCAAATGATCAATAGCTGAACTAAATAAAAACATTGAGATATGGTCATTTAGTTCAGCTATAGACGGCAGAGCAATGATGCTGTAGTAGGTAGTACCACACCACTGCCATAGTGATATTACCCCTCCGGAAAGAGTACGCGCTCTCTAGCGCAAATAACTCACTAATCCAAGCCCATTTTTAACTAATAACTGATTTGCTGGACACACATTTCTACGCCAAGCTTTTCTACCGCCAGAGTTTCCATCTAAGGACTGGAATTCACACAACCTTGTCATTCATTAAAAAGTTCCTATTAGGCCCCACGGCGTTATTTACCCGACAGCCACTCCTTCCATTCATATAACTCTATTCATAGTGTTAAGATTCAATATCAATGTAAACAACGCAGAATTTTTGACATTTATCAATTAATTGCAATTTAATTTGTTTTCTTATTAATATGCATTACAATCTATCATTGGGCCTTTCCAAAGTTATTTTTATCAAGAATTTTATTTCTTATGAGATATTACACATACATAAATGTAGAGACAGGTTAAAAATCCCTTTGTCTCTTGACCTCTTTTGTCTAAGAATTGTGAGATCTTGGTTCTCTATAAAACATCTCAAAGTAATCTCCTAAACAGAATTCACTAACCTACATTGTTGTTTTATATATTATTTTATATGTTATTTTTTACTGAATGACTTATACCTTCGGATTATTTTTTTAGAAGCATTCATAATTTACAAATAAAAGACTAATGTTGGCTCTATCTATATTTGTGGTTTATTCATTTGTTAATTTATTTTATTTACTATCAATAAAACACCGGTCGTGATAATAACGGCGTTATGGGTTAATCTTGAATGAGTTTACTCACTAATTAATCTCGACTGACACTTAGAAAGGACCACTTAGTCCGATGGCCAGGTAACTAAGAGACGTACAGCTTATCGTAGAATCTCAAACACGATTGGTCTGATCCTGACACTCGGTGCTCTCCCCTGGACATCAGGACCTCGTTCACAAGATGCCAGTAAGCCGTCCAATGATTGGCTTCCAATAGGTCGGGCGCACGCTTCCGAGACACGCGACGTTTTGTCCCGAGTGAAAATGTTGCAAACAGTGTACATCCGACTACGGAAGGAGAAAGGTTCTGGTTTGCTGGAAGAACTAAGTAATGGCCGGAATAAGTTTTACAATTATTAGGGATAAAGTTAGGACAAAAAAGGGGGCACAAACATCGGAAAGAGCAAGCTGTCTGAGGAAATGCTTTAATAACATTGTGACAAGTTAACAACTGATTTTTTTAAAATAATGTCTATCAAAATTGTATATGATATATCAATTAAAAAGTACGATGTAAATGTAAATTAAGATATTTTAAAGGTGTAAATACAATATTAATATTAACTTTCATCCAAAAAAAATTATGTTCCAAAAAAGTTTATTAATTTAAATTATTTAACTACACATTTAATTATGACGATCATGCTAAAAGCCCATATGACACAGGACAACAAATGCAAAAATACGAGCAGTGAAGTTCTTGAACGTCCATTTTCATAGAATCTCGTGTGTTCAACCAAGGCGCCATCGGCAATCATGTTTAGTGCGCTTTATACTATATTCATCGTGATAAATTGTATCCCATCCCGTTCTATCTCTCCCCCACTTTACACACCTCAAGAATGGGAGAAAGTGATTCAGCGTTCACCACTTGACCATTGACCACACACATTCCACATGCGAACACTGTCGAACATCCAAGACACAATTACTGCTTGCTGGCAATCACCACATTCGTCTAATCAACGGTCTCCAGACGGGGCCCCAAATTGTGATTCACCTATTACAAATGACGACACACCCCATTTTATTATTATTTTTATAATTAACCGTTTCTATTATCATACAAATGTTGAACAAATACAGAGTGTTTAAGAACTCTCTACCAATCTATTGAGGTATTGATTCTTGGCTAAGAGCGAATCTAAATATCACATTTAAATCGTCCGAAAGTTCTCAGTTACTCACAGAGCCGCCATTTTGTTTTTTTTTTCAAAAATATTTTTTTTCAAAAACCGTAAGACGCAACATTTTGAAATTTGGTATACACCTTATTAATAGTAAGGCCAACCTACGACAAAATTTCAAAATTTTCCAAAGTAGGAATTTAAAATGGCGGCCATCCAAAATGTTCAAACAAGAACAACTTATAAAATAATAGTCGTATAACACTTTTACTAAAATAACTTTTTTTAGACAATTTAAAGACAAATCTAACGATATACTATTTATTTAAATCAAATAAAATATAAACTAGTTATGGTAATGTTGTGGTGCGCGGCAGATAGTGCAGGTCAAATGCAACAATGTGACAATCACTTGGCCCCTAATAATTACATTTATAAGTTAACTAGCTGAACCCGGCGGACGTTGTCTCGCCTTTCATTTTTCATTGACATACCAAAATAAAGCAATAAAAAGAATTATAGAAAAAAAACCATTATTTATTAAATGAGTCCAAGAGGGTAAACAATATTTTTGGTCTTCTTATTTTAGGAGGCATGTCATAAAAAGTAAACTGCAAAACAAATAATTATTTATTTTTTATTTTCACGTTTCACCACATGTTTTAATTACCGAGGAAAAAAGGTTAACACCAAATACAGATCACCTGATCAAGTAAAAGTAGTGTGTGCTACACTCTCAAGGTGAAATGTAGAACTACAATAAATCAAAACATATACAGTACTGTTGTTGTGAGAACTTCAATCTGCTTATGGCATGTGAAACTACATTAAACCACACAGTCGTATGTTTTTTGTAAACAATTAAGATTCTCCATTTGAATAACATGGGATCTTTAGGAGCCCGTGGGGCGGGACCCTGTGGACGGATCTGCATCAAACTTCACAGAAACCATCTCGGAAGTATACAGGACAACATCCTAAAGTTTCATGGCGATCGGTTGGATGGTTTGGCAGCGCATAAACTTCAAACACACATACATATATATATATACAAACATCCTCTTTTATAAATATAGATACAAGTTTGTTTTATCATTAACAATAAGAATATTAGTTAAAACAACTTTATTTGTTTTCCCATAAACTCTTCCTATGATTTCGTTACATTCTGCAATGAAAATACAAAAGGAATTGTTTAAACCCTGATTTGTATTAGCAAAATAATAATAAATCATAAGTTAATAAATATTGAATAAATTAAAACTAATTTAACTAAATAATTAATTTATAAAATTATTTTTAGGAGTTACGTGATTGTCACATTGTTATATTGGCTGCGTACATTGACCTGCTCCATCTGCCGCGCACCACAAAAAGTGTCATCCCTCGTTTATTTTTTACTCGATCTAAATAAATAGGGTATCGTTAGATTTGCCTTTAAATTGTCTAATAAACATTATTTTAGTAAAAGTCTTATACAACTATTATTTTAAAATTTGTTCTTGTCCGAACATTTTTGATGACTTTAGAAAATGTTGAAATTTCTTTTGTAGGTTGGCCATACTATTAATAAAGTGTATAAAAAATTGTAAAATTTTGCGCTTTACGGTTTTAGACAAAAAATATAATTCTTGAAAAAAACAAAATGGCGGCTCTGTGAGTAACTGAGGACTTTCGGATGATTTAAATGTGATATTTAGATTCACTTTTAGCCAAGAATCAATACTTCAACAGGCTGGTAGAGAGTTCAGAAACACCCTGTATATTTAAGTTGATGTACGCATTCAAATATTTACACATACAATAAATCTAACACACTAAAAGTCTTCCAATTTATACTGTAACACAGGAATAATAAAACGGTAGCTCTGTATGAACCATTAAATAATCATTTCTGTCATCTGTTCTCATGAACATAAACAAACAAGTTATCATAGGACAATTCAACTTTTCATGTAATGCACATGAACCAATGAGATAAATAATACAGACATTAGTCGATGAAGATTACAAAATGTCCTATACGTTTCACGGGAATATACACAGTTAAATATGTTTATATTGTGTATCATATGTAAACTGTACAATTAAATATTACATTCAAAGCAAAACAACGAATTGTCATTTCAAAAGTATGTAGAATACATAATAAAACTAACACCAACGTTTATTTTCTACTTTCACTCATATACTAGATGTCTCCTTTTCGACAGAAAAATATTATCCAAATAAAATAAAAATTATTAAGATAAATTGCTTCTTGCTACATACACTGATAACATTGTAATAATTTAATAAATGTTTTTAACACAATATATTTACAAAACAATACCAAGGACTAGTCATACATAATCTGACGTTCTGAACGTATCCAATTCATCACAAGGATTAGCTATCAATCAATCATAGTTCAAAACAAACGCTGCTTAGAAAATTGAAACGCCTTCAACAACTTGAGCACGCAAAACACAATCAGTTCAGTGTTGCGTGTATAGTCATAAGGATCATTGCAGGCGCTAACACGTTCAACTGTCGGCGCAGAAATTATGTGAACCCGAGTTTGAAGGTTGTTTACTAAGATACTGAGAGGCCTATAAAACTCCATCACACCATTGTTTGCCTCGTTTAACTGTGCGTTATGTCATATGCATTTTAAAATTGTATTACAAGTTTTATTAACCAGAATTTTTAACTAGTTTTGACTGTGCATCAACTTTTATTGCTCAATAACCCGTACATGTATCGCATAAATTTATATTGTAATATGTGGTTGACAGAAATATTTTCTTCGAGTTTTTCAAGTTTTAGAAGTTTAACTTTTTAAGAAATACGTTCTTATCGATTTCCTGAAACAACGTTTTCTTGGCTTCTAGCCGTCCTACAATTAATTACTCTGTCACATGGTAATTCTAATTAAATGCATGGTGCATGGATATATTACTTATATATGCGTAAGTAAATTTAGTGATTTAATTATTTTAATTGTTTAGTTTTATTAACGCATATAAAAGTGATGTATCGTAACTATAAATTTCATAAGAATTACAATGTGACAAAGTAATTAGTAGTACGACTTCTAGAAGCTAAGAAAACTTTGTTTTTGTAACTTGATAAGAACTTTTTTTCTTGAAAAGTTAAAGTTCTAAAATTTGTAAATCTTACAGATAACATTTCTGTAAACCACGTATTGAAATATATTAAATTGACGGGATTTTTATTAATAAAAGTTTTAATTTGATGCACTGTGAAAACTAGTAAAAATGCCCATAAATTTAGTACCACATTTCAAATCAAATCAAATCATGTTTATTGCCATTAAACTTTAACAAGTAACAGATAACATTGACAACTTCAGATTTCTGCCAGAAGGCCAAGTCAAACGTACAAGAGTTTGGGTGTACTTATCTAAAACTAACATATAAAATAAATACAACAACCAGTAAAACATTAAAAATAAAAGAAGAAGAAAAAGAACAGATTAAAATAAGTCTGAGGAGGTTGTGTGCCTCTGAAATTAGTTTAGTTGATCATTTAACTAAAACCTGAAACCCAAAAAACAGGATAGTGTAGGCCTATTTGATTTAAGAAGTTAATAATAAATAGTTAACAAAAAATGTAACAATCAATAAGCCAACAAAACATAACAAACTTAAACACCGAATTTGATTTATTAGTAACGAAATAAATCAAATGGAGAGTAAAAATTAAAGATCCTAAACCTTCCTTATAAAAAAAGAAGATAATAGCAAAATAAAAAGTGCATAAGACGTTTTTCTTACTTGTAATCTGGCCTCTGGGTAGGACTATTTCAGCGTAAGACTATAAACAAATTGTACAAGATAGTGACGTTTCGAAAAAATTGCTTAATACCAACACAGCGTTTGCTCAATGGTTGCTATCGATTTGGCCACTACTAGAGAAGTCAGGGGTGTCCACGTTGGACAAGGTTCAGATGTTGTGTAGGGGAGAGAACTGAGTATCAGACTTGTCTGTTAGCTAAAAATCGGACCAACACTAGGTGGTAAAGCTGTAGGTCCCATAGTTTCCCTGGCTATTGGGCTTTTAATAAATGACCTAAGTCGAATCAGATAGTAACAATGACTACACTCGTTCATCTACACTCATCACACTCACTCACCCCTCATATTTGCCCATATCTCTACGATCGGCGTCTTAAAAATGAATAGTAATAATAATGAATAATCTGAAGAGAGGTCCAGAAGAGTTGTTTTCTATTATCCTCGATACACTTGTTGATTGAAAAACAACCATGTTGTCCTGATTACATTGATCTTGTACAATTTATACGTAGTAACCTGAGGAAATTCCACATGGATTGATAATTTGAAAATAGTTTGTACATTTATTGTGAAATTCTCATGTGGTTAGATTATGTGCCAAATACATTGAAGGACCACTGCGTTATTTGTAACAATAAAGATCGTCTATTCCTCCTGCCACTCCTTAACGAAGCATCCAGAAGCCGAATTAAGAGAAATAATCTTCAATTAACCATAGAGGTGGTGGTTAAAATTTCACCTTCTCGCAAGTGTATTTTGAAAAAAATATTAAAAATCTATAAAATATTAAAATACTATAAATGTATACATCATTTGTATCAGGAAATAGCACAGAATAATATAAAAATATTTGCAACCTTGATAATAATAAAAAATAATATTATTAAATTTTCATAAAAGGGGGGACCATACCTAGGAAATAAACAAAATATTACAAATTTTATATTCCTAGATAGCCAAAAGTTCCTAAATTTTGTCTACTTTAGAAAAATATAAAGGGTTGAATAGTTTTTTTTTTTTTTTTTTTTTTTTTTTTAGTTTTATATTTGTAAATACCAAAAGGTATACCAGCATTAGTATATTACATTGGCATTAGCGTACTACATCAACAATTAACATCTGCTAAACAAAGAGGAACAAAATAAAAGTGAGCTGATCTGAAAGATAAACTTGTCCTTTTTCCAATTTTCCAATGGTACTTGGATATCTTCGCTACGTTAGACTGAACATACTATGCGACGTGAAGTACGATGAGCGTGTGTGTCGTTCAAAAACGAACAACTGCCATTTTATGGATTAAAGAATTGGGTGGCACATTTAGTAGTATTATAATTGTTGGATATTCGAGATTTGTTTGCAGATACAATAATTATATACATGTAAGTAATAACTTTATTATGTAACTCAAGTCTATCATTTGTTCATTTAATAAAACCCACTAAAAATCGCTATGTTCTGGATAGCTTGACAACTCCCAAATTCGAATTTTTCTGGGTAGAAAAAGTATCAAGACATACTAAATGAAAAAAATATATTCTTTTTAGCTTAGTAAGCGATATTATATTAAAAAGGTATTTTAACTTTTATTCTTAGAACGAACCAAAGTTGCAAAATACAGTTCTGAAACTAATCAGCTGATGGCTTGCAGATGTTTATTATTGTAATGACACTTGTTAGCAGATTGTTGCTATGCTACTTTATATATTGCTTTTTGCAGGTCAGAATGGTATAACTACACTTATTTTTATGTCAATTATCAGATTTGTGCCATATTTTGTGTTCAAGCTCATTACTGAAGAGTTTTTAATTATGTTTTTTACACTGTTTACTTCATTTCTTAACATTTATCATTCTTTTTTCACAAGATTACAATAGTATACAGTTTTGGTGAAAGATTTTTATTTCTAACCAATGTAGACTTTATTTATGGTAGAAGGAAGAGGGAATGCTTTTTCTACTGTCACACTTTTCAAAAAATATTTTGACTTCTTTAAGATTTTTTTTCTGTCCTACTTTATTTTTAATTAGACGAAGTTTGATTCTGCTTTGGAATCTTCATACTTGTTCCTGTTATCTTGCCTCTTGCAATACTAAACCATTATGATCAATATTTGGCTCTGAATCTTCCCGAAATGTGGTGGTTAATGTAAGGGATCAGCATCTAAGTAGTCAATATTCTCTAATTAATCATTTTAATACATCCCAAACTCTGATACAGGCAACTCAAAAAAATCTCTCCAGCTCTCGGCAATTTTCTTTTTCGTTAGACATACAGATATACATTAGACAAAGCAATAAGATTTTGTCTGTTACAATAAAGAATTTTTAATTTTTAATACAGGTAGTGAAAGGTCATTTATAAAACAACATATTTTTTCAATACTAATAAAAATAATAATAATAATCTTTATTTGTTATACTGATTTTTACAAATCATCAACAATGTCATTTATATACAACAAAACGCTGTCACATAAATATTGTAAGATAGAAAATATTGCGCAATAAGCTAAAATTAAACTGAAGGTGATGTCCTCCGATGACAAATATGCAAAGTCAAAAGGAAATGTTGGTCATATTTAAAAATTCCTCAACATCATACAAGGGGTGCTCCAGTAACCAACCAAAGAGTCGTGTTTTAAATATTTTAACGAGATATTTATTAAACATGGGTTGTAGGATGTTGTACACAGCCATTATGACAAGACTATTAAGAATTTAGATAGATGGTGATAATTTATTTTAATGTTATGTCTTCAACGTGTCTTGTACTTATGAGTATTGCTATGGAATTTAATGTGATCAGATTTATTTATAATGTACTTTAACAGATCAAAAATATATAAAATGTCATTCCAATCCACAATTTGAACCTACACTATCACTCAAAGTCTTGACGTTTTATACCCCATAGCCTTAGACTCCTAGGCCTAAGCTGTCGGTCCCTTAGTTGCCCTAGATACTGGGCTATTAATAAATAGCTCTTTCTGAGGGACAGGTGACCTTAGTAACAATTACTAGACTCGTAAATCTACACTAATTCGCCCTTCATATTCGTGTCTTAATAATTAACAAAAATTAAGATTTGTTAAAATTTTTCAATTTCAGGTTAAATTATTCGTCATAAAAGTAAGAAAATAAAAAAATTTTGAAATGTTACAAATTTCTGTGTAATATTACTGAGTAGATCACTCGAAATGACAAAAAATGTGAATTGATTTCTGCCTAGTGATAGTGTTGTAAACGACAGGTAGGTTGTTACATTTTACAAGCATGTATTGAAACCGTACATTTGTAGGAAGATCCCTACCTAATGATTGTGGTACTGCAGCAATGACAATATAGTATACTAGGGGATACCCCTGCACGCTTTATGTGCCAAACCTGTCACTCGCTGTGCTCGTTACACCTCGGTCTTCAGCCTCGGCCCGTGACTTTTTATTACAAATAATAGTAGCTTAACTGTATAACATAAAATCACAATATTATTATTATTTTTAATCTAAAGCTCAATTAAATAAATAACATAACTGCAATAGAATATCACAGAAACCTTCAAGTCCCCAGGAGAGCAGAGAGTGTGAATAAAACCATGCTTACAACCTTCCCTGGTTTAACATTATGAAAAATATAACCTCCTCATTAGAAACACCATAGATTACATTCCAACAGCTGTTAAAAGTTTTTGGAAATCATTATTCACATTGGAACAGCAGTTACTTTTCTATTCATTTAAATATCTCTTCATGTTATTCTTGTGGCCCATAAACGTACTTTGAAGGCTCCCCATACCCTTCAGTGTGACAATATTGCACAACTACAAACAAAGGGAAATTATTTAACACCTCAACCGTTTAAATTGGTCAAGAAATAAGGAAGGAGTTGTGTTGACAAAAACCGTTCACGTATTATATGCAAGGATATTGCTTGCCGCCTACCTCTGAGAACTTATATCTTACAACATTTCCACTAACATGACATAAGGTATTTCTATATAGTCTTTTTAGCTATTATATCTTTCTTTAGTTCTATACTTTAGTTGAAAACTGTCTTATTACAATGGTGAAACAATCAGAAAGAAGAATAATCTTTGTTCATATTGTACTAGGTAATATTTTCCCCAATAAAATTACCACTTTCATGAAACTATACAAAACACCACAAAGTATTAAAATAAGATTTATCTGAGAATCCATATTTCAATATACTTTCATAAATATATTTATATAATATGAATTACTTACATCCTTCAGAGGTACTTTGCAAGCAATGAAACATGTTCCTGGAACCACTGACCCCATCGCTGAGTACGGCAGCCATCTGTAAATGTTATACAGGAGTTAGGTATTTGCTTATTTAGATCATAATCTAACATATTGGTAAAGTAAAAATATAAACCTAATAGGTTATTTACAATAAACAATACTTCCAATGCCTTCATTGAACCTAAGTCGCGTACAGTTGTATTGACCCACCCAACTGCCCATGCATATTATAGTGGGCGGGTTGCACATACAGTGTATGAATTTTTGTTGAAAATAAAATAGTTATTTATGTATAGGTTGCTGCCAAATGTTTAATTAAAGTGCAATCAAACTTAGCGCTGTATAGATATTTTCCAGTTCTCCAGCCAAAACGAGCTTTTTCTTAATTTCTGTCTGTAACACTTCCTTTGTTCACTTTTTAGAAAAAAATAGGAGAGCATTTTCTGATAAACTTTACTTTTTACATTTTGGTTTCTCTACTTTTGGTTTGCCAGGCTGCCAGAGATCTGTCCTGCGCTGTCGACTTGTTACTTTCGTGGCCTTGGTCTGTTCCATGGTTCCGGCCTTCAGTTCACCGGTTCGACAGTTCGCCTGGGTATTCTAACTAGAATACTAGAAACTAACTATTTTCCTGCTGTCCGGCTGATTTTCTGCCATTTTGGACTGTGCTGGCCTGGCCTTGGGACCATTTATTAGAATCACGCTGTTCCTCAGCTCCTTCCATGCAACTTATAGGAGCCTTCTGTCCTCAGGTCAGTGCGTTCCTGTTAGTCCCTGGCGGCTGAGCTGGAGGTGGTAAATTGAAAATTGTTCTGTTGGGAGGAACAATTTTATAGTAGGCCTAGACCTAAATCAAGATTCTAAAGAACTGAACTAAAACTTTCTTCCACCACAGCCATTTAATAGTCATATATTTATTTTTAAACATTTTATATTGTTTATAGAGGAATTTATTGAAATTGTTATTCAATATTTAGTTTAGTATTTTTATTCCTGTTATTGTTTTTAAAATATTTATCTTTTGTTTAAAAATTTATTTCCATCTCTGTTATCTTAGGCCTAGTTATTGAGTTGGTATTTATTTGTATGTAGCATTAACATATAGTCTGAATTTTGATCAAATCGGAACCTTACTATATTTTATTTTTATTTTCTTAATTCAAACATTTCACCATAAGGGTATTATTTAATAACGTTTTTACTTTTATATCAATTCGGAGCTGCCCCGGGATTCCGACAGACTCCCTGGAATCATGGGATGTGGGCTAAATTGCCGGTTGATTTGTTTTGTTCAAATTTCTAAATTTTCAATGTAAATTCTTTAAAATGTTGTCTTTCTAGTAAATCTGCACATAGACACATCTGCTGTTGTATTTGTTGCTTTCACCAATGTTGTGTACATCATTGTTATTATGTGTTTCATATTGTATTTATTTATTTTGAGTGTAATTGATATTGTGGCCTTCTGCCAAAAATAATTTAATTCTTTTGTAATGAATAGTTTTTTTCGCTCAGCTGCCGAGTTGTGATTTAACCCTCCGACTGCCTCCCGTGATCCTATCGCTTGTCTGGTTTTGAGCCATCCCCCGGTACAGCACGACTTACAGTTTGGTGGGGGAGAGGTGTCACTTTGTATTGCAATTCTAAACAAGCGGAAAAATGTTTTGGGCAATATATTTATTTTTTTATTTCACCTTTATCGAATCGGCACTTTATCTTCAGTTTTATTCTCTTTTAATTTCGTATTATTTTCTCACGTCAATTTTAATTTTGGATTCAGTATTTAATATAATATTACATAAATAGTTTATTTCAAATTAGCATATTAGTTTTATAAATTGCACTTCGTAATTTCACAGGATATATTTAATACTTAAATTCAATTAAAAAAAGAAAAACAACAACTCGAGCCTACACACAGGCCTTTGGCGCCCATGTAGGCTCATTTCCTTTCATAAATGTCATTTTTATAATCAAGCAAAATATTTATTTGTATTAGTTTATTTATTTATATTAATTTAGTTATTTCTCTACTTACGGATTCAGTTTCTAAAATAGCCATTGATAAGACCGAATTATTTTACATTGTGTTATATTTTTCAGTAGTTATTTAAGTTATTTATCTTTTTTTTATGATATTGTAAATTATGGAAAAAAGTGATATTTTGCTTGAATACTTGGTTTGTAAGGTATATTTTGTATTTTATTTATATATGTTTATTTTATTTTGTACTATGTGGAAATAAAGTGATTTTGATTTGATTTTAATTTACCTTAGTAAAATATCAGGTTCTGCCCTAATATGTCTTTTGTTTTAACATTTAATGAAAGCTGTTACTGAAATCCGACAATTTTATATTTACCACTTTTACACATACATTTTTTAAGGTAAGAAAGTTTTAAATAGTTCATATTTATTCGAGCATAATGAAATATTTTTTTAAAAAGTAAAATATTTATATCCCATAGCACGTTTATTCAGCTTGTTAAATAAACAGAGCTGTCTGTGATAGAGGAAAGTAATACACTTGTTTTGTTCCATTTCCACTGTGTGTAATATCCTCTACATCTCATGAAGTCCAACAAAATTTACCTTGATGGGTTTGGACAGAAGCCCCATAAAGACATTAAAATACTAAGTAAAAAAACACTAGTGTTGAAAGGAAAATGAGAGAGATTATTGATTGAGTTTGTTGATGAACATTTTATTTTGACAATCTGTAGATTCTACAAAAGTTTAGTTGATGCTGAACCAAAACATTGATAGATTTTTTTAAATCTGATGTTAATGTTGTAAGATCTTTAAAACGGTCAGTTAATCAATGAGATAATAATTTTGTTATAGCACATTATGCATTTTTAAATGTTTTTCTCAAAAGACTAATACAGTATATGGGCTAATTTTGAAAGTAGTTATACAAATGTTGAGGGGAAAAGCCAGGAAATCTATGAAAATAAGGAAAACAAAAATATGAGCGTTTTTTTGTTTCTAAATACATTTTTTTTTTTATACTCAAATAAAAAGAAATTGAGTCCTGATCACAATTATGGCAGGTTTTGCAATTGGATAATTATTAAGTGTGTTAGAGTTGGAAATGTGTGGTTTCAGTAAGGTTGTTAGGTTTGGTTAAGTTAGGTTTGGTTGGGTTGTTAGGTTTTGGTTAGGTTATGTTAAGCTTGGTTAGATTATGCTATGTTTGGTTAGGTTTTATTAGGTTAGGTTATAAAGAAATAATTAATAAAGCCAACCTAATCTTACTAAATCTACCCCAAGAGAATGTAACCTACCTTACCTAATTAAAACAAACCTAACCTAACCTGTAAAACATGAGCTATAACTGGGCAGATCATAAAAGATACAGTCATAAAAGTTCCCGGAATCGATGTGCAGAGACACACAGCGTGGATGCCAGTGGGAATTTTGTTTTCTAGTAGCTAGTACTACTCCTGGAGAAGGGATATTGGTAGCGCGAGTATCGCTCAGCCGCCAATTTTTCTTGTATTTGCATGTTTACATTGTCGCTTTTTGAAAATTGATTTAATAAACAGCGAAAAAACATTAAATTTTGTGTTTTGCTTCAAAATTCATGTTCTAAGACACTTAAAATGTTAATCCAAGCATTCAGAGTTGAGGCGATGAAGAATAACCAAGTTTACGAATAACACAAATGTTTTCGTGAAGGTTGCATAAACATTGAAGATGACTTTCGTAGTCGACACGCTTTAACTGCAACGACATATGACAACATCGAGCGAGTTCGGCAAATTGACCATAAAAACAGAAGAATAACGATTGATGAAATCACATATGAGGTAAATTTATCACTTGGGAGTGTCTACACAAAATTTCTTATGGCTTGCAAAACGCCATTAGGAGGAAATGGCCCGAAAAATGTGCAGAAAACAATTTAACTTCGCTGAATGGCAATACCCCTGCATATTGATCCCTGTTAGTATGTAACTACCTCATCAAGTTCAAGTTCCCCTCACCTGACCTCATGCCGTCCAATTCCTTCCTGTTTAAAATGGGAAAACACCAAATTTTAACTTTTTTAAGGCCAATTTTAAGGCACTGAAGCTGTCAGAAAAATGCGACAAAATCATTTAAATACATTTTAAAAAATCAGAGTTAACACTATTTTGAACGACTGTATGATAGTTGGGACATGTATGTTAATGCAGGAGGAGAGTATTTAGAAGGAAAATAGTTTTGAAGTTTTTATCTTTGTCCAATATATATAATTCAACCAATTCCAGTAACTTTTTAACTATACCTCGTATAACTGAAAGGAGAATTCACTCTATCTAGAATTTCTGAAGCTTCTCTTTCAGAAAGTCACTTCTAAAGCCAGACACCCATTTTTACAGAAAATTTTAGTGAACCTTGTTTACTATATGTTAGGTAAGGTTTGCTTTGGTTAGGAAGTAAAAGGTGTCTTTAAACGGGAAAAAAATTATTGTAGTCTAAAACCAATTATACATTAGAGTTCAGTGTAATTACTTATAAACAAAAATCTAAACTAACTTAATTATTCTTAGCCTAAAAAGTTGTTCTTTTTAATTTATCTGTTAAAATTTTTTCTAATTATTATTCAGTAAATTCAAAAACCCGTTAGAGCAACTACTATTTGACTTGCTCAACAATATAATTGTCAAACTGCATAACAAAGTTTAGCAGATGATATTAATGGAAGTATAAATGGGGAATGACAGTAGATCAGTCATGTGTTGCAGGGAGTCTACCCAAACAATGGATCACATAGTTACAGATTGCCCCCTGCGCTCTTTTACAGAGGGATTGGTCAGCATACACAGAATCAGTTATGCAGGTGTTAGATGGCTCGATGGATTGGACTTAGCTTTGTGATAGGAGATCACTTTACATTTTATAATCAATGAATATATAATCAATCATAACTTTAAGAATATACATCGCAGCTTTATAATTAACAAATGGTAGCTGACAACAAACCATACGAGATATATATATATATATATATATATATATATATATATATATATATATATACATATAAAGGTTGTTATAACAAGATAAGTAAAGGCTTAATGTTTCTAGCCAAGAAAATATACAATTAGGCCTAGCCTACATTTTGAATAGAAAAATATCATAACAGCCAACATTTCTAACCTGTCGGGAATTCCACCTTTTCCCATCGTGAATAATTGTGTATAGTGTTAAAATAACATTTATTTATATAGAATAACCAAATTTACACAATATGTACACATAACCTTACACTTAACCAAGAAAAATTACTTTCTTTTGTCAACTTTGAACTTGAGTCTACTTTAGCAGACACGTTGGTAAAATCAAAACTGTAGAAGAAAATATAATATTGATCAGATGTCAAACAGGTTGGCCAACATAAACAGAATATACTATGAATATGATTTTTGCATTAAATTCAATTTAAACGCACAGTTATTCTACCAATGTTGATTTATTTGTTAAAGCCTAACAAAGGTCTAGTGCTAAAATTGAGCTTTTCAATTATTGTAATATACTAAACATGTCAATGTCACTCAACACAAGTTATAATAAGAACAAAATAAACAAAATATTATTGTTAATGATTTCTGTAAACCATGTTTAGCTTCCTCAGACTATAGGGATTCATAAAGAATGCCGTAATATTATGTACTTATAATAATTTTGTATTTTGTGATGTTCACTTGTATATATGTTATTTAGGTAAATTCACATCTACCAACACGTAATATGTTATTTAGGAAACTAATTGTAATATTGATAACCTTCTTCTCATCTAAAAAATTACAAACATCGAAAGTTAGTTAAAGAAATATTGGATTTAATCTTTGTATATTCGTAATTGCATAAGTGCAGTACTGTGGTTGGTGTAAAACGATGGCTTTGACTGGAGAGTAAGTAGTATGTTTTATAATTGGAGAAATTTACTAACGGCCTTACTTGTTAACTTTGATGCTGTGTCATTGCCCACTTAGTTTCCAATACCTAAGACAATAGAGATCACTCATTATAGAAGTTCTCAACAATAAAGTAGTGGAACAGGTTGAACTGTGCTTCAGAACCGCTTATTTCTTCCTCGACGCAAAATCCAATGGACAACCCAAACGGGCCGTTATACACCAGTATAATCGTCTTTATCACCAGTTGCATGGCAATCTTTGAACAGAAGCTTTGTAAACGTCTTATTTAAACCCTAATGTATCAATACGTAAATGGTGTATCGGCTATGTGGTCTCATGGTAGAATGACTTTGGATAATCTACCCCAAATCAAATGTACAATGGAAATTTGGAAATTGAGAACAATAGAAAAGTATAATTTTTCCGTGTTTTAACTGCAAGGGCGAACAAGCCCGTCTGCATACCAGAAGGGAACTAACTGTTGATATTCTTTTGTTTGTAATATATTTCGATATAAATCTCTCATCCTGACATACTTTTCTGCCTCTATAAGTACAATCAATATCAATAGTGTTGTTGTGTGTGTCATGTCCACAGAGAAAAGAATAAAATAGAGTAGACATCTAAGTGAGGCAGGAACTCTTCCTAAGATGGTGGCCTCCTCCACTGTCTGCTCAGTTCTAGATGGAAGCTGAGCGTCAGCTGAATTTTAAAAACTTGTAATGCAGTATTGTGTCTAGACCTTAGTCTTCCTTCCTTCCAAACGCAATTGAACTACCGCAGCTAGTTGGAATAACAGCAATATAAACAAGCAGGATATAATAGCTTTTACACACAAATATTATGAAATAAATTGATTTCATAATATTTATTTGATTTATTCATAACATTTGATTTGATTGCTATTATTTCTTTATAATACTGTACATTACCCTACTTCTAGTTTTTTTATACTTAGTTTACTGTGGTTTTTAAAATTAATTATTTCGATCTTATCAAATGTGTATTTCAAAAGTAAGTTGCATCAGCTGTGCCCATCTCACACAAGCGTCTAGGAGTGTGGAGTCAGTCCCGGAGGGGAGGGTCCAGTCTTTGGCGGGGTGATATGATTTAGAGGACAAGTCTCCCGAACACGGTCTGACCCCACAATCTTAAAAGCTTGTCGATCTCACCAAGATGCCGAATATCAGTGTTCTATCCTATCTAATATAGGATAGAATGCATTATGACTACTCTACTTTATTCTTTCCTCTATGGTCTTGTCATGTAGACAAGCCAGTTGTCTGAATTTTTATTGTTGAAATAGCTTAAAATGGTTGTCCTTAAAAGCGCATTAGCTTTCCGTTATTAAAATACTTATTAAAATACGTTATTAAAATACTTCCGTTATCATTTAAAATACTTATCTGATTTTTTTTCAATAATTTCCAATACACAATTACCTATCTGCTTACATAATTTTTAAATGTAACTGAGCAAAATAAAACATAATAAGATGAATTAAGTTTTTTTAAATTTAATCTTACCTTCAAATAAGAATCCTTTAGCACCAGGTAAAGTTGTTTGCAGGTCTCGGGTATGATTTTCCCAAGTGCTTGAGGTGAAATTCGCGTGGGAAACTTCAGAACTTGAAACTTTGACCCGTTGCCAAAAATCTCAGAGTTGCAGTCAACCTTTCTTCGGCAGTGATAGCCTGGCGCAAATGAGTGTCCACTTTTGTGATTTTCAATACAACCAAATTTAGAAGTTTTGGAAATTTTCTCCACTCATCCTCAGATAATTCCTTAGATCCTCGTGGTGAGACAGCCTCAGTTCACGGAGCAACGACATGTGAGAGCTAGCCTCTCTATCTCGCAGCCAACTTTTTACCCAGACCCTTTTTTCTTGGGGTTCCCCAAGAACTGACAAAACAAACATCGCGCAACGTTTCCGACGGAGCATGGTGACAAACTGGGGATCTCCTGCAGTCCTGTTTCTGGCCGCGACAGTCCGCCTGCAGTCCTGATTCATTGACCGACAGTCCGCCTGCAGGTACCGGACTGTAGTGTGTGCTATCTTCAGGCTATCATCTGCAGTTCATTACGGCCGCCTGCAGGCGGTTGACTGCTAGTGTATGGAAGTCGGCGATATTGGTCTTACGATCGCCTGTTGAGGTGACGGCCTGCAGGGAATTGCATAGTGTATGGCCCTCTTTACGATTGAAGATATTCATATATATTTATAAAAGAGGATGTTTGTGTGTGTATGTATTTAAATTTCAAACATATATATATATATATATGTGTGTGTGTGTGTGTGTGTGTGTGTGTGTGTGTGTTTGAAGTTTATGCGCTGCCAAACCATCCAACCGAAACTTTAGGATGTTGTCCTGTATACTCCCGAGATGGTTTCTGTGAAGTTTGATGCAGATCCGTCCACAGGGTCCCGCCCCACGGGCTCCTAAAGATCCCATGTTATTCAAATGGAGAATCTGAATTGTTTACAAAAAACATATGACTGCGTGATTTAATGTAGTTTCACATGCCATAAGCAGATTGAAGTTCTCACAACAACAGTACTGTATATGTTTTGATTTATTGTAGTTCTACATTTCACCTTGAGAGTGTAGCACACACTACTTTTACTTGATCAGGTGATCTGTATTTGGTGTTAACCTTTTTTCCTCGGTAATTAAAACATGTGGTGAAACGTGAAAATAAAAAATAAATAATTATTTGTTTTGCAGTTTACTTTTTATGACATGCCTCCTAAAAAGTTTTTTTTTTTTTTTAATTTATAGTTCATAGAATACTGCTTAAGAGTCCTGGTAAGGTCGTAGATCGATCTTCCTCACGAGGTGACATGCCAAGATCCAAAAATGGGACTGTAGCAGAGTGTCTTAGTGAGGCCGCAGGCCGAGCATACCTCACGAGCGTAGCGAGTGACGACGGGGTTGGCACGCGAAGTGTGCAGGGGTGCCCCCTAGTATATACTGTGTGTGTGTGTGTGTGTGTGTGTGTGTGTGTGTGTGTGTGTGTGTGTGTGTGTGTGTGTGTGTGTGTGTGTGTGTGTGTGTGTGTGTGTGTGTGTGTGTGTGTGTGTGTGTGTGTGTGTGTGTGTGTGTGTGTGTGTGTGTGTGTGTGTGTGTGTGTGTGTGTGTGTGTGTGTGTGTGTGTGTGTGTGTGTGTGTGTGTGTGTGTGTGTGTGTGTGTGTGTGTGTGTGTGTGTGTGTGTGTGTGTGTGTGTGTGTGTGTGTGTGTGTGTGTGTGTGTGTGTGTGTGTGTGTGTGTGTGTGTGTGTGTGTGTGTGTGTGTGTGTGTGTGTGTGTGTGTGTGTGTGTGTGTGTGTGTGTGTGTGTGTGTGTGTGTGTGTGTGTGTGTGTGTGTGTGTGTGTGTGTGTGTGTGTGTGTGTGTGTGTGTGTGTGTGTGTGTGTGTGTGTGTGTGTGTGTGTGTGTGTTTTAAGTTTATGCGCTGCCAAACCATCTAACCTATCGCCATGAAACTGTAGGATGTTGTCTTGTATACTCCCGAGATGGTTTCTGTGAAGTTTGATGAAGATCCGTCCACAGGGTCCCGCCCCACGGGCTCTTAAAGATCCCATGTTATTTAAATGGAGAATCTGAATTGTTTACAAAAAACATATGACTGTGAGGTTTAATGTAGTTTTCTCACTACAACAGTACTGTATATGTTTTGATTTATTGTAGTTCTACATTTCACCTTGAGAGTGTAGCACACACTACTTTTACTTGATCAGAATATATCAAATAATATCAAATAAGAAGACCAAAAATATTGTTTACCCTCTTGCACTCATTTAATAAATTATGGTTTTTTTTCTATAATTCTTTTTATTGCTTTATTTTGGTATGTCAATGAAAAATGAAAGGCGAGACTACGTCCGCCGGGTTCAGCTAGTATAATTATAAAGTTGTTGCTAGACAAAAAAGAACTTTTAATTCCCAAAAGTTTATTAATTGCTAATAAACAAAATTACGCTTATTAAGTTAATTATTTTAAAACATAGTTATTATTTTTTTTAACGTAACTTACCTTGAACATAGACTGCTTATCTTCATAAATCAAATCAGATTAGTCATAAGGAAACTATAGCCGGTTTTATATTATCTGTCAGCATAGGAAACGGAAGCTGAGATGAAAAGTTACCCCACAATCCCCCACCACTGAACGCACATGAGTTGTATTTTGTCATTTTATGTTGGCAGCTTACGTAGCAACGCCAAAGATAAATAAATAATAATTTGTTGTTTATTTGAGACAACAGGAGATCAAATATTGATATGTGATCTGTTCATTAAAATAATCAGACAGAACCCCTAGTTAAAGAATTTATCAGTCCACAGTTCAATTGATCAGAATGGAAAACAATCCTTGGATTATACGGATAAAAAATGCAGAGAAAACTTCAATTATTCAAGAAGGTTAGTTGTTTTAAGGTTATATTTGGTTGTAAGTTAACCTATACTTAATAGACGAAAATTTAAAGTTCAGGAAGATGGTTTGTTCATCTCTGTTAACACAAGAGATGGTTTGTTTGGTCATAAACATTTTGTTTTTATGATCTTTCAAACATCTTCCAAGGTGATACCTACAAGTTTTGTAACTAGGCCTATTTGAACAGCTTTTAACTACTACGACACTAGGCTAATCTACTAAAAGGCCTGTATTCTTAGGGTTTTGTTGGTATTTCTATGTTTATTTATATATTTAGTTCAAAACATTCTGTGTAGTACAATTTGTGTATACAACATTCTAAAATATGAACATAATCAACTGTAAATATACTAACTTAATAAATTTACCTCCGCTCCTTGAAGGTTGGAGGGGGGCTCCTGGAAGATTGATATAATGAAACATTTTAGGGTAATTATGCAGTTTCTACTTAACTATTGTAATAAGAAAACTCAGAAAACATTTATATTTTCATAGACTCACTATTTTGCAGAAATTAGGACATACTATTAGCCATGAAACGAATTTGCACATACAGGTATTTTCTTTGAGTGATGGCCAGCAGGCCATGCTGGAGACCAGGCACCTGAATTTAATGCAAATCTCGAATTCAGTTGCAGGTTACACTAAGATAGGCTATGTTTGGTTAGGTTATGTCTTTGAAAATTGTTTAAATATGGGTCAAAATATTAATGTGATGATTTGTCAAATAACAATTTATGTTAGGGGTTTAGTTTTCCTATAAAACACAATTTTTCTAATTTCTCAGTAAAAAAAGTACTAAGCAGTATCAATTCATCCCCCTTAATAATCCAACGCATTTTTAACTACTTTAAAACAGCAAATGTTCATTTTCTTGAGATGAGTAAAAAAGTTCATAACTACCCACTCTAGTACCAATACTAATGAAAGTTGTGAGCCACTGCACTTTGAAGGTGAGCATGCACTAGGTCGGTGAGTTTGGCACGGCGTGTAAAAGTACACTTAGCGTTTTCCTCAATAATGTTTTCATCAGCTGCCTGAACTTTTACTGTCCTCAACTTTACAACTACCTTTGAATTGTTTATGCCACTCAAAAATTTGCAACTGACATGTAATAGTTATGAAACTTTAGATCATTGTCTTGTAAATTGTGTCATTTTCAAATATGTCCAGACAAGTTCAGCTACATAGTGTTATGTTCAAGCAATTCGGGTTCATTACATCTGGAGCTTATCACAAGTGGTAAGAATCGTGTTTAGGAGATGCGTTAACAGATGCCGTCCATTTTCCTCTTCAGGAAAACTAAACGATGTACTCAAGCAGTGCTCATTACAAGTTGAAAGGATCATGTTTAATCATTAAACTCATCAACCCCCAACTTAAACTAAACCCAGTCTTGTTTTCAAAAAGCCACTCTTCATACAAAATTGTATTTTTACTTTTAAGTTGGTAAAATTTGGTTTAACTCACTCTTGTAAATATTTTTCAGGAAAGCGAAAATTCCACTACAAGTTTCCTGATGGGGAAGAAATGGCTGAGGAGTATAGTATGGAGACAAACGTCCTGTTGCGTAGAGCATGGAAGAGGAAAAGTGCTATTCGAAAACCTGTAGAGTGGGAAGTAGAAATTGGAGATCCGGAACCTCAGTTTGCATCTGGGGACGATATTGGAATAAAAGAAAACAGCAATAATGTAATTCTGAAAATTTAAACTATATATTTCTATTAGATATATCCTTACATGTTGAGTGGTAAGTCAAGGTTCATATATATTGTGCAGGGAAGAGAACTGAGTGTTAGGCTTTTCTGTTAGCTAAAAATCAGACCAACACTATGTGGTTTGGATTCCACATAAAACTATAGGTCCACTAGTTGCCTTGGTTATTGGGCTATTAATAAATAGCTCTCTCTCTGAGAAACAGTTGACCTTAGTTAGTAACAATGACCATACTCATTCATCTACAATCATCACACTCAATTCGCCCCTGATATTCTCCCATATATCTATGATCGGCATCTTACTAATGAATATAAATGAACCTTTGTTTAAGCATTACTAGATACATTTTCCTTGGCTATGCTGAGGTGGGACAAGGTGAGGACCAGTTTATTTGTTATCAGTGGGCTGGATTCTACTGTATTGTATTTTTAAACATCACTTCACTCAGTGGTCAGTTCAGTTTTTCGATACTCTGCATGTGTGTACACTACTATTGTAAGCTATTTAACCTGTTTTTGATGCATTTGTAACAGTGTTATATTTGTTTCAACTGCTGTACCGTATTTTTCTTACTTTAAAACTATTGTACATCTTTATTGTAAAAATTTACTTTTTTAAGTTATAATATACATTTTATTATGTAATTTAAGCATACATTTCAATTGAACTCCAGTAATACGGCTTTTTCACTAATCCAACACATACCTGGTCTGAATTGTGTCGGATTAATGAGGGACTAATGTATATCTACTACAAAAACTGTTCTGGAGGTATTACTATAACAACAACAAAAGCAAGATAACAATGAGGTTAAAATTTTCTAGTTTCTTATTTCCGCAGTATCAAATTGCTATGCTAAATATTAAATATTCATATTACAAGTCGGTTTGGTTTGTTAGGTGAAAAAGGGCTTATATTTAAGTAAAATATAAAAGTTTTATATAAAATTGAAAATGAGCTTGAACTAAATGTTCAAAACTTTGCTCAATGTAGGCCTATGATGCATTTGATATAAACATTCTGAAGTTGGATCTTACCTATGAGAGATTTTTACTATATTAACAAACATAAACATCGATGGCCCGTACAACTCGGATTCATAGGAGTCATTTTAACTTATATAAGTAAATTGTATTTACAAAATAAATATAATTCACCATTAAGACGAACATAGTAATTACTTAAATGATTATATAGTAAAAAGTTTGAAACTAAAAAAATAATTAATTAAAAGTAAACAAATTCTTTAACTATCTGTAACAGTTGACAATAGTGTCACTCCTCTTACAGTACTTGCCAAGCTTTATAGGTTGTTTCAAAAAACTTATGAGTTTTTTTAGGTTAAAAAGGTTAAAACCTTTTGAGTTTTTCTTTCACTTTCACACAAAAGAACACATTTTGTACGGGATCAATCTTAAGTTTTGTTTTTTTTTTTTTTTCATCTCTACTAGACAAACCTTTTAAAATGATGTTCATGTTGATCTATGCTTAGATTATTTATTTTTAAATTTGCCTAATAAACTGCTGAAGAACAACCATGCAAGAAGCATATCAAATAATTATAAGTGTCAGGTAAATGCTTTTTGTTTCAGCCTTATGTAACAAGAAGGATAACCAAGACAAACCTAGAGTGGAGGATACGTAACTTGCCTTATCCAGTAGAAACTTATTCCGTGACAGCAGATCCTCAGGAAAAATATTTAGTTGTTAAGACTTCAAACAAAAAGTACTACAAGAAACTTGCAATACCTGAATTAGAAAGAGCTAACTTACTACCAGTGCAAGACAATGTTTCATTTTCACATAAGTTCAACACTCTTATAATTGTGGTAAGCATAGCCTTTCTGTTGATGAAGCTAAGCTTAGTTGATAAATTTAATTGAGTTGTGTCCAATAGAAATTTTACTTGTGCTACTAAAAACAGGTTTAGTGTTCATTCACGACTTGGACATCTCTCAGATTGTTTGACAATTAGCTGAGAAGTAAGTCTACTTACCAAGTCAGGTTGAAGAACAGACTCTAATTTCTTTAATACTAGTGTTAATACCACAAACATTCAAGTAACAGCATCCTTTACTCAGGCTGGCATTGCCTGAAATCAGGGCGATGTCTAACATTCCTAAACTTGAAGTACCTGAAATTTGGGCAATGTTGCACGTGGTCAATATTTAATTTACCATAAAAAGTGTGTTGCTGGTATTGACGTGACTCATGTACTGCTAGAAAGAATAAAAAGCCAATATTATTTGAGAATTTTATTATGACATATTGACAGCCCTAACATAAACAGTGAGTTGGGAAAATTTGGTTATATTCATGTTTTGCTGTAGTTAATTTTTCCTGCTAATCAAAGAGCAAGATCGAATCAATCAATAAAATCTTTAAAACAAGTTACAGAGATTTTAACAAGTGCGTAAAGGACAGATGATTCAGCTCTCGTTAACAACTTTAAGTTTTGAAATGCGTTTTAATTAATTGTTATGGATCATCACTAGAAATACCACAAATTTTATTTCAAATGTTGCATTTTAATTGAATAAAGAAAAATTAGGTTTGGAAAAAATTGTTATTAAATAATATCTGTGTTCAATAGTTTATGGTAACAGTTACTAAATAGAACTACAATTTATCTGCGTGTAGTATATATTAGTATGTATATTACACCATTTACACTTATTTTTCCTAACGAGACCCTTATAACTTGAAGCTCTCTTTAGTATCCCTGAGCTCTTAGTATCATATCCCCAAAAGCATCTAGAGTTATTTTAAGTTAGTAAGCTAATCAACTTTTAGAAAGACAAAAGATTTAAGAGCTGGGATCTATGTCGGATCAAAAGTAAATGTATTAGCTTTTGCGGATGACGTTGCTCTTCTTGCTGAAAGTAGAACAGATCTGGAAAATTTAGCAAAAGTTCTCATTCAAGAAACCAGAAAGGTGGGATTAGAAATAAACCATGATAAGACAAAATATATGCATATAACCAGAAGACAGGGAATGAATAGAATACAAAATATTAAAGTGGACAAGTGGGAATTTGAAAAAGTCGAAGAGTTTAAATACCTTGGCATAAAGCTAGCACAAAACATAAAAGAGGAAAACGAAATTCAAAATAGACTAGTCTTAGCCTCTAGGACCTATTGGGCAGTAGAGAAATTACTTAAATCCAATCAAAATCTACCATACATTAGTCCTCCCTGTGTTACTATATGGAGCTGAAACATCGACACTGACAAAGGAATATGAGAAGAAGCTTATTGTATTTGAAAATAGAGTATTAAGAAAAGTGTTTGGTCCAGTATGCGAAGGAGATGTTTGGAGAATAAGAAAGAACAGAGAATTAAGAGAAATGTACACTCACCCAGATATAGTAGCATTAGTGAAAAGTAGAAGACTAAGGTGGGCTGGACATGTGTGGAGGCGAGAAAATACCTCCATTATTAAATATATTGAACGATCGAACCCAGAAGGTAGAAGACCCCTTGGCAGGCCAAGACTTAGATGGAGAGATCAGGTCCTCAAAGATATTTACAAATTGGGGACTACACCTGAGGCAGCAAAGAACAGAGCAGAATGGAGAGGCATTGTTGGCGAGGCCAAAAACCAACTGAGGTTTCAATGGCCAAGGAGGTAAGAGTAAGCTAATCATTTTGTCACTTTACTGAAATATTAACAATTAACATTATAATTGTTATCGTTCTTTTTCAGTACAAAAAGCCAACGCAAGTGATTGAAATGGAACAACGTGTCTTGGAAGAACTGAAGTCTGTACAATGTATTAAAGATGATCAGTGCAAGCCTAGTTGAAATAAATATGGTAAAACTAAAAGTGTATTTTAATTTAAATGTGGTCATTAACTAAACATTTTTTTGTTTTATCAAGGAACATGATTATATACTGCTACATTCCATAGTTTTTTTATGGCTTGGTTAACTATTTATTTTTGTTACTCTTTCTTTAATATAAATGTATAATCTACATCACCTAAATAGAGAAAATATTAGCAGTACAAAGTAGTGTATAATTTTTAGCATTTATTAACTCGTCTCTGATGAGGGAAATTATTTTGTATCTTGATTCGTTTTGCACCTGTCTCCTTCAGTTCAGGATTAAATTTGTAATTGACATGTAAATTTACTTTATTTAATCATTTTTTTACTATGTGTCTGGAATGTAGTTGTAGTTGTACTCTACAGCAGGGATGTAGTAGATGCAGAATGGAACAACATCTGCCACTTGTTTCAAGGGAGGAGCACTTTGATATCTATTAAGTTAACTAACTTGTGGGTCAGTAAGAGGTTCAGGTTCGTCTCTACCCTCATAGTCAAAGTTTTCTTTTTTGTCTCTACCCTCAGGTTTTGAATTTCGCTTCATCTTTCAGCTCTTCAGCCAACTCTTTTGCTTTCACCAAACTAGATACTAATCCATTATCACGAAAGTTTTCGAAATTGATTTCAACATGTCTACAGATTGAGGAAAGTCGATCACTTTGATTGTAACATCTTACTTGCAAAGTTAATTAGGAAGAGGACGTCGTACCAGGTTATTAGAGAAACAAAAAACTGTAATCTTCGAGAGTTGTGACCTAAAAGTTTGCTTCGCTCCTAACATCATCTTCAAACGAGGGATCATCAACAAGATCCCAGAGAGCTTGCGAACTTCGATGATCTGATATGTCACTGCTTTCAGTGAGTCGATTCGGGCCTCCCACCATGTTATACAGAGCTCTTTCAATGTCTAAGGAGGCCCAGTACAAGATTCTTCAGATTTCAAAAGACTCTAGGAACAAGCTCCAGCGTTTGGTTGAAGAACTGAATAGGTTATACAGATTGTTCCAAACAGGGTCACTGTTGGAACTGAAAACTTGGCTGCATCGAACCACCAAGTTAAGCTGTGGCAGCCACAAAGGACAAAAAAGGCTCTTTTACTTTGTTCGATAATTCGTTTCTGTAACCCAGAATGCTTGCTCTTCATGTTGACCCCTTTGACGTAGCCTTGGCCTCTACAATTTCGAATGTCAAGGCCATAGTTTTCTAAGCCCTAAAAAAAGGTTTCAGAAACGCCTTTGCTAGTGGTGTCTGTGACCTCAACAAAGTCAACGAAACCTTAACATATTCTACTGTTTTGTCACTTTTTCATGGACATATCGCAAGATTATAAAAATTTGTTCTTTTTTACTCATATCTGGAATGCAGTCTAGAATTAATGCAAAGTACTTTGCTTCTGTGACTCTGTTTTAAATAGACTCAATTTATTTCCCATTAAGGAAAGAATTTATGGTATAAGCTCGTTTTGGATGGTTTTCCCAAGATACGAGGCACATCTTCGTTTTTCATTCATTAGAACTCTTGAAATGTGTTTTTCCATCACAGGATCGAACTTGGCTTGAGTTCAACAAGACCTAAGTAGTTTCCATTGTCTAGTTTGTAAAGTGTTTTGTAGGTCCTCTAAAAAGGCAAGTTGGTGTTGCTCTAAAAAATGCATAATAGCTAGAGTTGGTTGAGAACATTTTTCCTCCTTTCCTTTCTTTTGTGCAACAATCCTTTGATGTGAATAGTCAATTTTCGTTCCTTCAGTCAGTCTTTTTTTCTGCTTCAACCCATTTCTCGTAATACTTCATGTGGTTTGGAGCTGTGGGAGAGGGGCAGGAAGATGAGTTACAAGCCTTCCAGTGTCCTGCCACAGGGACAGACGACTGCTCTACTGACCTTGTCAAGGACATTAGACTGTATTTCAGAACTCATTGGAGTAGATCTTCAGTTTTACCTTGAAATTCAAGTGCAATGGTTTTGAGACCAAGTTCCTTCCAGTTTAAATATTTCTGCCCAACATTTAAATCAATTTATAAAGATTGGCCAAATTTTATTTTTTACCAAAATTGGCCAATTTTATGCCCCTCGAATAGGCTCCAGTGTGCGGCTGCATACGTCACACACTCCTCAGGCCGGCCCTGCATATCAAAAGTATTGATACCACATGTATTGGTATCGGAAGAGTATCGCAAGGAGGTGACAGAACAGGGTATTGGAACAGTACCGCAAGGAAGTGACAATGTATTATGCGAATATACGCTATGCTAATAAATGTTATTATATTTATTTAATTAAAAACCCTTAATTAATTTACCTTGTTCGTAAATATGCATTAAAAAATTATTACTGCACCTCTATACAAAATATTATGTCTGAAATTTAAAATCTTTTATACTGATAGTACAATAACATAATAATTTTTTGTCGTTAATAATTTCAATTATAGTACTAATATTGCTAATTATATGAAACATAATGACAATCAAATAACTTTAACATAAACAAATAACTTGAACATTGTGAAATAAATATGTAGAAATTGTTGAGCCAAACTATTCTTTGTCATTCACGCTTCTGGGGAAAATTAACTTGTTCAAGTTTTTTCCTGTTAAATGATTTCTCCGTTTGGTTTCCTGTCACATTCAGCCTTGTGTTTCAATTAGTTGTGAGTACTTATTTAAATATTTTTATTGGTCATTTATTAAATAATTTACTATTTAGTAGTACTTACAGTAGACTCCCAATTATCCACGAGTGGATTAACCACGTTGCGGATCAACCATGATCGTGAAAAAAAAAATTAAAGCACATAATAGTACATAGTTTATGCAACGATGTTATTATGATAGAAATAATGATAATTTGATTTGTATTCAAAATGTAACTTATAATTACAGATTGATAATGATCACTAGATGATCAAAATATCTCTAGTTATGTAATATATGATATGTAAAATTTTAAATTATTATCGTTATTTCCGCTCTTCAGCGTTATTTTCTAAATATGTAGGATAGTTGTTTACAATGTACTTCGCCTGCCACTGATGAGTCACGTCAGGCGTGGCAGTGGCACGCTCTATTGTTTTGAGTTCATTGCCGTCTACCACTGTGAGTCAGTTGTGTACAGTAGTCAGTGCAGTGTGGAATTGCTTATCGACTGATTTACAAGATGGATAAATGGAAAAAAATAGTGTTACCTATTGAGAAGAAAAGAGATTATTTCAAAGTTTCAAAAAGGGTATACAGTTAAAGCAATTACCATTGAGTATAATGTTCACGAAGCAACAGTGTGCGGTATTATAAAGCAAAAGGAAGCTTTGTTAAAGTTTGTGTGTTCGTCAAACTCATAATCTTCTATGAAGAAACAAAAAATAATGAAAAAATCAGCTTACGACGACCTAGATAAGGCCTTTAAAATGGTTCAACAACCAGCGAGCAATAGGAAATTCTGTAAATGGCCCCATTTGTGCCACAAAAGCAAAGGATTTTTTCACTTCTTTAGGACTAGAGGGCCAGTTTGACACATCAAGTGGTTGATTGACACGTTTTAAAAAAAGGCATGGAATAAGAGAACTGGATACCATGCCTTTTTAATATTGATTTGTTTAGATACAGATAAATATTAAGTGGCAACAAAGAGGCAGCAGACGAATTTCGTGTAGATTTTCAAAAATATGTAGGAGACAACAATTTGTTACCAGAACAAATATATAATGTCGACGAGTCTGGATTATATTGGAAATGTATCCCATCAAAAACTCTAGCTGAACACGAACGTGCCCCTGGTCACAAAGCAAGCAAGGAAAGATTAACAGTGATGTGTTGCTCTAATGCCACCGGTATGCATAAGTTTAAGCTTCTAGTTATAGGAAAAGCCAACAAACCACGATCATTTACAGGAACACAAGCAGGAAAATTGTCAGTTCATTACTATGGACAGAAAAAATTATGGATGAATAAGATAATTTTTCATGATTGGTTTCATAACAAATTTTGTCCTGAGGTTTCAATAACAACTTCCAGAAACAGCTGTCCTTACTCTAGATAACGCACCTTCTCACCCAAGCGAGAACCTTTAGCAGTCAGAAGATGGGAAAATCACCTACCACAAAATGTAATGGCTCTAATACATCGCCTAAGGATCGCTAACCTCAAACGTCACTACTGTATAAATGTATTGAAAAAACTCATCGATGAGGAAAATAACTTAAAATCATTTTTGAAAACTAATTTCAGTATCTTGGATGCGATTTATGAGTGTGTTGACACCTGGGAAAAAATAAAATCCACGCTAACCAATACTTGGAGAAAAATTCTTCCAGATATTGAACTTTCCCAATAAAAGGAGAGGACTTTATTAGGTTTGAGGCAGACAACCAAGTTGACTTAGCTGCATTAGCTAAGACTGTACCAGGTGGAGAAAATGTTGATAGCATTAATGATTGGATGAATGTTGATTTATTATTGCCAGCATTCGAGGTAGTTAGTGACGAGGAAATATTGAGGTGTGCGCAAGGAATTGATAGTGAAAGCGAAAGTGAAGAGGAAGAAAAAGCGACTGTCAATCCAAAAATAACCTACGCAACTACACGATCTTATGTGGAGGGACTACTAGACTTCCTAGAGGGAGAACAAGACACAACAGCGTGTGATATTATGGTATTACGAAAAATTCGTGCAGGCATTGTAAGAAAAGAGTTTATTGCTAAGAATAAAAAATCTATAAAAGACTTCTTTCCAACCCAACAACAACATTTTACTTTCATTAAAATGTTGTTATGTGATTCAACTTAATTAAACGTCAGTATGTACTGTACTACTGCATTTTAATTGTTTTATTTTTAAACCTAAACTCATAGTAAGGCCTAATTTAGGACTCAGTTTTGTTTCAGAGTTGATTTTAGTCATTGCCAGGCAATTTTAGGCTATTTTTGGATTATCCAAGAAGGGTCAGTCACTCATTATTGTGGATAATCGGGAGTCTACTGTATTTTTAAAGAGTTTGAATATTTGATTTGTTTAGATACAGACAATGTAAAAACTAAAACTTAATTATTAATTAGATTTGAGTTGCCAACACAACTTGTGCGTATTTTAATTAAGGCAGATATAAATGATTAGTACTTGAGGTTAGGATGAGTATGGATGACCTCCGTAGTCTTGTTACTAACGAGTTTTACTTACCGCAACTAAGGTATGTGGAATCTAAACCACGATTGTTTACCAAAGTTTTATTTGGTGACGGATAGTCAAATCCTCCAGACTGTTGATTCCAGTTTGTTGATCTCACCTAGTTTGTGTATGGTGAACTATCAACCAGTATATGACATGATGGTTTCTTTCAAGTTTGAATCGCCACCAAGATCAACTTAGTTTTTGTCAATGTCAAAAATGCATATTTGCTAAAAACGAAGAATTTTTTTATTATGAGAAGAAATTCACTTGAGAACTTAATTTAAAGGTAGGTAAAAAATGTTAAAGAATTAACGTATAGTAAATCATTTATTGTCAAATATAATACAGGGCTTAAAATTAAGTTATTTAACATTTCATTAGTTAGAGATTAGTAAACACAAATAAATAAGTACGAAATATAACGCCATCACATGTAATTCATCATGCTTCACATCCATATCATTAGCGTAACACACTACAGCTATCAAGGTCTGTGGGGTGAGTACATTAGATTAGATTGTTACTGGTAACTGGATTATAGAAGGATGTCATGAGAACGAGTTAATCTAGACTAAAATTAACATCAACGCAGAGACCATTCACAATTTTCTCTATAATTTATACGTAACTTTTCATTCTCATTCAGGTTAATACGAGATTAACATTTAATATATAATTAACTAAATACAAGTGGGTAGTCTTCATTGAATTTACCAAATATTTAAATGCATACCAGTAATTGGCATTTAAGGTAATATAGTATAAATTGAGGTAAATTTTAACTAAACTGACATTTATGCGTAAATCATTTTGCCTTGATTCTTTTTTTTCACATTTCAAAAATTAACCACCAAGTTAGATAAAAAAGATAATACAGATTTAAAAATAAAAGTTTAAAAAAATTAGTTTGTTAAAATAGATGTCAATTTGTTAATTGAAAAACAACATTCAAGTTAGTTCGAAATTAGCAAGAAATTTTCCGAAAACTCACAATACTCTCAAAGGCTTTTAAAACTAAATAACAAAATCACAAACCTATCCCTATATTCTGGATATAGAAATAAATCATTATCTCAAAAAAACTTCTTTCTAGTGGTGGAAGATATGGACACCAAAGGGTTATGCAATACTTTTTTTTAATATCATTCTGTTCATAGAAAGCACAATATCATCTGTATCAAGATAATATTTAAAAATAGAGGTTCATCAATCAACTGTTGCTTTTTGAGAATAATTGCTTAGCCTCTGTTGCTCATTTTATAAGCCTGTTATTTGATTATAGTGAAAATTTGGTATTAATACAGAGTAAATAAATTTATTATAATCATTTTCTGATACTTTTATTGGGATTAAAGATGTATCACAACATTTTATACCTGTGTTGACATATGGTAGAATTTTAAACTATTTTTTTTCCTTTTTTAAGTAAACACTATGACTTAAACATTTATTTTATCTTTACCACCTTACTTTTTAAATTTTATATTGCCTTAATGCATATTTTTATTGATAAAGTGATTACAACCTCATTATTTATTAGAAAAACTATTGAAATCTTAATTTTCTCATTTCTTGTTTTCTTATTAAAAAAAGTAAGATTAATACTACAAAACATACACACATTCACTAAGTGGACCTTAAATCCACTTTTCAAACACTTTTTAAACATGAATATAATGTATTACATTTATTTCAATAATAGCAATTGAATTCAAAATTAGTTTTTAAAAAAGATTTTGCTTAGGCCATTGATCCAACTGGAAAATCATATCTAAGTCCAAACTATGTGCACTTATTATGGTTTTCCAAATCAGTAACACTTTGTTCTATTGAAAAAAGAACCTTAACCCTCTGTTTAACTTTCAAAGCAACTTTAATTGACAATTTGTGTATTTAACATTGCATTTTACTGATTTTGTCCAAATAAATGTATTAAAGAATATAATAATTTTCCTGTTACAATTAGTAAATACAGTCCACTCGCATCCAGTTCTGCTATTTATTTATTATAAAATTAAATTAAATATATCAACTCATTTATTAACCATAACCTAGTAGTATGAACAGAAGTATAAATATATATATAAATTTTAAAACTTTAATGCTTATGCGGGGTGCACAAAACCCTCTAGCTTTGTACATTTTTCTTGGAGCATAACTCGGTTGGCAATACTGAGAAATCTTTCAGTACCCTTCAATGACAATGTTTATGCTTAGAAATTATCAAATACACTTCTGTCAATCACTGGGGATATACATATACCCCATGTGACTACATGTGTTGTATGTTTTCATAGAAGTAACGTATATCTAGACCTCCGAAAGTAAACAGTATCAATTTTCTTTGTTTATATGGTTTATACATTTATATTTTGTTTAACTGTATTTAAATATTGCTGTTACCTACTCAAATATATCAGTGAACAGGACCTGAGATGCAGACCATATGACAGTCGGCAACAACATCCTTCCAGCATGCATTAGTCCTTCAAGGTTATTGGGCAACCGATTTACTTTCCTTATTCAAATACAGTAGAGCCTCGTTATCCAACATTCCGTTTCAACTGACATACTCGTCTCGAAAACAAATTTTCTGAAAATAATATAACGGACTATTGTTCCGTGATGATGAAAACTGTTTGTATCTGGTGTGGGTTTTTCACAAACAGCGTTGTGTTTTGTTGCCTACTGTATTTGACTGCATGTTGAGTAGAGGCTGTATCATGTGAGCAGACTACATCATTTTTTGTCATCTGTTGAGTGTGTGGTATTTTTAGGACATATATCTCTTTTTGGGATAGGAAATAGCGATTTTATAACTCATGTACTCTTACTCAATAGTTTTCTGACCAGTCCCATGTTTTAGTTCGCTGAATTAAATAATTTATGTGTTATTTTACTGTACACGTTTATTTATAACAATACTCTATTTGCAAAGTTTTAAGTAAGATTTTTGATTGTCTCTGTACAGTGCTGTAGTTTAAATTGTGTTTGTTTATTCATTGTGTATTAATTTGATAAGTGGTTTTATCAAACTCAAGCCTAGTGAAACGGCTTCCAAATGTAAAAGAGTTGTAGTGTCTTTGGAAAAAACTTAATACTTTTTTTATGATCACTCCCTACTATTTGACATTTTTAGCTATCTGACCTCATCACGGCTTTTTTATGGATAAGAGAGGCTCTACTTTATAGGCCGGTTTTGTTTTTATTACTTTCCAAAAATATTTAATCTTGTTCTTGTTAAATTTAAACCGTATAGGCTATTGCAAGATTTTTCAGACCAAAAAAAAAGCAATATATTGCTAAATATTATTGTTGCTACAAGCACCAAAACTCATAAGTATAAGTTTTATTATCTAAAGATAGATTTATCGTTTTGTAATATGCTTTATAATAGATAACACACTTAAACATAACATTTTCTTAATGATTAAAAAAAAAACTGGTATGAAATTAAACAAATTACCTTTGATGTTTCAAGAAAACCACCCCGCATGAGCATTTTAGTTTTTAGAAGTTTCATAGTTTAACTCATAAGTCTAAAAAATATGTGTGAGTAGTTAAAGGGGGTTTGTACAGTTAAAATGATAACTACACAGCCTATATATTTTTTAGTTTAAGTTTCAAAGTTTAAGTCTCAACAAGTCGTGCAAGAAGTTAAGGGGTAAGAGAGGTTTGCACAGTTCAAAATATGACAACTACACAGCCTACATATTTTCAGTTTTTGTAGATTCAGAGAGTAAACCAAAAATAACTATTAGTGAATGCAAATACTTATAAAAATAAATTATGTGAAATCAATAAAAAATGTTATGACATGTGAACATAAATAGTATGAATATGTTTTGGGTTCTTTTCAATTGCGGCAGTACTATTACGTGTCAATTTTTTATAAGGTGTGTATAGAATAGTGTTTTTTTTTTTAACTAAATAAGGAAATTTAGAGGGATGTGGTTAAATGAAATATTTAAAGGAATGACTACTGTGCTAAATTCATCAACTGAGTACTCCTCTAGATTTCTTCAGGAGATAAATGCCCAAAGTATGGTCTATGCTACATCACAGAGACAGTGTGGGATATTATTGGTGCACTGTCAACATATTTACTACTTGTGCTTAAACACTTAGGAAGATAAGGAGATCCATCTGTCAATAAACTACTAGACATACAAAAGACTTTATTCATAACATCATCAAAAACTCTAGAGATCAACTCCATCAAAACTAAATCAAACGTAAAATAAATAAATCACACTGCTTAAAAAACACACAATATTCTACAATAATATCTATCACTCAATGTGTTAAACTTAAAGTGACTTAGTTGAACAGAAGATTCCCTCTGACAATATGTCATAAAATCAAAACAGCACCTCTTTACATTTAATACTGCTTCTCCGTTATTAAATTTATTAGTGTCGTCGTCGACAGGTATATCTATCACACGTACTAAAAATAGTGTGAGTATTGTTCCTTCTTTATTTTAATATTTGATACCCCTATATTTAATAAAGTACGACCCTTTCTGCAAACTTTATAAACATCAACAATACAAAATTTTGTATCTTTAACAATAAATAAATCAACAACAGAAAGCTAAAGGCACATGTATGGGACTGGAGTATAAAGTTTATTTGGTTATTCCAAACTAAAATTTAATTTATTATATTTGTGATGCCAAGTTTACATATGCCTTGATTTATCATTAAATACTGTGTTTATAATATTCAACAATAACAATTACATAACAGTATGCAATAAACTTTAAACTTGAGGCAATAATATCTAATACTATTATATCATTCTGGGAGCAACTTCTACAAATTATTTTTTGTGCGTACATTTTAAACAACCTATTAACCTTGCAGTTACCAAACCAAATTAGGTCAGCTTAAAATTGTTACTAAAATAAAATACACATTAAATAAAATAGGAATCATTATAAATTATGAATCTGTAAAAACTGAACACAAAAAAAGATCTTCAATGGCATAGTAAAAATGTGACAAATATTTTATCACAATGTAATCTATATAAATATCGTAGTTAAATATTCTCCAAATGAGTTATTAGCAATTAAGCTTTTTATATAAATTAACAGTTCTTATGACTGAATGCGGTTAACAATATACATTCATGCCAAGCTAAATTACTACAGAGTATAAAATCTAAATAAATAAAATGCTTACTGCCTATTATCATAATAAATAAAAACTCAATTGACCTATAAGAAATTTAAATCATACATAGGAATTTTCTAGAGGGAAACAAAACGTTTCTTAGTCTAATTAATCTATCCTACAGGTGGTCGAACTGTCCAGTCTTTATTGTGTCTTTTTACGTGCCACCCTCTTGTTCTTCGGCAAGGTTGCGTAACTTGGTGGGATCTGAAAAAACAAGCTGTCAAGTTATTTAATACCTACATAAATATAATGTATTACAAATGAATGCAATACAGTAAAACCTCACTAGCTCTTTGTCCAATAACTCAAAGGTCTAGGTAACTTGACAGTCAATGGCTAACAGGGGTGCGAGTCTAGCTGGCTTTAGATTATGTGTATTTCGACTTGAAGGAATACACAAGGCTTTAAATTATGTAGGAAATTGAAATTTTGGTGGCATAGTGGCCCAGTGGCTAAGGTTTCAGACTGCGGAAGGCAAGGTCCAAGGTTCGAATCCCCAGTGGCTAAGGTTTCAGACTGCGGAAGGCAAGGTCCAAGGTTCGAATCCCCACTGAGCCAACGGCCGGTACTTTATTCGCTCATTAAATAAAGTTTATGCACAGGCCTGTAAGCCCATGTGAACTGGCGAGCGAAGTTTAAAAAAGAGAAATTGAAGGAACATTGTAATAGGAAAATATTCAATGGATATTTTACTCCTCCGACAACTCTGTGACGAAACATCCAAGTGCTGAATCAAGAAAAACATCTTCAACTAAAAACTATTTTCAGCATATTTAGATGTACTAACTGAAGAATATTAGAGATTTCTTTGCGGATACAAAAACTATGTAAAAGTGATGTAACTATAGTCAATCGAATGTTCATTTGCTAAAACTCATAACAAATTTCAATGTTTTGAATAACTCGACAACCTCTGAGTCGACAAAAGGTCGAGTAGTTGAGATTTTACTGTATATTTTTTTTATAACTATACTTGAGTTCTAAAACTGATATTTCTTAGAAATAAAAAACCACACATAACAAGTCTCGGTCACAAGAACATCCAGTCAACCCTCAAAAATCCCCTTGTGCCTTCCAAGGCTAGTTGTCAAAGGCACTTTACATTGCAACTTCCTTCTAGAAAACTCCCCTCATCAACATTAATTTTATGATTTTTAATTCAACATAATTTTTAACTTTCTTAAAAATTTGTTCGGACTTACCGATCTACTGGGTTAACTAGAAATAGGGCCTAAAACAATACTATTACATTTATTTAGTAAACTTCATAACATTTAATGTACAATATTACTGTTCCATTTACCCGTCATTGGTTGTGTTATTGAGTACAAGTTCGGTAGCATGTATAGAAAATTTCTTAACAGTGAGCAAAATTTAAAAAGTCCTAACAACAATAAAATTATTATTCGTTACCATTAGACAGTTTAAGACAGTATAAAGTAACTTTAAAAGCCTAATTAAACTTTACCGACAAAAGTATAAATTAAAACAGGAACAGAACTGAAAGAAATATGAAAGTTCATGTACCAATAAAACTTCTAGTTACTGTGACAGAACCGATCCTGTGGTGAGAAAACATCAAATTCACCAAACATGGCATGACGTTTACCCCGTCCCCATCCACTTCCACTATTACTTAAAGAAATATAAAAAAAATCATGTGGAAAGGATAAGTTTAAGCATTACTGAAGTATCAAAATTCTATGCGGACTATTAAAAAAATGTTCCAATATAACAACTGTTTTAGAGAGATTTTTTCTCACCATACGACCGGTAGCGGATTAATCTGACACATATTATTAATTATATTTCTTCCCAAAGTTTTAGTTATGTAGAGGCTAGAATTTGTCAAATATTTTATTTTCATTGGAAGTTAACTATTTTGGAGCTTATTTTTTAGCAGACATTTTTCTCCAAGCAATTTAAGAAGTGGAAAACAAAAATTAATGTAGGCCTAGTAAAAATATAGTCTACGTAAAATCTGTTTAGCCAACAATTTAATCTATATACATAAATTTTTACATAGAAATATATATAAATATTCTGAATACAGTACAGAAACAAAAACATGCTAAGAAAATGTACAGTATTAAACTACTTTTTCGAAATAATAAGTGAAAATTTACTCAACTTTTACGTATATTAACTATGTGTTTTATTATGTGGTTTAAATAATATATAAATTAATGTTGAAATGTTTAAAACTTGTTGATTAACTTTCCCTTTATCATATGTAAGAAAAATTATATCAGTATCTTTATTTATAAATCCATTTTATTCTTAATATTGTACACATTCCTGTATCCATATATTTGCTATTTAGTATATTTGTATTCGTTAGTTGTTATTTCGTGAGTGTTGCAGACTACATTTTTTTAGTATAGTGGAACGTGGCTAATTCAAAATTTTCTGTGATACAATAATTAATTTGGTCCTGAGGATTTTCTACATAAACAATGTTACAAAATTGAAGTTAGTTCACATTATATTTTGTAAAGTTCAAACTTTTTACAAATTAAAATGCGTACTTGATGCCGCATAATTTTTATTGGAAATATAAAAAAATTGTCCTCTTTCGCACCTCTGTTAGTATACTTATATCCAGCTCCTAAACCCCTCCCCACCCATCCTTTGTTTGCAACTGACTCGAACGACAGTACGTCACTGTCTATTCTAACCCTGACACTTTTGTGTTTAGTGTGATCAGTTTTGTCTAGTGGCTTGTTTATAGATTATTTTCCTGATTTTTGTGAGTGTTTGTTGATTGAAAATATCTTCGCCGCCTAAGCCTCGAATATATTTACTTTGACATTGGCTGAAAAACTTTGACAGGGAGGCTAGATGGCATCAAAGAACATAACAAGAAAACAATATTTCATTCAGATCCATTTGGGGTGAAAAGGGATCATTAATCTGCAAGAAGCCAGCAAATGGGGAAAATATTTGGAGGAGATGATTCAGGACAGAGATGAAAGAGGATCGAGATTACATTGCAGTTTTTAGGAGTCTCTAATGAAACAAGTCTTTTTTTATAAATTCCCCCTGACAAAACACTAACATGTAAAGACAAAATGTCATGGAATTGATCCAAAGGTGGATTTATTAGAAAAACTACATTTATTGATGATCGGCAAGTCCGCTAATCCACATTGTTTCAAGAACGTCAAATCAAAACTAGTGCAAAAAGCTTGTATAACTCGTGATATTTGTGAGAAGTGGCAGTTAAACATCGACAAAAACTTCTAAATAGAAAAACCATTATGTTAAATTGTATATTGACAACTGTACTGCACATGTTAACCCAGTTTTTTTTCTACCGAAGAGGATTTGGTTTTTAGCCTATGGACCAGGGTATTATAAAAAACCCCTTTATTAACATTTTTTGATAGAGAACGTATTGTCTGAAGATTGCAATGCCCTTAAAATCAAGTAGACTGTCTTAAAACAACTTGAATGTGTAAGAACGTTTTATACTAAGTAACGCCCAAAACTAAGTTGGACTATGTGTTGAGATAACCAATAGAGTTCATTAACAGAGTTCATTAAGAACAGTGTTCAAAAACAAGATGGTGATAAACTCAAGGGAGTCATCCTTTCTGAGTGTAGCCAAAGTGAACCATATCAATGAAATTAGACTTTCTTTAAAAGTAAAAATTGCTTTACTCTTCGCAAGCGTATACCGATTATATACGCAAACATTTTTCCCCGAGCCTCCCATCCCTTTCCATCTCTTCCTTACCCTTTCCGACCCATATCACTCTTTAAAACTTATGCTATTGTTAGTCCAGCATCCAGCGCTTCGTCTGCTGCATTCCGCGCTGCTCACTTTGTTTACTTAGACACGAGTTACTTCAGCTTATGAATTCGATTTGTTTTGTTTATTTTATTTATGTAGTTTAGTTCTGTTTACTTTTGCAAAACCTGCCAGGAAAAGCCTCACTTTCATCCAGAAATCTGCTTTGAGGCATATCATACTAAAGAGAAATATGCTTGAATACACTTCATATTTAGTCATTAGATTATACAATCAATTGAAATTAACAACTAATTGGTATTTTATTTCAAATTTACCTTACGATTTTGGTAGAACAAGCTAATGACGGGTAAAAACTTATAAAACAATTTCCCTTAGAGCTAATGATGTGTATATACGCAAATATTATTTTTGGAAAAAAAATTTAAGAAAAATTATTTTGTCGAAATGTTAGTTCATTTTGCATATAATAATTAATTTTGAAGCATAATATTATATATTGGTAAAACATTTACAAGTGACCCAACCAAGATTCATACTTTAAGATTATAAATTAGCTTGTGAAAGATTAAGTGATTTCACTTTCCATTTATTGAATATATTACTACAACCTTTTGTTAATATGCCTACTGAAATACTTAATTCTAGAACACAAGACAAGACCTCAAACTATTTTTGGAGAAAATTAAATGTTTATGGTTTAACAATTAGTTTTGAACTATGTTTTTCTTTGTACTGAATCTGCATTCTGTTTTTTCTGTAATTCACGAAATATCACACGTTTTTAATATTATTTACTATTCAGTTTTGGCTCTTTTTTGTACACTATAACTTTACTTAATGTATGGCAAAATGTAAATTTATAACAACTAATATTATTGTCAATAAAAACAATTGACAGTAGGTTTTGTGTGAAAATATGAAGTTTAATTGTTAATAGGCCTTTTATCCAAACTTTTTTAGTTTATGTTTTTTATAATTTGAATTTTTGTGTTGATCCTTCAGGCTTTAGACTATCCAAGTTCCACTGTATTATGTGAATGATTTTAATTAGTTGTTATTAACTACATTTAATTAATTGATATCAATTATTATAGTAGTAATCCTTAAAAAGATTCCCTGTTAGTTCTTAACTCAATTAATTGAGACTTAACAACTAAGTGCTGATAGTTGTTAGCACCTTTTGGTCCATAGTTACATCTGTAAATTTTAAAAAATTGATAGCTTTAATCAAATTTAATTCTAACAGTTCTGTAAGTGAAGTAATGTTCAAAAGCAGGCATCAGATACTAATTAACGCTCTGGCTGATGGCCAAGTGGGGAAATGTCTAAACTGAATGAGAAGATAGCGTAAACTGCCACTGTTGCTCAGCTCAGACAACAGCTGGCGCGGACAGACAGACAACAACTGTCAAGTAATAATTAAAGGAGTCACAAGTGGTCCCAAAAGTCAACTCCTGGAAGAGGGTCGGAGGCTGACTGGAGAAGAATGTTAATTCAAAAACACACGTCAGGAAAAAATCAATAAAATTATACATCAGCATTATTGTTGGTACACGGATTATTGATTAATTTGCCTTTTTTTTATTTATTTGATAGTTTTATCAAAATGTGTTTACAGGCTACTGATTGTGAAAGGTTTTAACTTCTGTTATGCTGTCTTAAGGGTACCTATAAACTTGTTGTCTTGAGAGAGTCATCGTCTTTGGAATGTTACATATAAAACAGTTATTTCATACTTATTTACATGTTTTTTCACCCTTCAAATTAACAAACAAAATATGCAGTTGCAAAAATGTTGTTAGTTTTTCAAAACTATTAATTTTCTTAGTCTTATAAAACCTCACAACATTTCTGGTTACAAATATTAAGATTGTAATCAATTCCCAAAATTAAATCTTGGTCACAAACAGTTAGCAATTTTATTTGTTAATGGGCAGAAAAAACAGAGGTTGCAGCTCACGTGAGATGATGAATCGTGCCAGAAGTTGTTCGCCGCTGTAACTGTACTCAGTCCAAATTGGGACCTTAGGACATGAAGGGGAAATAGCAAACAGAAAAAACCTATTCTTATTATGCAGAAGCTATTTTAACTAAAGGAACTAAAAGGCGGGTGGCAAAGGAATAGGAAACTCATTGAGTGCAAAGTTATCAAAAGAAAGAAAATTAATTGACAATATTCTATGAAATCTTGTCCTTTTATGTAGGTCAGTAAGGTGAGACAAATAAAATCAGTTTATGCTCTAAATAACCTTTGCTGTTCAGCAACTTTTCATGAGCCATACTCAAAACAAATAAAACAATCCTAGAAGTAGGTTTTGTAGTAAGTTTAAAACGTAATCATCAATCAAACTTTAGAATACAAGTAATGTTAAAAATTATACTGTCTTCTATTACGAGATGGTGATTGGGACATTTGGCGAATTTTCAGTTTCGTTTCAGTTTTAGTTTGTTCATCCATCCTCGAAGAGTGGCCACCACTTTCAGGTTTGGGTGAATATTTAATATTACTCACCAAATTCGATGACGGTGTATAGAACATATCTTTTATTGGAGATGTCGTAGTTCTATTAGTTTTACTAAAATGGTCTTCTTTCGGTCCCCACAGACTAAACAGTGAAGACATTCCACTTTTTGGCAAAAATCTTGAAAAATGAGAACTGTCCTTTTTACCTTGGCTGGGAGATGGACTAACTTCTCTTTTTTCGCACGTTTGTGCAATACTTAGTGTTTCCTTTTGTTTTAAATTATCTTTATTATTGGCAGAAAGTGTTTCATTTAAAAAATTTGTTTTCAAAACTTGACTGTGAGAAAGAGTTGTCGGCTCTAGTTGTACATCTGGTACAGCTACAGTACCGAAACTTTGTAAAGAGCATGTTTCTTCTACTGCTACTTCTTTTTCACTCTGGGTATCAGGAGGTGGAGGTGCACGTCCTTTATTATATTTACCTTTCCGATCATGACCAATTGGGCTGTCTGTTCTAGTCACCAACGTGACATCTTGCAGTGAGTCTTCAAAATTAAGATCATTACCAGAATCTACCGACTCCATGGAAATTGTTTGTTGTAATTTACTTTGTTCGGTTTGATCAAGAATACTTTCCTCTATGGGTGATAAAACGTCCCCATCCAATGCACCATCTTTTATAATATCAGTTGTTGAAGACAATTTTTTATTAGAAGAAATATCAAATTCGCCTTCATTATCCTGTGCATCTTCAAAATACTCATCAACTTGTTCAGTTTCTTTCACTATATTTTCTAATTTACAAATAGATGATTCTATTGGTGGCTGATTTGGTGATATGTTGGAATCAGCATCAGCTGTGAATTTAGGTATTTCAGTCACATTGTTTTCAACGTTTGGAGTACTACTTGGTTGTTTCAAATCAGAATCAATTGTTTTTATCATTTCATCATCTAATGTTCTGATTTTTTCTTTCGGTTCAACAATAAAATTATCTTCCTTGTTTGTAATATCTTTTTCGATTTTCACATTTCTACTATCTTTTTCAATGTTTGGTTGGGAATTTTCAAAGACCACTTCTACATCTCCATCATATTTATTGTTTTTATCAATCTGTTCATCATCTACTGTTATGATATTTTCTTCCAGTTTTATAATGATATTAACTTTGTTGTTTGTAAAATCTTCTTCGCTTTGGACAATGCAATTATCTTTTTCAATATCTAGCTGAGAATCTTCAAATACCTCGTCTAACTCTACATCATCTTGATTGGATTGTTCAATCTGTTCATCAATTAAAAGAGGACCGAGAGGAATACTCCCATTATCTATATATCTTTTTAATATTAACTGTAAAGCTTCTGGTGACAGGAATGCCTGAGGAGGAAGCCCTGAGTGATGAACTGGGAAAGAGGATGCAAAGTGATCAGGAGGGAGGGGTTGTTGCCACCCTTCGAGTGCTGTCACTTCGTCTTGCTCTGCCTGTAAAATGGATGTCACACAGAAAACAAACTTATCTAAGTATAAATAATTTAAATCATAAAATACGTTACTAAACAACAACATGTACTTTTATAATTTGCTCTGGAACTAGCTTAGTTTGAAAATGTTACTTAAAGTCTATGTTGATAAAATAGGAGAGATAGGGCATCAGCAACTTATCTGAGAAGGCAAGTTCATTACTACAATACAGACAAAAATATAAAGACCCTACACATTTTTTCAGAGCCACTGGCATTTTTTCAGGTGAAGAGAGATACTGACTCAGTTGCAACTATTCCTAACCACAGACTATAAAGCTAATAATTTTATATACACACTGTAACATGTCCACCTAATTGACGATAAAATTAATTAAATTTAATAAAATACAAATTATTTTAATGAGGAAATAGGTGCATTTGATTAGAACAAATACCGAACATTCAAATAATATTTGGTAATTATAACAAATTAATAACCAACAAATATAATTAAGTAAGCAAAATTATTCAAATGGTAGTCATCCGAGACACCAGAGTAAACAATATTTCAAACAATGCAGTGGAGACACAAGTCGAGACCTGTTCAGTTTTGCGTCCCGGAATAGTCCATTCCAAGGGGAGTTGACATGTCACAAAGCGACAGTCAAGGCCAAGCTAAATAAAAGACATTATTAGTTGACAAATATGGGCAACAGGTGGCAGCATATATCAGACCACACCCAGAGCTCATGTACAGACCGGAAAGTCTCCAACCCAAAATGCTTTCCCTTACAGAGACACACACAAAGGACGCCACTCTCGTCCACTCCTCTTCCATCAAGTGTCGTGTGCACAAGTTCTATTTCATTCTATCAAGTTCTATTTCGCGGGTGGTCGACTGACCCGAGTAATCGGTGAAGATGTCTAAAATCAATCATTTTTTAATTGTTTAATTCAATTATCTAAATAGTTATACGATATCTAAATCGGAACCGTCATTGCATCTTTTAATACGAACTTCAAGATCACGAGGAGCTTCATCATCACATGAAGAAAAACTAAGATAAGTTTTAGTTAATTAACTTAGTTAGATAATCTTAAAGAAATCTGTATCAATTAAATAATACACTTGTTTTGTTCTATTAAAATGCCTAAATAAATTAAAAATGTAATTAATAAATTAGCTTTTTCATTAAGACAAATCTAGAGTTTTATTCATTGTAATTTACAGCCTCACCGAATTACCCATAAAAAAATATCAACCCTGAGATTTTAAAAAATTTTAATTTGAGCAATAATATACCAGATTAACAAAAAACTTACTCTAATGTAACTCATCACATAAAGGGAGAGGTTACAGTTTGGCGCACCAACCATGTGAGGCTGTAAAGTGTTTTCAAAAATGTTAAAAATATTTTAAAGACAATTTTGTTTGAACTTAAAACCTATTAAATTTTAGTAAGCTAATCATGTCCAAAATGAATAATGATCAATCACTGAAAATGATTCAGATGATTCAGACACTTTACTAAGTATAGTTAGAGACAAAGAACTAGATCAAAATAATAAACATAACATGGATAGGCCAAGTTCAAACATGGAAAACACATTATCAAATATAATGGAGTTGTTATCAAACATGAATACTAACTTTGATTCTAAACTTGATAAAATTAATGTTAGGCTAGACCAAACAGATGTTAAAGTTAAAGAGATGAATGATAACCTTACTAAGACAAATGCTGAAACTAATATGAGATTTAATGAACTCATAAAAGAAACCAATGATAGGATAAGTCAACTTAATAATAACATGGTCAAACAAATAGAACAAATAACAGATGACTTTAAAAAAGAAATTGACATAAAGGAAAATAGTATTATGAATGAAGTAAACAATAAAAATAGGGAACAAGCTGTCAAAATAAATGATGTTGAGAGTATTCACTTCCAAAGCTCTAGCATTAACTGCCTATCAAGTGTACTGCTATGAATCCTTACACAGCCCCTTCCTAAACTAACGAATTTCCTTCGAAACTGGAGATACTTTTCTTCAAAACCGACATGCCCAACCCATCCAGAAGCTGACTCCATTTCATTAACAATATTTATATGATCTGGACTGACTTCAAAACCAATCTTGTAAACTTTCTCCTGCAAAACTTGATCCCAGATCATGGTAATTTTTTCCCAAACCCATTGTCTTCCAGAATAAAACTAAACGCAGCTGCCACATGAACAACACCAAACATTTCTTACCATATAGCCTAGCCAAGTAAGCTGAACAAAAAATTTCCTCTCTGAGAATGGCTACAACAACCAACTTGTCAATGATTTCCAAAATAAGGTTACCTTACTAACCTTATCAAAAACCATTTCCAATAGTCTAGCATCAAAACCAAAACCCACCTCAAACCAAAACTAGTTTCAAATGCTTGTCAATAACCACTGCAATGGCCGACCGAAACTCAATCATATGGATTTCGAATGAGTGTGATTAGTGCAGATGAGCAAATGTAGTCATTGTTACAAACTAAGACCAACCATCCTTTAATTAATGACACTTTCTAAGGAATAGTCCGCCTTAGTTTTTAACAATGATTACATTTGCTCATCTACAAGCATCACACTCATTTGAAATCTATGAGAATAAATAAATATTTATTCTTATTTACAATCGGCGTCTTAAGAATAAATAAATATACCTTGAAAATGGCTTCAACATATAAAAAAAGCTTTCCCTCACACCTAAGGAGGGGAGTGGGGACTAAAGATCCACTAAAAATATTTTCCCTCCACCAAATGCAAGTTTATCCTAAATTACCTACTCCTCTCAATCCAATCTCTTCCAAGCCCAATTTTTTATGAGAACACAGGATGTATAGAGTTCAACACAATTACATCCTACACAATGCTTAAAAACATCGTCTTCCAATATATTACTTTAAGGAGTAGTTTTTACCAACACACAACAAAAAGCGCAACTTGCACTTATATAACTTTTAAAGTAGAGGGTTCATTCCAATTTTTTAGAAAATTTGGTGTTTCTTAAAAACTTTCGGAGGTACTACCTTATTTTCATCTTCAGTGACTGGACTACATACACATATAGTGGTATTAACCCACCCATACACCTACAGTGGTGATGACATTGACCCACCTACCCATCCATACAAGTACAGTGGTATCAAGTTATCTAGTTTTTATTCTTACAACAAATATCATGTTAAGATGTGTTAACAAATGTGATAACATATCACATTCGTTTACCAGTACTACCACTTCCTTAACTGACAAGAAACCTGGAAACATCACTGACTTATGACTCCTATTTAATTTACCATCCCAATGCCAAAAGTGTCTGATCAATATACTGGTCAATGTGGTGAAAGCCTTCATACACCACTCTATAGACCTATATATTACTCCTTCCCACTCCTCAATCACCAGTAAACATGTTTACATATTAGTTAAAAATGTGTTATACTCTGTGGATGCAGCCCATACCTCTGCCATTTACCCATGGCAGCAGTTCCTCCTCCACTGAAGAAAGTGGCTGTGGCACCGAACTGTGTAAAGTGTTGTGTTGGTAGGCTTAAGTTCTGAGGCAAGTTTGCTGACGCCCCATCTCTCTTGTTATACATTAATTCCTGGCTTAGTGCCCAATAACCTAACCTCATACATCAAAATTATTTGATAATTTCGTTATTTTTTAGGAAGAATAGTTAATTCGATAGGATACATTTTTAGAAAACTAACTCAAAATTTTTAAATGAAACACAATTTCAAACCAATACATATAAAACTTTATTTGTGAGGCCTTTCGATATCAAGACTATAATCGTCAGACTCTTCACAAATATTAAATACAAAAAGTATAAATAGCCTAAAGCCCATATATCCCCTCTCTCTACAACATCTATTCCCTCATCTATTTATTAAGTTATTACTTTTGACTAATAATCATTTGGATTAAAACTGTGTCGGCATCTCATATGTAAGAATGTAAGAACCCATTGGCAACGTAATTAATTAAAAACAAAATATTGTAAAGGCATGTACTTGAATAACAAGCTAAATATGAGCAAAACTGTTGCGGTGACTGGTGCTGTTGACTACATAGTCAACATTACATTAGAAGCATCCTACTGCTAATCTGACATGTCGCCACACTGTCCTCTACCATCTGCCCTGAGGCTCGTCAGGCCAAGTAGGCCCCCGTACCCGCTGAAGGATGGTTCTAATGCAATTGCACCAGTCACCTTTTTGCGCCTCAACTGGGATTCAAACCCAGGCTTCGCCAACTCCCTGGCCACAGGAGGCAATGACTTTACCCAATAGACTACCGAGGCACAACGCGGCATTGACCAAAATAGTTAGAGCTCTAAACGGGAGAATTTTGTACTGCGATTTTGAAGTATATGGTTTTAGTTATTCTTTTTTCCACTAGTTCTGCTTATAACAGGTAGTTCTTTCTAGTGAAAACATTGTCTATCAACGGTTTAACTGATTATTTGGTGCATTCATTCATTATTTAAATAATGCTAAACAAAGAACAAGCACTGCTTGTGAGCCGTCGCCAATGGGTTAATATAAAATCAGAGAAGTTAATATAAAATCAGTGCCATATAGTAAGAATATACTGTATGGATCTTTAAATATGCTTTTTATTTTATTTAACATAGTTTTTCCTTGCTGCCATAAAAAGTAGAAATTTACTTGAAAAATAGAGCTCTTATTCATACTTTAATAATTTTGTACAACTTATTCACTTTACTTCTGAAAAAATGTATGTACAGATTAGAACGGTTCTATAAATTTAAACAGTTAAATCCCATAACTAATTCATAAGCTAAAGGTTCTCAGTTTGATCCCAATCGAAGCATAACACATTTTGAAAGGGATATGCTGATATCCACTAGCTGTTCATTTGTCATTGGGCTATTAATTAATGACACTTTCTAAGGAATAGTCGGCCTTGGTTAGTAACAATGACTACATTCACTCATCTACACTCATTCGAAATCCATATTCGCCCATATCTTGATGATCGGCGCCTTAAGAATAAATAAAATATGTTTTATTTCAAAACTATAATTTTTTGACTGAGATAAACTAAAATGTAAATTTATTATACCTTCAGTTTAATACCACGAGTTTGTAAACTTAACTGGTTTTATAAAGTTACACATGTAGCCCATGTAAACAGGTAAAAATATAACAAAATACATACTTAGAGCTTTACCAATTTCTAATGTTGTCTACAATTTCTAGTATTATAATTATGGTATTTAAAAACATATAAAAATGTAACTTGTTTGACTGCTAAAGGGCTGACCTCTGTGGTTAGAGCCTTCTTGGGTTGTGCTGCTGATCGGCCACGGGTTGGACGAGCTCTAGTTGCACCAACGGAGGCAGTCCTCATCAAAGGGTTCCCCTCCACTCCTCCCTGACCCTCGATGAACAGCTCGGCACTCGAATAACCCGAACTAATATCCTCGTTAGATCTAATTTGGCTGAAAAACAATGTTATTGTATCATTATCTATATTGCTCTAATCCTTAATATTGTGCAATGAGAAGTTAATTTACTATTTGAGAGGCAATTCAGCAGACATTCAAGAATTTATTAATAATTGATAATGGGAATCTAAATTACCCAGACACTGGTTTTCTCCTTATTATTTCTTTTAAGATTGAGCTTACAGCCCATTCATAGCTTTTCATCTCATTTTCGGTGGCAAAACTATTAACTGTTGAAAAAAACTAATCTTTACTATTGGCCAATAAGTCTTTTAAATGCCAGTTTTGTCCATTGTAATATAACTTTCTGCACAGTTAAAATAGAATTGTATTACAATAACCTATTTCAATTTACCCTATGGTAATTGGGAGCTCGTGGGGATGATGTGAACGAACATCAACATCAACTTCAGGAAAATAGAGGTTAATGTGGTTGCCTGCAAGTTTTCGAGAAGTCTTTAATCGAGAATCTGTAACAGACCAACACAATTTGATTAATTCTAAATTATTCATATGATTAAATTAAAATTTTGTTGAGTAAAATGTTTAGAGATATATTTTAAAGAGTTGTAAGTAAACTCATCCAAAAAATTCTACTTAACAAGAACTCTTTTAGCCGTGTTTTTTTTTTTTATTACTTAAGGGGGCCATCCCGCTCCACAAAAAATGTCATAAATATGGTTTTCTATTCCAACAACTCGGCCTGTAATAATTATCGTATCTTAACACTTGAAGTGTCATTTGATAGATGAAGAAGTGTTCTATTGGACCTAAACTTGGTTTTTGTAATAAATGTAGTATTTATACAATTTTCCTACAGTTAAATGTGTGAAACTTTACATGTCATTCTTGACAATTTTAAACGTTAAAAATCTTAGATTAGGTTAAAGGGCACTACGCCAGGAATTAGTTTATTGGAGAGATAGGACATCAGCAAACTTACCTTAGAAGACAAGTTCACTAACACCAGAGTAGTAGTAACATACACAAAATAAACACCTAATCACACGAATTTTAAGTGCCACTGGCACTCTCTTCATGTTAGTAGAGAGAGAGAGAGAGACAGAGACTGACACGGCTTCCACAGTGTCAGTTCATTAATCTTGAGATGAGAAAACTGTCTAAGGCAATAATTAATTAGCTTAGACAAAAGATGAGCTCCACAAAGTTCTAAACGAGGCAGGGTCACCCGTTTCAGAGGGGCCATACACGTACAGTGGTGATGAATTTTGAATATTAAAAACACCACAGAAGATTGCTAAGTGTTGTATTTTTTATTGCAATACGTACAGTGGTACTGACCCACCCGCCCACCCATACACGTACAGTGTTATTGACCCACCCGCCCACCCATACACATAGAGTGGTATTGACCCACCCGCTTACCCCTACACGTACAGTGTTATTACCTGTACACTCTTATAGGCTTGCCTCCTGTTGAGCCACTAACAGTAAACCTAAATGACAGCTCTACAGATTACTCATCAGACAATGGCTTCTCTGACTAATCTTTAATATGTTACAAACCAGATTAATTTTGTAAATATAAATATTGTAAATAGTTAAATATAATGTTGTAAATAGATGGGATGCTGCCCCCTTAATGAGTTTACTACCTTTACACTTACAGTAGTGATGATCCACCCACCCATACACGTACAGTGGTGATGGCCCACCCACCCACCCATACACGTACAGTTATATCGACCCACCCATACACGTACGGTGATATCGACCCACCCACCCATACACGTACAGTTATATCGACCCACCCGCCCACCCATACACGTACGGTGATATCAACCCACCCACCCATACACGTACAGTTATATCGACCCACCCTCCCACCATACACGTACGGTGATATCGACCCACCCATACAAGTACGGTGATATCGCCCAACCCCACACGTACAGTGGTGTTTCCCCACTCGCCCAGCCCCAAACGTACAGTGGTGTTGCCCCACACGTACAGTGGTGTTGCCCCACCTGCCCAGCCCCACACGTACAGTGGTGTTGCCCCACCTGCCCACCCACCCATACACGTACAGTGGTATTGACCCACCTGCCCACCTATACATGTACAGTGGTATTGACCCACCTGCCCACCCATACATGTACAGTGGTATTGACCCACCTGCCCACCCATACATGTACAGTGGTATTGATAACCAGATAACCCATAAATTATTTATGTAGAATAAATCAATACCACTGCGCGTGTATGGGTGGGCGGGTGGGTCAATACCACTGTACGTGTATGGGTGGGCGGGTGGGTTAAGCCAGTCCTAGTTCTTAAATTCACTCATAGTGCTTATATAATATACTCAAATGATACTATTAACTCACAGGGTATAATATAATTAGTGTTCGCCGAACTGATACCTTAAACTACAGCAGACACAATGAAGCCCACAATCACCCAAGCTATACTGAATAAAAATAGTCCACGTACAGTCCCACTGTACGTGTAGGGGTGGGCGAGTGGGTTAGGTTAGTTCATGTGTTGTTATCACTATCAACGGTGACAGATGACAGAAAGTAGGAATCATTCGGTATCTGCAAGGCTAGACAGATTGATAGAACAGTGATGTGAAGTTAAAACTGTAATATATCAATAATATAGCATTATTTTAAATGTAGAATAAATCAATTGTCACATTCAATCAGACAGACGGAAAACCAAGTGTTTTAGGACATATGTTTACAGAAAACTTAGTTTGCTTGTGTGTAACCATATTCTGAAGTCCTGAAGGAGTTTTAAGAACACCCTGTACATCTGGAGAGAAATAACATACTGAACTCGCACAATAGTGCTGGGTAGGTGGCAGTGGTGGGGGTTGTTTAGGGTACATTCCCCCACCATTGCCACCTACCCAGCAATAGTGGAAGCCATGTCAGTCTCTCTCTCTCTCTCTCTCTCTACTCACCTTTAGTTAGTGCCAGTGGCACTGAAAATTCATGTGATTATGTGTTTGTGTTTATTTTGTGTATGTTACTACTACTCTGGTGTTAGTGAACTTGTCTTCTAAAGTAAGTTTGCTGATGTCCTATCTCTCCAATGTACTAAAATTAAAAAAATCATAATAATCAAGGTCCACCAGATAAACCTTAAATAATCTTACAGTGTTCACTATAACACATTATAATAATAAACACGAACTGTATAGTTGAAATAGAAAATCATGTTTTGGTCCGCTGTCAGTAAAATTACATGACTACCATTGAACGAACTGTCTGGGCCTGTCGGCTTCCCAGTGGAGACTTTGTGTTTTGGGAAACTGCCATCTTAAACATAATTTTTCCTTGTTAATTTTCTGGGATAGATTAAAGTTAATTTTGTGGGATAGATTAAATTTGAACTGTTTAAAAAAATTTTCTGACAAATTGTTAGAATTTATTTTTTATTTCTCATACTATAACAAATTATTTGGGTATCTAAATTTGTTTCACTCTCATAATATACAAGTATATTTTTAATGTTTGCTGTTGACTGTTACATGTTTTATTAATCATATTATAATTTAAATTCGTCTTTTTTTATCGTTTACTAACCTCTTTATAACTTAAAAGATTGTATAAAATTACCAACATTAGCATGTACTGCATTACAGAAATGCTAACATCAGTTATTAATAATCCGATCTTAACAATCTTTGTGCCATCTTTTAGGAAATTAAATTTTTCAATTTTTCTGTGTTTTGGAATGTTTTTGAAAATTTTATACTTTTTAAGATATTAAACTTTTAAAACCAAAAATAGCCACCATTTTGAAATGGTACAAAGTAGAAACTTGATACTCTATACTGAATTAGGTCTTACTGTTTCTCATAAATGTACAGGGTTTGAAGATAATATCTTGAGGGGTTATTAAGATATGATAAATTATGTGAAAATCACATTCAATCAGACAGACGGAAAACCAAGTGTTTTAGGACATATGTTTACAGAAAACTTAGTTTGCTTGTGTGTAACCATATTCTGAAGTCCTGAAGGAGTTTTAAGAACACCCTGTACATCTGGAGAGAAATAACATACTGAACTCGCTTTAAGAAAATTTAACTATTTAACACAAATGTACACATCTATTACTTACCTCTAGGGGTGTCTGAAGTGTCTACAGTGTCACCTTGCAGTTTACTGTTACGGTTTAAGTCACCTTTAAAATCAGACTCTTCTGAGAGATCACTTAAGCTATAGCTCTTCCGCAGTTGGTTCACGATGCCACCCCCTCCCTGGAAATTATGAACATATAAGTAACCTGAAAATTAATTTTTATAATTTTAAAACACCACAAATTGTGTTACTTTTCAGGGAAATCAGTTTAGGATATGAAGCAGACTGTGCATGATAACATATGAAGCAGACTGTGCATGATAATATATGAAGCAGACTGTGCATGATAACATATGAAGCAGACTGTGCATGATAACATATGAAGCAGACTGTGCATGATAACATATGAAGCAGACTGTGCATGATAACATATGAAGCAGACTGTGCATGATAACATATGAATCAGACTGTGCATGATACCATATGAAGCAGACTGTGCATGATAACATGGTGAGCAATGTACTGAACTTGCAAACATGGCGTAAAAAGGTTAGCTTTAAAATAAGTTCAAATCTTTTCTATATGGGTTGTGGAAATTCATTATGAAATAAAATGTTTGCCATAAACTTTTTACAAGTTTTCCACCAAATTCTTCCTTTGGGCTTCTCCTGGTTTTGTCTCAATAAACAAACTTCCATAATGAACAGGAATAAACTGGTTTTGTTTCGTGTACGTCCTACTCAACTACAGTGGGCCATTACCATGTATAAGTGGGTGTGTAGGCCATCACAACCATAAGACGTTTAGGGGTGGGTGAGTGGATCAATACCATTTTTTGCACACAACAGATGTTAGCAATATCTTTTTTCATCCCACAGTACATAGTTGGGTGCATGGCCTTACCCCACTGCACGTACATGGGCGAGTGGGTGGACTGACATCACTGTACATGTATGGGCGGATATTTGTTCACATTTTGTTCTTTTGGTCATACATTAATATTTGTTGATAGCAATCAAAATATTGATCTCAGGGTGTCATTACTGCATCAACCAAAGGAAATTACATATATTTGGCTCAAAGCATAAATAACTTGTAGCTGAATTATTATAACGTAAGAAATATAATCCAGTTGTAATTTACGTTAGTTAATCTTTTAATACACAGAAACTACTGTTACTCTAACATTTTGAAATTAATTTGAAACATTTACTTGACATATTTTCTAAGCATTCTGTTAGGTAGTACATTAATAGTTAGCCGTTCCTTTTCCACTAATGTGTGAGTCTAGATTTACCTTTCACCTTGTTCTGCAATTCCATAATTGTTCTCTACGTAAATCTTTTCAAATTCAATCCTTTGTCATTAATTCTGCTTTTAAGGCTGTTCGGTCAAAAAGTTTTGAATTTTTTCGATTGAAATGTCTTTATATCAGCTATTCAACGTCTCTTTCATTAAAATTATTTTTATTTTAACGTCATAAATATGTCACCTCAAAGGTGCAAATTTGGACTTTCTTGATACATGCCCAATCAAGAAAATGTTTTTCCGATTATTCCCAAATTTTAAAAATATAGAACTGGTCTTGCTTATCATTTATTTTAAACTACCCAATTTAAAACTACAAATTAGCAAATTTCATTTTAAATAATTAATGTTTCATGTTTGTTTTTATTTTATTACGACGAGAAATGCCTCTCAAAGTCCAACCCCCCGTCCACGTCGTGGGAGGCGGGCAACGGCACTAAAGTAGGGGATAGCTTATCAAGAGCGTATACCAGCGGGGACTTGTCCCTGGCACCTCCAAGGTAGCTGGTCCGGTCTGATAAGAACCCTGAAACAGTGACGGCTAACGGGGCTCTGGTGAAACAACCACGTCAGGCCCAGCAAGCCGGTGGTGAAGTCTAAAACTGCTTTCAACAATGGAACTAAGCCTCGGAAGGATGGATTAAAGGATACGGACCGGAAACGAAACAGGATAAGAATTGGTACATTGAACATATTGACATTGACAGGCAAGGTGGAAGAACTAATAGATGTGATGAATGAGAGGAGGCTGGATTTGTTGGGCTTAAGTGAGACGAAATGGACTGGACAAGGAGAAAAGGAGATAAGAGGGGGAGGGATGTTGTATTGGAGTGGAGGCAGGAACAGAAGGAATGGAGTTGCTATTATGGTTAATAAGAGGATGAAGGAGAAGGTGGAAGGAGTTGAATATATATCGGATAGGTTAATAATAATAAGAATAAGAGAAGGAAACAGGGAAATAAGATTAATGCAAGTTTATGCACCGCAGACAGGATGCACAGAGCAGGAAAAGGAAGTGTTTGAAGAACAAATGGAAGACCAAATAGGAAATGTGAACTTACTAATGGGTGATCTAAACGCCCAAATTGGTGTTGATAGGAAGGGATATGAGGAGGTGATGGGGAGTTTTGGATATGGGAATAGGAATGTGGAAGGGAGGAGATTGCTGGATATGTGTCAAAGGAATGCGTTGACGATTGGAAACGGGAAATTCCGAAAGAGAGAGAGTCATATGGTGACGAGATACAGCTGGGATGGGGTACAAAAGAGTGTCATCGACTACATCATAATGGACAGGGAATGGGGGGGGAAAATCCTGGATGTGAAGGTGATACCCAGCGTGAGTATGGGTGGGGACCACAGGCTGCTGGTCGGGGTGTTTCGGATTAAAATGAAAGAAGTTGCGACAAGCAAACCTATAAGAAGAATAAAATGCTGGAAATTACTGGAGGAGGAAAAAAGGGAAGAATTCAAGAGGATAGTGAAACAACACTTACCAAGAACGGAAGTAGGTGATGTGGAAAGTGAATGGAAGCTCTTCAAAGAGTCACTGGTAAGCGCAGCGGAAAGGGTATGTGGAAGAACATCGGGAAGGAAGAGAGATAAGCAAACGTGTTGGTGGAATGAGGATACAAGACGGGGGGTAAAAGAAAAGAATAGAGCTTGGAGGAAATGGTGGAAGTCAAGATCCCAGGCAGATAGAGAGGACTACATAAGGAAAAAGAGGGAAAGTGGAAAGATAGTAAGAGAAGCGAAGGAGAGAGCTTGGGTTGGATAAGTTGGAGAGGGATATGGAAGGAAACAAAAAGCTATTTTACAGCATGATGAAAAACAAGAAAAGGAAAACAGAGAGTGCCCTGACGATGAAAAGAGAAGACGGAGAGCTGGTGGGGGGTGAAGAAATCAAAGGAGTGTGGAAAAATTATTTTCAAAAACTACTGAATGAAGGGTATATTGATGTGGAGGAAGAAGACAACGATTATTATCTGGAGGGTTTGGAAGGTATAAGTTGGAAGGAGACAGAGGATGCTTTGAAAAGAGTGAAAAATGGGAAGTCTGCAGGACCGGATGAGATATCAATAGACATGATCAAAACATTGGGTCCTATAGGAATACATTGGCTGCAGAGGGTGTTTGGATGTGTATGGAGAAGTAGAAGAGTACCGGACGATTGGGGAAAGGGAGAAATTATAACACTGCACAAGAAGGGGAGCAGAAGAGAGTGTAAAAACTATAGAGGAATAACTTTGACGAGCCAGGTGACCAAGGTGTTTGAGAGAATATTGTTAAACAGGATAGAAGGAACAGTGGAGGAACAGATGGGTGAGGAACAACATGGGTTCAGGAAAGGAAGAAGCACCATAGATCTGATTTTTGCAGTGCGACAAATGATCGAGAAGTATTGGGAATATGACAAGAAGTTGTTCATGGTGTTCATAGATGTGGAAAAAGCATATGATACTGTTAACAGAAGTAGTATATGGGAGAGCTTGAGGAGGATAGGAATAGATGAAAGAATGATTGGATGGATGAAGGAGTTATATAGGACACATAGATGTAGGGTTAGAACTAGTATGGGGAATACTGAGTGGTTTGAAGTAAAAAAGGGGCTGAAGCAAGGGAGTGTTTTATCACCAGTTTTGTTCAATGTAATAATGGAGGTGATGCTGAGGGAAATTAAGGAGGATGTAGGAGGAGGGGTGAATGTGATGTTGTTTGCGGACGACATTATGTTGTGGGGGGAAAGTATAGAAGAAGTGCAGGAGGTATTGAATAAGTGGAGTGTAAAGATGATGGAGAGAGGTCTGAAGGTGAGCATGGAGAAGAGTGAGGTGATGGTGGTGGGTAGAGATACGGACATGGGAGGGGTCGTGGAGTTGAATGGGGAGAGCTTGAAGAAGGTGGAGGAGTTTAAGTATTTGGGAACAGTGTTATCGAGCAATGGGAAAATGGAGCAAGAAATAAGTAACAGATTGGAAGTGGGTGGTAGGTTTTTTGGAAGCGTGAAACACCTGGTATGGGATGGAAGTGTACCGCAAAGGGCCAAGGTAGCAATGTTTAAAACTTATTATAAACCCATGGTGACGTATGGAGCTGAGACGTGGAGATTATCGGAAAGGGAGTGGAGTAGGATACAAGCGGGGGAGATGAGATTTCTAAGAGCCATCAAAGGCAAAACACGAAGAGATAGGATCCAGAATGACGAGATAAGAAGAGGTTTAACTGAAGAGAGTTTGAGAATGGGGGTGGAGAGGTCACGGTTAAGATGGTACGGGCATGTGAAGAGGATGAGACAAGAAAGAATACCTAGAAGAATGGAGGAGATGGAAGTGGTGGGCAGAAGACCCAGAGGAAGACCTAGGGGAAGATGGTTGGATGGCGTGAAAGTCGATGTGGAGAAGAGGGGGGTTGTGTGGGGGGAGGTGATGAGAAGAGAGATGTGGAATAACAAACAGGGATGGAGAGGCTTGGTGAACGCCCGAACCCAGGAGTGAACTGGAGCGGGTTTCCGGATATGTATGTATGTATGTATGTATGTACGACGAGAAATATGTCGTGTTTGGCATCTTATGCTTTTTAATATCACCCAATTTACATAATTGATTAACTTTATATACTCAACTGGGGTATGTTATGGTATGTTACAATTCAATAGCTATGCACACATACAGAGAGACACAGCACTGGCAGGATCGAGCTTCAACTACAACTACTGCAATTATACCCCTCCCAACCCAAGCCGTGGGGAAAAAACGGTTGTGTGTGTATGTGTGTGAGTAGTACAATCAGGTTTCCAGGTGCAGCAGAATTCAGTTGTCTCTAATACCGGCCGAACCACCTTAAATAGAGATACTAAAAAGTTGCATAAAAACAAGAACCTGACATAAAACCTGCATATAAATAAAATCAGTGTTAATTATTAATGCAGACTCATTAAGTTAATTAATACACCTAAAGTTTTTGCGCAGTGTTCTATTTCTCTTTTTTGATATTGGCACTATTTCTTCTCTACCCCAATCTCTTAGTATATCATCTTGGATTCATATTATTTTTAATGATTCTGTGTACCCAGTAGGGTGGTGCGTAAAAACTTAAGTTGGAAAATCAGAGTCCCTATAGTGGGGAAAAGTTGCGATTGGTATTAACAAGGAAAACAAAAAAAATTTTTTGAAATCGGAGTTCATCTTCCGATCGCGCAATCGGCCGAAAGTTACATAAAATTATGAAAAAAATAATTTTTTTGAAAAATTCAATTTTTTTTAGTTTGGTATTTTTTTGTTCCTATAGCTATTTTTTTGCACTTTAGGCTTTGAAAAACTGAAATAAAAATTATTTGTCCCCTAGAAGTATGTTTTCCGATCGTGCAAGTACATGAAAGTTTGACAAAAATTGCCACTTTTAACATATTATTGTATTGTGAAAAAGTCAAGTTCTATTTACAAAAAACAAAACTGTTTAAAATCAGATATCATCTTTAGAATCCTTAGATGTTGTAGGTTGTGATGGTACTAATACAAATACAGGGTGGAAGAGTGGTGCAATTAGACATCTTGAAATGCATCTTGGACGACCCCTTCAATGGGCAGTGTGCATGCTTCATTTTATTGAATTACCATTCCGTCATCTTTTCCAACATTTGGACGGAAACACAACAGGTCCAAAATCATTTAGTGGGCCGATTGGGCAGAAGTTAAATAGTTGCGACAAACTACCAGTTATTAATTTTCAACCTATTGATTGCGATATACCTCAAGTGGACAGGAAACTGCTAAGTAAAGACCAACAGTACCTTTGGGACATAAGTCAAGCCATAAAGACTGGGGAATTTCCAATGGACTTATCGAATCGAGATCCGGGCCCTATTTCGCACGCCAGATGGCTCACGTGCGCAAACAGGGTTCTTCGGTTGTATGTGAGCGAAGAAGAGCCATCTGATGCTCTAAAGGAATAAGTCAAGTACATTTTAAGATCCTACATGCCAGTTTGGTTTGAGATAAAGTGCAGTAAGTACATAACAGATGGGCCACATCACGTTTACAGAGCTATTGAAACCTCTCGATATTTGTCTGACGAGTTAAAGGCAATAGTACATCCAGTTATTGAAAGGAACACGTTTTTCGCTCACCCTGAGAACATGTTGATTGCCATGATTTTTGATAAGAGACAGCATATACGAGAGTTGGGTCTCAGAAGAGTCTTGAAAGCAAGACAGACACGGACAAAGGGTAAAACCGTCAGAAACTTTATCACGCCTACTTTAAACTTCAATGCTTGTGACTACTCGGAGTTAATTTATTGATTGGGCTAACACAAGGTTGTTTTCTCCTCCTCTTCTTCGAAATGTACCCGATGACGAAATTTCATTGGCGATTCAGTGTGGTGATATTCCTAACTGGGATGTAAAAAAATTTCCCTGTCATACACAAGCCGTTGATAGGTGCGTGAAGCTCATCACCGAAGCGTCGCTCAAAGTGTGTGGGTCCCAATCAAGAGATGGTTATATCAGAGCCACACTAGAATCCAGATCACTCATGCCCAATTTTGAGAGTAAATCAAAATACAGAGTGGTTCCTAAACCAAGTGCTAGTGCAGAGTAAACAGGGCCAAAGAATTATCACCAAAATAGACTGAAAACCAAAGAAAGTACCTAAAATGCGATTTGTAAATAATGTAAATAACAAACCCCGCCCTCATTGGTTGGATAGATGGGAAGGGTGTGGGTGGGTGGAACTCGAAGTGCAGCCACCTCCACGTGGTGAGTTCTGGGTTGTTCAGATAATATTATTATCTAAACAAGCGAAGAGCTGCACAATTGGCACGAAACTCAAAATCAACACCCTTTATGCCTCACTTGATTTTTTCTTAATGCCTATCAAAAACATTCAAAAAGGGCAATTTTCGTTAAACTTTCATGTAGTTGCGCGATCAGAAAACATACTTCTAGACGACAAATAATTTTTATTATAGTTTTTCAAAGCCTAAAGTACAAAAAAATTGCTATAGGAACACAAAAAATACCAAAATAAAAAAATTTTATTTTTCAAAAAAATTCATTTTTTTATAATTTTATGTAACTTTCGGCCGATTGCGCGATCGGAAGATGAACTCCGATTTCAAAAATTTTTTTTTGTTTTTCTTATTAATACCAATCGCAACTTTTCCGCACTATAGGGACTCTGATTTTCCAACTTAAGTTTTTACGCACCACCCTAGTACCCAGTGTATTCCTACAGGTCTAAATGCATTTAACATATCTAATTATAATTTCATCAGGACCACAAGTTTTTTTTTTTTTCTTTGATGCTGCCACAGATAGCTCACAGTGAATAGGAAAAGCATGCAGGCTGTTTAAGGATTATGTAGGCAAAACGCACTTGACGATCATGAATTTAGGATGCAACGTTGCCACATTAAACAAGTATTATATCTCAATTAATATTATCAGCTGATATTTATTATTGTAATATTTGTTTTTAAAATGGTTAGTTGATTGAGTTCAATCTAGCAACGGCGCCCAGTTGACAGCCGCTCGACACGCTTTAAAGCGGACAGTTGACACACTACGAAACAAGTGTTAACACTTTTTAGCACAGAAATGAGCTATCTGGTTAGAGTTAGTTATCTGTGGATGCTGCCATGGCTAATTATGTTTCTTGCCAAGATGGCATGGTTCCTTTTCTAAAATGTGTTGTGCAAGGTCTTTCATGTTTACTTGATGTGAGAGAATGATTACTTCTCCCACCACAGTTCCCCAACAGCTGCAAGGGACAGTCACATACTAAACCACACATACACATTCAGCTTGCAATTAATTTTAAATCCAATTATTTATAAAATGTTTTTCTGTTTTCAAATGTTTGGTTTCATATTAACTTCTGCAATAAGCTAAGCCTACACGGAAGTACAAAATTGAGGTTTTATTGGATTTATAATATTTAATTTTTACTATTTCATTACTATGAAATATCCCAGATTCACTTAAATAACCTAAGCAATGTAAAAATACAACACAACCAAGTCCACTTGTTCTTAAATATACAACAGACAATAAATTAGAATTGCCCTTCTCATCTCGGAATGAATGTTTCCTTGGTAATATTTCATAGGGTTAAATTAAACAATAAATACATTTAATTATTAATTACAGAACATATTAAATCAACGATGATACAGTGTTTTAACTACGATTAGTACAAATTTAACAAAAGTCTGTGAAACTGGCAATTACACGTATTCTATCATTAAAAGTGGGAATGTGTCAATACCAACATTTTTGGATTCCAATGCCGATACCACTAAACACTTCTCGATGCCAATACCATCAATACTTAGATTTAAAAGAGACCTATATTGAAAAAAAGAAACTTATCTTACAAATGTGTTTAAACACTGTATACACTTAGTGAATTTGAAAATATTACAAATCAAATAGAGAACAATGTTGGATGTCTGGTGAAAAAACTTTTCCATTTTTTTTCGATTTCAATGTCTTTATATCAGCTATTAACGCCAAAAATCAATTTTCACACATTTATTTTTTCAAGAAGGCAACAGTTAATTTATTTGTTATTTTTTTATATGATAGGTATATCGAGTTACTTCAAACTCACTAAGTTTCAAATTGTGGACTAACATAGTTTTTTAGAAAAAAATGTTTGACATAATGAAATTTTTCAAAGTTCAAGGATTAGTATCTTTTTTGGGCATGAAAATAAAAATTTGAAATTTATCCCGGTTTTAGTACTAGAACAGAGGAACAACCTGAAAACATTTGGTTTTGTGGCCTTTATTAGTTTCCAATATATATAATGTAGAAAAGTGACAAAATTAAAAAAAAAAACAATGTCACTCCAGCTACTTACAATTCTAAACATAGCTAAATATTATGCTTTGTTACACCTGAAAATGTATAAAACAATGACAGACATATAGTTATACCATTTATTAATATACAAACCTTTATTTTCATGACTGGTAAGCATTGAATAGATGCGAGATTTCATCACACAAGCATTGTTTGATGTTGAAGTTGCGCCAGTTGCTGTTGGGGTGTGGTCCTTTTTCGAGATATTACTGAAAATGACCCATGTTTCATAATTTTGCTGTATTTGAAGGAAGTTATTAGACCAGCAACAGTCATTATGATCTTGATTGACAGGTGGAATGTTCCGAGCCATTACCGTTAGCCATACACACAAGCAATGGTATCATATTCCTCCAAAGTTAATATCACTCTTTTTTATGTTATAAACTCTTTGAAGTCCACAGATTTAGATGTTCTGAAGCACTTAACTTTGTTGTCTGCCAAAAGCACATTTAGATGAAAATATTGTGTTCCAGGAATTTTTAGCCATTCTTTAAATAAAACTTCAAGTTCTGTTTCATATTTTGTTATTTTAAAAGTCAATCTGCCGTTAAAAGTATTTAACTTTTTTAACGGCCGGTACAATGTTTTTTATATCTTCAATGAGATATTTTTGGAAGGTATGAACTACTGCAGTTTTTGTGCTGTCGATGGTTGCTTATGATACAAAGGCTGTGGTTTATAACCAGTCCCAAGTCCTCATCAAAATGGGTAAACTTAAGGTTAGAATAGTAGCCTGCTTATTTACCCAATGCTAATAATATATAGTGCTAATTACAGATATTTTGCTCTGTAAACTCTAAAGGGATTGTGTACTTTTACGTTGACAGTGAGGAATTAAAAAAAGAATGAATCAGAACTTAAAGTTCAATTCAAAGAATGCCTAAAAATTCCTGGTACCCGATATTTTTATTGAGTTGTGCTTGTAGAAGACAACAAAGTTAAGTGCTTCAAAACGTCTAAATCCGTGGACTTAAAATATATAACATCAAAGAGAGTGATGTTAACTTTGGAGGAACATGGTACCATTGCCTATTTGTGACAAACAGCAGTGGCTCAGAAAATTACATCTGTCAATCGAGAGCATAATGACTGTTTTGTTCACTTTTATGAACCTGCTGGTCCAAGTTCTTCCTACAAATACAGCAACAATTATGAAATATGGGTCACTTTGAGTAATATCTCGAAGAAGACCACACCTCTACAGTAACTGGCGCAACTTCAACATCAAACAATGCTTGTGTGATGAAATCTCGCATCTACTCAATGCTTACCAGTCATGAAAATAAAGGTTTGTATATTAATAAATGGTATCTGTCATTGTTTTATACATTTTCAGGCGTAACAAAGCATAATATTTAGCTATGTTTAGCATTGAAAGTAGCTGGAGCGATATTGGTTTTTTTAAAAAATTTTTCTTTTCTACATTATATATCTTGGAAACTAATAAAGGCCACAAAACCAAATGTTTGCAGGTTGTTCCTCTGTTCTAGTACTAAAACCGGGATAAATTTCAAATTTTTATTTTCATGCCCAAAAAAGATACTAATCCTTGAACTTTGAAAAATTTCATTATGTCAAACATTTTTTTCTAAAAAACTGTGCTAGTCCACAATTTGAAACTTTGTGAGTTTGAAGTAACTCGATATACCTATCACATAAAAAAATAACAAATAAATTAACTGTTGCCTTCTTGAAAAAATAAATATGTGAAAATTGATTTTTAAAAAAATCAATGATAAACTTTGGATATATATTTGGGCCCTTCTATTTAAGTTTAAGGACATACCTGTAGACTTAAATTAAAGTTCAGTCTCTTCTGAAGAGATTGGTTTTGGTTTTAATGTTCTAGGATGAATAGAAGAGGAGATAGGCCTATGTGCTTCTCCGCAAAGTTCGAAATTCAGTTAAAAGGCGTTTTGCCATAGCCAAAATGGCCGCCACTGGTATAATAAAAATGTTAAAAATTAACATACTTTTTGTACTTCTGATGAGTGGTACTTTTAGGTATAAAAATATTGAAAATGTTGCAGCAACCAATTAATTCTGGACCACTTCATATGGATTGACCCATTCCCGATAATTCCCAAATATTAAAAACGGGCCCTCACAGGACTGGTCTTGCTTATCATTTATTTTAAATTATGCAATCGTATAGCAAATTTTATTTAAAATATTTAACGTTTCATGTTTGTTTTTATTTTATTACAATGAGAAATACAACATTGTGTTTGGCATCTTTTCAATATCACCCAATTTACAAAATTGATTAACTTTACATACTAAACTGGGGCATGTACTTTAAACTGCATGTTATGTTACAATCCAATCACTATGCACACATACAGCAAGAGACACAGGACCCACAGGTGCTACTTCCTGCAATTATACTTAAGACAAATGAAAGTATTAAAACATACTGCCTACATGCTGAATTATATACATACAGGCAATCTGTTAATTTATCTTATGACATTTTAATGTTTGAAGTTAAATTTGGAAGTTGATTTACTAGCACCACCACCAGAAATAATTGTTTCACATATGTTACATTTGGCAAATTTTTCAATCGCTGAGTTCATGGTAAAATATTGCCTCAATTGAGAAGACATTGAGGCAAAAGAGATATATATATATATGCCTGAACCTTTTAACAATAACATAACCTCAATTTAAAACAAGCATCTTTATTTGGAAAAGCAGACAGATTATGAGTAAAATTAAGATTGTGTAATGTGATACCAACCACTCTTTTTACCGAAACTATTTAAACATTTTAAAACTTATTTACAACCAGAATATTATTTTTTAAACTTCTAACTATATTATTTAATGGTTGATTTGAACTTGGTATTATAAGAGTCAGTTAAAATATATCAGACCATAATATCTTCTGTGGTATTATTGACTTAATTAATATAGATTTTTGTATATATTTACTTTGTCTGTAATTATTTAATAAATGGATTTGTTAATCGTATACAATGTGACAAAACTTATTTTATTATTTTGTAATTTCTTCAGTCTTCAACTTGATCATTTACAAGGAACAAGACCAGAAAATACCGCCGCCGCTGGTGCCAGGTATCGCATTGACATTTTACTGTCGATCCTCGATACTTTCCCAAGAATCGATGGTATCGAGAATCGACTTTTGGTATCGACATATCCTTTATTAAAACCATTAAGAATACTACAATACAACTACATTGATTAAACAACACAATAGCAGAACCAATGTAAACACTGTGACAAGTGGGATCATTGTTGTAATGGAAGGTCTATACTGCTAGCAGTGACTGTACCATGAACATTTTTAGGTTAGGTTAAAGGGCACTAGACCATGAATTAGTATATTAAATAGATAGGACATCAGCAAACTTACCTTAGAAGACAAGTTCACTAACACCAGAGTAGTAGTAACAAACACAAAATGAAACAAACACATAATCTCAAAAATTTTCAATACCACTGGCATTTTCTTCAAGTGAGTAGAGAGTTTATTTTGTGTTTACTACTACTCTGGTGTTAGTGAAGTTGTCTTCTAAGATAAGTTTTCTGACTCTCCAATGTATGAATGAAGTCCTATCTCTCCAATGTACCATGAACATATGACTGCATGATAGACTGTGGGAGATAGAATCTGCCGCGCATGCTTTGTCCTCAAGCCTTTTACCATGGATTTATGTATATTCCTTGTGCATCACAGGATTCTCTCATGTGTTATGAGCATGTATCAACAATTTTCAAGAACATCTTTCTTAGATGCCATGGACAGTTTTGGTTCCGTTCATTACTCAGTCTTAGAGATACCACTGAGGATGCCACATCAAAAGATGGGCGAAAAATCTGGTTATCTTGTAAATAGTGTAGATAGCACCTTGACGTGGTTCTAACCAGAAAATATAGATTATAGTTGGTGAATGAATATAATTAAGTGACTCACACTACAGTATTGTATATAAACAATAATTCTTGCTCAGTTTTTATAACAAAACAATGAGTTTATTAAGAAAAACGTTTCAAAAACGAACTATCCCAATACATTGCCATATTAAAATAACTTTATGGTATTAAATACTCAAAAGTAATAGAGTAAACCCTTGTTTTAACGGACTTCGGATAGCTTGCAACTATATTACAGTATCTAAATTGATATATATTTGAACTGTACTGAAAGAAGTTTTATACAAATTAATTCATATAACGTGTAGTTTTCTAAGGAAACTTCAAATATTCCACATATAGTCATTATTATTATTCAATATATGATAAAACCTTTTATCCTTATGGGTTAATCATTTTTATACGTATTTATATATTTTATTGATTGTTGAGTTAACTGAGTTTTCAGCCTCGCAGTTTTGAGTAAAGTGTGGCAATCTCATAACAGCTTAGAGTAAATTCACCCGGATTTAACGGGCAATCGGCTTTAACAGACAAGAAACAACCCCATTTAGTCTGTTAAATCGAGAGTTTACTGTACAACAAACTGATGTGTGATCAGTTAAGAAACCACATCAAGCAATCGCTATTCCCCCTCCCTACAAGAGTTGTTATTATTTTAAGGCACTCAACACATTGACAAAAGTAATGTAGCCTTCTCACACAATGCACAATCCCCTCAACATTAAATACGGTAAGCAACAAAACAGTTAGGAGAAAACTTCACCAGGTACATACAGTTTTTGTCATTACAAAACAGTAATAAATTACATTATTTTAAGACACTTTTTATTACGTATTGTTTTTAGAACAACAACGCCCGTTAAAACAGAATGTCGCTTAACAAGGCTCTACTGCAGCACTATTTAGTGTTGTGTGCTGTATTAATATATGAAGTGTACTGGTGAATGAACACAAAATGTGTTTGAAAGACTAAAAATAATAGTATGACAAAATACTTCCTATACGAACAAGTTTGAAATGCCCAGTTCTACTTAAAAATTATGTGAGTCATTCCTAATCAGTTGAACACTGGATGAAGAGATCCAAATCTTTTCATCCGGGAAGGTATGGGCCGTATGGCATTTTCTTTATAAATGAAAATAATTTCCTAACCTACTTTTTTTTATATTTTTAATCTTTTAAACTAAAAGGTTTTTAATTCCTACTTTTTACCTTTCATTACTTGGTCTGCCACTACAGCTGATTTAAACTGCATTATATTTTATGGAACTTGCGCTCCACAACTGGATCCCCATTTAGCTGATAATTTGAGACAAAATTTAACGTTAGATGAACAAACTACGTGTGCATGTAAAAGCAATGCTTGTCGTGTTATGATATGGATCATAGATGAAATGAAAAATGCTTTATTTAATGAGGCAAAGTTAGGACCATTTGGTCCTCTCTTACACTTAAACTCAAACATCATGTTTTATGATAAATAGTGTAAGAAATAACACTTTCACAATACAGAAATAATTAATATTCAGGTAATAATCTAGTGGTTTAATATGGCTTATCTAATAAATATTAGTTCAAACATAACTCTATATTAATTCAAAGACTAAAAGATGCTTAACAATGGGAGGCAAACATGTTTAAATCCGGAAAATTATATATTTTTAAGATTTCAAAAATTGTTTGCGAATATTTTAGTCATTTTGAAAAGTATGGTAAAAATTACTACAACTGAATAGTATCTCATTGTCTCTGAATACATAGACTCATTGTCTCTTGATTTAAATTATTAATTAATTAATATGTTTAAAACTGGAAACATAACTACTTATTTATGTGTTCTACTGCAGGTATAATTCTTTAAATTATTATGAAAATTATGTACAGCCTAGTCTTTTATCATAATGAATTTGAAGATGTATATTTTGAAAACTATGATAAGTTAGAACAGTTTTATTTTGCCCTAAATTGATTTCAAGTTATTAAATTGGTTAATGATTGGAGTCATTAACATTTAAAATAAACAGCCAATGTAAAGAACTTTTTGTGCAGACAAACTCCCTAAACATTAAAATCCCAACCAATATATGTGTTTAATTAGTTTACTTTTTAAAATAAATTTAAAAAACTTAAGGAAATAATGTTTTGTGAGAATTTGTACATAGCAAAAATTTATTATTCATTTACAAAAACTATCAACTTAACACTATTGTTATACTACAAGGACTACTTTCCAATTTAAACTCACATTTAATATCACAAGATAAACAAAAATTAACAATAAATGCCTTTAGACCAAAGGCCGTCATTTCATGAAACATTACAAAGCTCGTACTTCAACCCTTAAAGTATGAATTACTACTATATCACATTTGAAATCAACATGTTTACTAACTCAGTCTTTATACTAGAAAGTTCAGTTTTATTGTCTATTTGAATTTCAACAAAATAATTCAGTCTTTTACAAATTTAAAGAGTGCCACACAACAATTTATGTTAAAAAACTCACAAAAATCACAATTTTACAAAAAACACTAAAATATATACTATTAATAAACACAAACAAATTTTAAACAGAGTAACATATATGAAACTGAACTCAAGCAAAACTATGTAAGGAATGGCACCAAAGGAATGTGTAAGGCACAGGTTTAGTTGACTTTGACTCCTTTACGAGGACGCCCCCTTCGGCTCCGTGTATTGTGTGCGGGGGAGGATGGAGGATCAGGATCCACAGAGTCAGTTCGGGGAGGTGGTGTGGAAGGTCGTGACTCGTCACTAGTCTCGCCGAGCTCCATGTGCTCTGTACGCTGGGGCTTGTCATAGGTTAGACACTTGCCATCAGGTTGGTCACCACCAACAGGTATGTTCTACCAGTCACCACCATACAAGCGTTAGTCCAAGGTGCGATCACAGCACAGTGCGCAAACAAAACAGGTGTTAATCAAATGAATAAATAATAAGGTGCAAAATAAAAATTAAAACAAAAGAGCAAGCAATAGGGTAAATAAATTGTCAAACATATTTAAATAAAAATGTGTTTCAAACACAAATTAAGATACCACCCAAAAATCAAAGGTAGTGAAAATTCAAATAATTTTAAAAATTAATCTCTACGTGCTGTTACAAAATAAACTCAAGTATAAAAACTACTCAAAAAGCTTCCTCCTCTAGCCTCTTCATTATTTCATCACATTATTATCTACGAGATACAATTTGCTACCAACACGCTACAGAGTGATTTATAAAATATAAAATAAAAAAAGAACACAATTAAAGGGGGAAAACAAAATGTATCTGCCCTTTGTTAAAGCTCCTAGCCAGTTAATGTTATAATTTAATTTAGTATACAAAAGCCAACACTTAATATGGTTTATTAGATAATTATTAAGGTTTATTAAGCAACCCTAACCCCATTTATTTTCTAACACTTAATTATATGTTAAGACCGATAATAACAACATGTTTATGTTAGTCAAATAAAATGAATCTAAGAAACTCTTAAGTATTCTTAACCTCAGTTTTGTTTATGACTGTAATAAGATCATTCTAAACATTTATATTACAGAATTAATCAAGTTGAAAAGAGTAAATTTTTTTTATTAAATTGAAGTGGAATATTATAGGAAATTACTTATTTATTAGTATGTTTACAGGTTAATTTTAAGGCACTAAGCCTATGATTATCACTAAAAAATGAAAGCAGCATATTTGGTTTACTGGTAGAAACACAAAAAAAAAAAAAACTAAAATAGTTAGTGAAATATATCAGGAACAATAGTACCTTCTTAAGTCAGTTAAGTTGGCAACACCTCTTCCTCCTATCTCAAATGTGATTGTGTATAACATATTTTAGTGACTGAAGAAGAGTCCATGGGCGCAGAAATATTTTACTATAATTCATCTTAATGGTGAGTGAGTGTTTTTATCTACATTTTACCAGACATGCTGCTTTCCTTTTCATTCATCATCTCCTAGAACTTTACATGTTGATAAATACTTCAGCACATTACTTGATAGTATTGTAGAATATATCTACATCCAGTATTGGATCCAGATACTTGTTTACTAGATATGGTGAAGAGAAACCGGAGGATACAGTAAGGGAAAATTAAGTGAAGAGGACTTAAGGGTACACAAGACTGCTGAGGATGATTCTATTCACTGTCAATATTTTATCAATTTTGATAAATCTCGTTTCTACCTAACACAACTGCATGGCTAAAGAAATTCTATTTATTTATATCTTGTGATCTGAGAATGTTGTATTGATGCTAAAACCATTGTATTGACTCCGTTTGTAAACACAGTACTGTGAAAGTAAACTATTACCTCGTTAAACAAGTCCCACATTTAATTGTAAAAAAATATGAAGATGAAGATAATCTAATTCGGGCAATGCCCAGACCAACAAAAGTATTCACCAACACCCAGAAAAAACTATGAAGATACATAAGAAATTTGGTATTATTGATCTCAGATACATACAAGTAGAATGGAATGAGGCTGGTAGAATAAACCTGGGTCTTTAATATGGAACTTGCGTCTATGTGAATTAACTTCAAAACAGTAGTAAATGAACATTTTTACTAAGCATTCTAAACAAGCAGATCTATTTTTTTTAAGTTATCGTAAGAATAAAATATCTCAATATGGTAACATAATTTTTCTAAGCCCTCGTCATTACATTTGATAACTCCCTTGAATACAAAACCAAAATGTATGTGACTACTCACTGTCTAAAAATATTAAAAACATACACAATCACCTACCAAAAGAGTAATTGAGTTAAAACTCTAGCATGCAACGCAACTGACCTTGATGGCTGTCTGCATGATGACGTTAGTGGCGTAAGATACCCCCTTAGACCCTAGGTGGAGCATAGTGTGGTAACCCTGCTCCTTCGCCTTGCTGATATACTCATCTATTTCCTGTAACAACGGCATTTCAAGTAAGTCAAGTTCATTGTGTTAAAAAGTGCAAATAATGTTAAACTTAAATCTAAATACTCGTATTAGCAACAAGTTACAGTATTGTACAATCAATGTGAATGGTGACTGGCATATTGTACAATCAATGTGAATGGTGACTGGCATATTGTACAATCAATGTGAATGGTGACTGGCATATTGTACAATCAATGTGAATGGTGACTGGCATATTGTACAATCAATGTGAATGGTGACTGGCATATTGTACAATCAATGTGAATGGTGACTGGCATATTGTACAATCAATGTGAATGGTGACTGGCATATTGTACAATCAATGTGAATGGTGACTGGCATATTGTACAATCAATGTGAATGGTGACTAGTTGGCATATTGTACAATCAATGTGAATGGTGACTGGCATATTCTTACTGCAAGTTTTTTCCACAGTTTTTACTCTCTATTTCTCAAAGTTCTTATAATAATAAATCTTTATTGTCATATGAATTTGTATAAATGTTTGAGAAAGTCAATATATAGCAATAAATGAATTTATTCCATCATAACCAGTACATAGTTATAATAAGAAAACAACCCGGAATTGACTGACCACTTTTATGAGTAGTGTGGTCAGTATAGGCAACAAAATACAACAGGTTTCTTGTCAGAGTCCAGATTATAGTAGCATGTTGTTATCAGCCAGGCTGCTCTCCGTGGCGTCTACACCTAACACTGATAAGGCACATAACAGGACCTGCCGCTATGCAAGACCGTACCTTCACTGCAATTCACAACTGCTGCAATTCACTTCAGCCTAGTATAAAAATATTTACAATTTCTTATTTCAATTATTACAATACTTTACCAAAAAAAAACCAAAATACATAATACCATTACAATACAACTATAAAACACAAATAAACAGAGAACACAACTTCTTTTTTTAACTGTAGAATAAGTTACAATTTTCATTTAGTAATAGAAAAGCTTTTAAATTACTACAAAACTTTCTAACGTTAATGGAAATTTTAATTTCATAAGGCAACTTGTTGAAACATTTTGGACCATTATACAGAAATGAATGCTTCAATCCGGACTTGTTAATCTTAGGAGTTCTAAACATTCTCCGGACTATGCTTCTGGTACCGTAGTTTAGGTCCTTTGTACCCAAATTACCACTTTTAGTGTAAACAAGTCTGAGGACTTTAAAAACAAACAAATGTTGTAATGGTAATATTTTCAATTGAACGAAAATCGGAAATGAGCTGTCTCGTATTCTCTTTGTGTGTAATTTATTCTCACTGCCAAGTCATAAATATTAATCTAAGCTTAACTAAATTATAATTACAGAAGTCAGTCATGAAATACAGTCATAATGGGCTTTCAAAAATTAATTAGTGTTTGCCAAAATGTAGATGCATAAAAACCATAGGAAAACAAATGAAGCATAGTAAGATACCACTGCAAAACAATAATCCATAAACAAACACCAAAACAACAAATAATTTAATGCACTTTAAACACTAACTAATTAATTCAAAACCCATACAAAATAATAAATAGATACAGATTTAATAACAATGTATGATACATAGTAGACAATAAATCATTAAAGTAGACCTACTAGTTTATACAATTTAAATTTCAAATAAAAAAGAATATGCAAAACTGTTTCCTATTTAAATATGTACTTAAATTGTGTCTAATTTAAAAACTATCTGCACAAAGGATAAAGGATAGAGGCAATAAAAAGGGTTGTTTAAAAGCCAGGAGTAAAATAGTATTTTAAATTTACTTTCAGGATGCTTTTTAATTAGGGGCACATCATATAGCTGAAGAGCTACTGTAGTGTGACTATTTATGGTTTTAGTTAGCCTACAATAGGCTATTGAAGCTAGTTCTTTACTGCAAGTATTATAGCAGCGAACTTCAGAATTGAACTTTAATAAATCAGAATTTTTCAGAACATTCCTTAACATCTATCACCTAACATCCAGAGTTAGGTCATAGATGTAAAGGTTGATAATGGTCAGAATTCCTTGACTAATAAAAAGTGGCTTGCAGTGTTCCAAGTGTTCCGAATCTGTAATGATTCTAAAGGCTTTTTTTGTAAAATTAAAATCTTGTAAATCTTAGAGCAATTCTGCCAAAAAATGAGGCCATATCTAAGTAAAGATTGAAAGTAAGCAAAATAAATTGAGCGTACAAAATTTTTTGGAATATGAAAGATAAGGCATCTCAGATGATAAAGAACCCTAGAAAGCCTGACAGATAGTTGTTCTATATGTGGTGTCAAATTCAATTGAGAATCGAGCTGCACCCCAAGAAACTTGACAGAAGACAAAAATTCTTCTTCGAGATCAACAAGTTCAGTATTATTAAGATGTTTTAATGTAAATAGAATATTTTGGGATTTACTCTTCTTTAAAAGAAAACCGTTGGACTGAAACCAAAGGGAAGCATCTAAAATTGTGTTTTTAACTATTTCATTTCATTCTTTTAAATTGTTGCCAATGCTTATGAAAGTCGAGTCATCTGCATAGAGGATTGTTTTAGAGTTAACAGAGAGGGGCAAATCATTTATTGTAATTAGAAAAAGGAGGGTGCCAAGACAGTAAATTTAAAACCCTGACTTGGTTCTGTAAATGTAAGCCTTAAAATATGTTTTGAGTACAGGAGAACCTCTGTGGTCATAACAATTCATTAATTGAGATGAGTTGTTGAATTTATCAGTGCTGGCCCCTTAACCCATTGCGGGCGATGAAAACTCAAGGCACACTGGACTCAACAGCATGAGTTATTTGCCGCATCAGCCAATCCCGTGAACGGTTCACCGTGTCCTAACAGATTATGTTCTACTGTCATTCACTGAATATCTTTATTACTTTATAAAAACCAAGTATTGTTATATTTTGATTGATATTGTATATTCTTGGATACTAATACTTAATTAGTTATTTTTAAATTTATTTCTGAACATAAAACATCTTTTACATAAATTACAAAACTTTTTCTCGTTCATTGAATGAAACAAACTAAATTAACGAAAAACAGTGTACACTTTTGGGCGCTATCTACCAGTGTTGAATATAGCTACAAATAAAGTTACTGATTGACTCCAATAATACGCTTTCTAATGGCATATATAAGAATTACTAGTAGTTTGTGTTACACAAATACCGAAAACGCAGCTTATGCGTCTTTCAGCTTCCGATCCACTATCAGTGATGACTCACTAGCTACGTCCATCGCCCACAATGGGTTAAAGCATCACCTTCAGTTCCTATCATTTACACTAATATAAAACGAATAGGAAGGATAGCGCATCAGTAAACTTACTTGAGAAGTCAAGTCTACCAACACAATGCAAACACACAAACAAAACATAACACAAATGTTCAGTGCCAAAGGCACCTTCTTCAGGTGAGGAGAGAAACTGACTCAGTTCCAACTGTCCCCTTCCCTGCTTATTTTGTAACATGTTCAATGGGCATGGGAGGAATCACTTCATCGACGTGTGCCATCAGTGCGTGTGGAAGTGATCCATCCAACCATAACATTATTGTTTTGTGAAGTCAGCCACTTTTAAGTTGTTCTTGTAAGCGGACCATGTTATTGTTGTTTGTTCCCAAATATTTTAGTAACATTTTGGCTGCCTTCATTTTCCCTTTCCATTTTTTTTTTTTAGTTATATAGTAGTGTATAATAAATAAATAGTGCACATACTGGTGTGTAAAGATAAACATAAATCTCACTGGGGCTATTGGAATTAATTCACAGCTAAATGCACCTGTCCTTCACAGCCACAGATACATTCGTCTAATAATGAAGCAGAGCTATCACCATATTCCCAGTACCATTGTACATGTATATGGGGTGTGGGTAGGTCAGTAACAATGTACATGTATGGGTGGGCGGATTGTCAGTACCACTACATGTGTATGGGTACGTGAGTGGTTAAGTACTCAACTTCAAAGTTGTGTGTATTCCTCACTTTTATACGAACTGGTCCATAATCGGGTCAGCGAACCATGTTATATATTATGTTACGTTAAATAACGCCCATCTCTATTAGTAGCAGGCTTAACCCTTTTAGTGCTACAGCATCGCTGTCAGCGATTCCACAGTTTAGTCTTAAAGTGAGAGAATCGCTGCCAGCGACTATCCGTATTTCGTATATTATGCCGTATGAAATTAATGTTACTGGCTGCTACGATCGTAGTTGTGTTCCAAAAGCTTCAAGGTATTGCTTTTTCACTGTTTCGTTGTCTTTGGGATGGTTATAATTATCGCTTTGGAGAAGAATAATACTTGACCAGATTGTTTGTTTACGTTTTCAAGCTAGTCTGCTGCTAGTATGCTAGTGCTGTGTTAGAAGTATTGTTTTGCCGTGTAATATAATTTGTATTACTGTTTTATAATTAGTATTGTGTTTATCAGTTTTATATTATATCTTAGTGTTTATAGTTAAGTTTTGTCTTGTAAATAAACATACAAATTTTTTTGTTTTTCTTTTTCGTTTTTCAGTTATAAAAATTTTTATTTCGGCCAAACATTGGGTACATATTTATTCTCCAACTTATCCTGAACAATATGAAAAAAAATGTATAAAGATATCTGTTCAAATAAGTATGGTATGATTTTTTTTCTGAACTTCTGCATTTTCGGCTAAATTTGGCTAGCATTTTTGGGTATGTGAGTGAGTAATAAGCCATAGCACCAAAAGGGTTAATACTGTCCATTAATAAAAAAAACTAAATATAAATGTTAAACACTGTTAGAATATAAAGGCAAGTAACAGATTTTAACTAATAATACCTCTCCAAATCAATATTAACTCTTAACTTTCAGCTCTCAATGAACAAATAATTGTTGTGATCTGTGACACTATATTTTTGTTATTTAATCCACTTTATATAATGTTTTATATTCTAATTCCTGATTTAAGTTCGTACTTGAATCCAGCCTGTATTATCAATTTATATCATAAGTACAATACTAAATTAAAAGCTTAGAATTAATTGTTAACTACAATAAAAACGTTTATTTTTTCTTTTGTTGCTAGTGCCCACCTGCTCACGCCTGATGAGAGCTGGATGCACAAAGTTCCTGTAGAGGATACTGGAACCCTTGGTGGCCGGTGACAACAGCCATACCACTAACACCACTTTAATTTCATAGTAGAATGGGAACCTGCACATATTAGAACATAAATTACATAATAGAACTCAGTTTAGTTATGAAATTGTTAAGAATGTAATAAATAATATACAGCACACTATTTATTTTAAATATAGGGTAGTTTTAAAAACAAAAACCATCTTTTTTCATTTTTTTAAGTGTATACTGTCAAAAAACATCTTCAATATCGCTAAATGTAATTTTCATATTGGAGAGATAGGAGAGATTGTGTTTGTTACTACTACTCTGGTGTTAGTGAACTTGTCTTTTAAGGTAAGTTTGCTGATGTCCTATCTCTCCAATATACTAATTCCTGGCCTAGTGCCCTTTAACCTAACCAAAATATAATTTTCAAAATATAGAAAAGACTAAACTTTGTATAAGACAAAAAATTATAAACTTTTAAAACATTATTTACACTCTTAAACAATAGAATAGCCACCGATCATGAAATAGCCATGTCCACACTTATGGGCTTACACGTTCAACTTTCGTTGTTTCAACGTTCCTTTCAACATTGTTGCATGCCTTAACAACTGCGCTCTGACAAGTGCCTTTTCCCTGTCCACATTCATACCTCACTTCAGTGCAGTGTGTTCAAGATGAATGAAGATGACACGGTTTTCTTACGAGATCTCAGTGCTTCATACATAGTATTAAGTAAAGAAACTTTGAAAATTGACACTATCAATTTGGATGAATAATTATTTTTAAACTCGTAATGTTTGTAATGCAAAGGATTTATAAGCTAGTGGTAATTTCTTATTAAAAAATATTACAAGAACGTCTAAGGACAACTTTAAAACTTTTTTAGTATTATCAGACTATCAATTGAAATATCAGACACTCATTTTTGAAAAGTGATATCACCAGAAATTAGGTTAGCGATTACTGCACTTTGTGGTTCCTGGCAACTGGCGATAGCTATTCTGGTGATAACTTACAGGAGTGCTAAGGACAGGCGGCTATTTCACGGTCCAGCACTCACAACACTTTTATAAATAATAAATCAGTATAAATCATGCAGCATATATATACAATAAAATTTATTAAATATTCAAATTTTTAACATCAACGACTCGATAACATGAATTGCCTGATGTTTATGACACTATTCAGTGCCGAGAAAAAGTTACTTCACTAAGTTGATTAAAACAATTTTTTTTTTCATATGTCAAATAGACTTAAACTTTGAAAATTGGTTGTCAGTTAATGTATCTAAATTTTATAAAAGTTTCACATACTGTATGTCTAATGGGTAGTTTTCATTTTGCGATTTTTTCAAATTTTACAAAACAATCCAAATGTGTGAAATGGTGGTAGTTTATTCCCCTAACAGATTTTAAAAATTTGAAAGATGATAAAAAATGTTAAACCTACATAGATTAACATAAAAATAAACAAGGAAATTTATAATGTTAGTTTAAATTTGTTATGCCCAGTGGTTATTGTGCAGCGTTTGTTCGAACTCAGGTAACCATAATTTTAAATGACAGTAGGCAAGATGTATTGTTTGAGGCGTATAGCTGTGCCCAATGATCTTGACATGTTGGGTTATGATTAGAGGAGGAATGGGGTTAAAGCAAAGCATTTCTAAAAATATGGACAGTCCAGCTAGATCGATTTGATTGGTAGCAAAGAACAGTTGATTGATGAATCAAATTGAGGCAAAATATACTAAACAATACAACCTGAACGGTAATTTTTGTAACAAAATTGCAGTTGTTTGAGGATCATGATTTTTAAAAAATTATGCTTACCACAAATGTTATTCTAAACTTTTAAACCTTTTAGTGCCAGAGGAATTTTCAAAGCTGCTCTCTGCCAGTGCCAGAAGGTTTCAATCAGTTTCTACAATGTTCCATTAAATAATTCATATCTCTGTTATTTATTACATAAAATTAATAACTTTTATACCTGATTTAACATAAATAATCAGTCTATTAAAATAAAATACTTAAAATAGCCTTATACTATATATGCTTTTTTTATTAAAAATATAGATAGATAGATAGATAGATAGATAGATAGATAGATAGATAGATAGATAGATAGATAGATAGATATTTAATGCCATTAGATATTTCACAAAATACATTGGCTTAGTCATAAGATACAGACAGCACTGGTCTACTCTCTAAAGTCCATTTCTGTCCATTTCTGCGTCACAAACTCAGTTACAGAATAAAATGGATGCTTGATTAAGAATTCCTGCAGAGTCTTTTTAAAATCTTTCTTGTCAAGTTGTCTAATTTCTAACGGAATTTTATTATACAATTTACTAGCCATTATTAGTGGACTCTTATCACTTTTAATTAGTCTAACCTGAGGCAGGTTTACATCATTGCAATATCTTGTCTCATGGCTATGGATCGCTCCTCTCAGCTCAATTTTGTTTAAATTTGCTCTTAGGTAGAGCAAACATTGCAATATATATAAAGAGTAGAGGGTTAGTATTTTAAATTTTAAAAAAACCCCTCTGCAATGTTCAAATTTATTAATCTTAGCCATAATTCGTATGGCTTTTTTTTGTAATAAAAATACTTCCTGAGCATGAGAGGAGCCTCCCCATACAATAAGGCCATATGACAAGTGAGGTTGAAAAAGCCCAAAATATGCCTGCCGGAGACTATCCTCATCGATTTCCCCGCAAAGTCGTTTTAAGGCATACACACTTTTGCTTAATATTTTTTTTATTCTAATTATGTGGTGATGCCAATTTAGTAGTTGGTCAAATATTATACCAAGAAAAGGAGGATTAATATTGATATTATCAGTGCTAGGTATTTCTTTTAAGCTGAACACCACAGTTTTAGTCTTTTCCGTATTTAGGGCCAATTTATTTGCAGCCAACCAATTTCCAACAATATCCAAATTTGATTTTGAGTCCACTATTGCCTGGCTGCAATTTTTATGTCTAGTGATGACAGTAGTGTCATCTGCATAGAGTATTACTCCTGCAGGCACATTAACACTGAGGTCATTAATAGTTATTAGAAATAGCAGAGGCCTGAGGACAGAGCCCTGAGGCACACCGCTATTTACTGATAAATGACTAGAGGTACTATTACCAATTACAACATATTGGATTCTTTCCTCTAAATATGTTTTAAACAAATTCAATGGAGTATCTTTGATATTGTAATATTCTAGCTTTCTTAGTAGGATTTCATGCGACACTCGATCGAAAGCCTTGCTTAAATCGCAATAAGTGACTGCAGCAAACTCCTTCTTTTCAAAACTATCAAGAATCTTATCGACTAAACTGATTATGGCATCAGCAGTGGATAGGCCACTCCTAAAACCAAACTGATCTTTACAAATAAGATTATAACTTTCCAAGTAAAATATCAGCTGTTTCGAAATAATAAGTTCAATAACCTTAGAAAATACAGGGACTATTGCTATAGGTCTATAGTTGCTAATCTGATCCCTTTGTCCTTTTTTATAAATTGGATGTATCTTACTAATTTTAAGTATATTGGGAAAGATTCCCTGGTTAAGTGATAAATTAATTAACCTAGTCAATACCTTAATGTAGCAAGATACTGTTTGTTTTACCAGTTCATTGGTCAAACCAAAGTGGTCTTTACTTTTTTTGCATGCCAGACTCTTAACGATATTTAAAACCTCAGTTTCAGTTACAGAAGTGAAGACAAACTTTACATTAAAATCAGGTACAATAACATTACTTAAAAATAAATTAAAATTATGTACAATATTATTTACATTAATAACAGGTGTATTGTTTACAATATTTACAAAATAATCATTATATTTATCAGGGGAGATCACGTTTTCACTAATGCCATTATTTTTAAAGGTATGATTATTTTTTTTATTATTAATTAATTTCCACAATGTTTTGCTCTTATTGCTAGAGCTGTTAATATACTGTACATTTGTTTTGATCTTAGCTTCTTTAATTTGTTTACGATAAAATGCTTTTTCCCTTCTATATAATTCAGATAAGTTAGTATTGTCAGGTCCATTTACTCTACTAAGTTCATATAAAAAATCTAACCTATTTTTTATTTGCCTTAACTCATTGTTGTACCATCCAGTTTGTTTAGGCCTATCATTTTTATTTAGGCTTACTTTAGATTTATTTTTAACTTGTTTGGTAAAACTTAAATGGTAATAATATTCTATAGTGCTAATAAATTCATCAAAATTTTCGTTAACATCATTTGAAAGAAAAATATTTGACCAGTATTCTTTTTTTAAATAGTACTTAAATTCATTGAGACTAGCCTCAGTAATTTTAGTAACTAATTTAACATTAGGCCTATTGTCTAATTTTAATCTAGGTGTTCTATCTCCGATAGTCCTGTTACTTATGTTACTGTTGATAGGTATCGAGATTAGCTGCCCAAGGTGATCACTGACATGTTTATTAAACACATCAATGTCAAAACTACCAGGTAGCGAAGTGAAGATATTATCCAAGCAGCTAGATCCACGAGTAGGTTGTAAAATTGTCCTCTTTAATCCGTACATCTTAGCAAGGTTAACAAATGATTCTGTTTTCTTTTCACTGGCAAGAAAATTGAAATTGAAATCTCCACACACAACTGAGTATTTATTTAAACGGTTTATATAACAGAACAATTGTTCAATTACTTCTAGAAAGACTTCAGGACTGCCGTTTGGACTTCTGTATACCGACACTAATAATAAATTTATATCATGCAGTTCTACGCATGCAATTTCACACTCCATTTCTACTGATAGTTTATTTAAATCATGTCTTACCTTGTAATGGGATGGGTCGTACCTACTGAAAATGGCAACACCGCCATGTGTTTTGGTTGAGCGACAGTAACTTGTTGCTAGGTTGTAGTGCTCACCGATATGACATTCCTCAATTTCCAGGTTGCACATCCAATGCTCACTAACACATAGGTAGTCCACATTCAAATCACAGGCTACAGTCTCCAAGATTCCAACTTTATTAGATAAACTTTGCACGTTCTGATGGTAAATTCTAATCGACTCCACGTTTTTAACAGAGTCCATCAGGTTGTTTTTAGTTTCTGACTTCCTTCCCAGTTTAAATTTCCAGTATGTTTCTTGGGTTTGTTAATGAAATTTGCAACAAATATATCACTAGGCCAGAAGTCCGGAGAGTATATCTGCTGCAGATGTTGTGATGGAATTCCCACTTTAAATGATGAGTAATCTAGTGGATACTTTGAATCAATTTTTTCAACAATATAATTTCCACTTAAACTCTCATTTAGAAATCTTTTGACATCCTCACACTTTGTTTCTGGGCTAAATCTGGAGACAAACAGAAACAGTTTTTTGCCCACAGTACACAGGTTATGTTTCATAGTAGAACTGCCGTTGCCAGTTATAAACTTTCCTCTTCTTTTCAGACGATTGGTTTTCACCTCATCTTCCAAGGTAGGTGGTCCACGACTAGATTTGTTGTCTTTATACTTTTGTTTTTTAGTTTTATACATCTGGAAATCCCTTCCGTTGACTTTTAAACTAGATTCAGTATCGAGTTCCATATCGGCTGCAGACTCTTCTGCCGTGCTGTCCGAGTCAGCTGATTGTTGATTTTGTATTTCATTATTCCTCAATAATTGCATGTCTACCATACCGTTTCCATTAGTTTCATTTTCAGTTTCATTATCGGTGATAACTACTTGAGTCAAATCCCTATTGGTAATTGGAGTTTTAGTTTTAATATTGATTTTCTTTTGAAAATTGAGATTTGGCATTTTATTATTCGTATCTTTATTGTTATTATTTGTCTGTTTTACCTTACTTGCGTAGGATTGACCTCTGACGTCGTCATTAGTTAATAAGCTGCTTAAGGCGTCTGCTTGGCTAGCTACCGCTGCCTTCAATTTTTCATTTTCACAGGCTAGTTTATTTAATTGTACACTGAGATCCTTATGGTTATTAGTCAAATTAAATATTTGATCAGTTAATATCTTTATGTGTTCAAAACACTCGTATGAGTTAACATCTTCAAGATGAAGAATCGTCTTCTTATCAAATGAGGTTATCTCCACATCGTTGTTGACGTCTGACCGGCACTTGTCACATTTAAAAAACGCCTTTGATCCAAGCTTTTTGAATAGTTCGTATTCATCATCTGATACACTTTCACATAAACTATGATTCCATTTATTACATTTGAAACATTTCAACGCACTACTATTTTTAGAGACATTTTTATTACACGCTCCACATTTGATAGACTTACTTATCGGCGCCATCTTGTCTCCTGACATGATATAAAAAGTGTGTTGTATCTTTTTTCTTTGGGCATCCTTATGACCATGATAAAAATATGTGGGCTCTATTAAATTACTTTACTGTGAAAAGAATTTTGTTATTAACATCCTGTTAAAATTTCACAATAATTTGTCGACAAATAAAGTTATAGCAATTTTTAACTTGTTCAACACAGCTGTAAAATATAGCTTGTTCAAAAAATAGCTTTTTTCTGACAGGTTTTGAAACCTTTTATATCAAAATACAACTAAATATTATACAAACATACAACAACCATGGGTTTTTGTTAAAGTAAATGTCAAGAAATAAGAAGATATTCCTAAATCAATAAAGTTTATTTTTGAATTTTTAAATGAATTTTGTTTGTGATGTCCTGTTAACTGGACGTTGGCACTAAAAGGGTTAAGATAAAAATTACAATTCACTCACGAACACCAGTATTCTTTTTTATTCTCAGTGGGACAGTACAACTGTAAACAAACAAAGGTCATGCGCACAGCTAGATCCCCCCCCCCCCAGTGTAGTGATACCAGTGTCGACTGTGACAAGATATTATTTATGTTCCTCATGTTATGGTCCTCAACTGTACCAAAGAGAATACCTCATAATAGCTTGAGTGAAATAACTATTTAAATATAACCCGTGATTTATGTCTGTAAATCTTTGATGGCGGGGGGGGGGGGATGTAGGATTTTGATTAGGATTTCTTTGCTCAACTGGATGGTATAGACTATCCTAACAGCTACCTCGTTTTGTACAGTAACACTTTTAGTTTACAACGTTCAACCAATCATAACATATCTGTACAATCTATGCAACTATAAGCAACAGCTACCTCGTTTTGTACAGTAACACTTTTAGTTTACAACGTTCAACCAATCATAACATATCTGTACAATCTATGCAACTATAAGCAATGTTAAACTATAAAGAGGGAAAACTGCTTTGGGCCTTTATTGGTTTAAAATTATATTTAGATGAAGTCAGAAATCTTTGCACAAACAGCCAAAACTATGTTAAAACAATGTTTAAAAAAATTATTCCGCAAATAATTAGTCCTGTATTTGTTTGATTTTAGTCATTCAACCATTTCTTCAAGAATCTCTTTTCTTTCTTTATATCTCTTCACTAAAATAGATCGTAAAACATCTTACGTATAACTTCTTATACCCAACTTCATGTTGAATGGCATTATGATAATTCAATTGTTTGCAAACACATAACATGCTAATTAAGAAATTACAATGACAAGGTTAACGACTACAGTATGCTTTTAAATCTGCAACCACAAAAATGCAAGCATACATGTATCACCAAAACGTTTTTGACGCTTGATGGAGAATTAAGTACCCAAAACTAGATGCTTTATTTTAGCATTTAATAAACTACAAAGGTCAATCAAATTTTTCAGAACGTATGGTGTTACTGATTATTGATGATCAGTTTTTCAATTGAATATCATGTGAAGCATATTAATAGCGTAATATTTCATGGAAGGCTTTGAGGGGAACATTATGTACTCACTTTTCTATCTGCCACATATAAACATGGTCCTATGTACTGTTTACTGTTCTCTTCATATGGCACACAATTAGGAAAACAGCAGTCTCGAAACTACTTCTCATCATTCATTAACAATGGTCTCAAATCAAGTTTTATTTTCTGTTCTCCCTTTAAAATAATCCTTTCTTTAGTCTGAATCTCGCCAACTGATCACATTGCTTGATATCAAATCTCCAACTAAGTTCCTTGGCATCTTTCTGGATGCTGACTTTTCCTGGGAAACCCACATACGAGAAAAATGTTTGTATCCAAAGTTTGCCTCTCATCCATCTTAGCCAAAAAGCATTGCTCAATGTTTATTTTGCTCATTTGGAGTTGGCACCGACATATGGGAATATTTGTTGGGAGCTCTCAAGTGCAGCACACTTTGATTGAATATTTAAAATTCTCTATTTTTAAGAAATTAAAAATTTTAACTGGCTGCATGATTGGATATGAATCCTGTATATGCGTTAAAAATAATGAAAGCCATTTCATTAAAAATGTTTTCTATCACAACCATCCCACCCAAAGTGTCAATAAATTAGTAGTTGTACATGTATGACCATATTTAATAAACTATCACAAAACATCGAATAAGAAAGCAGGCCAATTGTTTCTATACAAAATTTGAAGTAACATTTAACCAAGAAATGTACATCCGCTTCATTTTTTTTATGTACAGAGCTTCATTTACAGCATGTGAGACTCGGTATACTACACATAAAATATTGATGTGTTCATTTTAAAAAACAATGTAGGCCTACTAATAAATAATTTTATTTAACATATATTAAGGCATAATAAACATCATATTAAGGCCAATTTAAGTATCTGATATACAATGAAATGAAAAGATATGCTCCTTTCATTTCACTAGACTTATAGATTATGGAGGCCTAATATGTCTTGCCCTAGTAATATTGCTAAAACTCGGAGGTAGAATTATTCCATTGGTAGAGGTCTTATTACTCCTGTTATCTCTCTCACATCTATACTGGCTGGGTATCACCAACACACATCTATAAGAAGTGAAAAGAGGTTGTGAAATTGTCAAACTTGCTGTAGCAGACAAAACGAGTTTAGCACAACCTTGTACGCCGTTTCTATTCTCTCTCTCTCTCTCTCATTCTCTAGACAATTTGTAATCTTCCCTCTCTCTATTCTCTCTCTCTCTCATTCTCTAGACAATTTGTAATCTTCCCTCTCTCTATTCTCTCTCTCTCTCTCATTCTCTAGACAATTTGTAATCTTCCCTCTCTCTATTCTCTCTCTCTCTCTCATTCTCTAGACAATTTGTAATCTTCCCTCTCTCTATTCTCTCTCTCTCATTCTCTAGACAATTTGTAATCTTCCCTCTCTCTATTCTCTCTCTCTCTCTCTCTCATTCTCTAGACAATTTGTAATCTTCCCTCTCTCTATTCTCTCTCTCTCTCTCATTCTCTAGACAATTTGTAATCTTCCCTCTCTCTATTCTCTCTCTCTCTCATTCTCTAGACAATTTGTAATCTTCCCTCTCTCTATTCTCTCTCTCTCTCATTCTCTAGACAATTTGTAATCTTCCCTCTCTCTATTCTCTCTCTCTCTCTCTCTCTCATTCTCTAGACAATTTGTAATCTTCCCTCTCTCTATTCTCTCTCTCTCTCTCTCTCTCTCATTCTCTAGACAATTTGTAATCTTCCCTCTCTCTATTCTCTCTCTCTCTCTCTCTCTCATTCTCTAGACAATTTGTAATCTTCCCTCTCTCTATTCTCTCTCTCTCTCATTCTCTAGACAATTTGTAATCTTCCCTCTCTCTATTCTCTCTCTCTCTCATTCTCTAGACAATTTGTAATCTTCCCTCTCTCTATTCTCTCTCTCTCTCTCTCTCTCTCTCATTCTCTAGACAATTTGTAATCTTCCCTCTCTCTATTCTCTCTCTCTCTCTCTCATTCTCTAGACAATTTGTAATCTTCCCTCTCTCTATTCTCTCTCTCTCTCTCATTCTCTAGACAATTTGTAATCTTCCCTCTCTCTATTCTCTCTCTCTCTCTCTCTCTCTCTCTCTCTCTCTCTCATTCTCAAGACAATTTGTAATCTTCCCTCTCTCTATTCTCTCTCTCTCTCTCTCTCTCATTCTCTAGACAATTTGTAATCTTCCCTCTCTCTATTCTCTCTCTCTCTCTCATTCTCTAGACAATTTGTAATCTTCCCTCTCTCTATTCTCTCTCTCTCTCTCATTCTCTAGACAATTTGTAATCTTCCCTCTCTCTATTCTCTCTCTCTCTCTCTCTCTCTCTCTCTCTCTCTCTCTCTCTCTCTCTCTCTCTCATTCTCTAGACAATTTGTAATCTTCCCTCTCTCTATTCTCTCTCTCTCTCTCTCTCTCATTCTCTAGACAATTTGTAATCTTCCCTCTCTCTATTCTCTCTCTCTCTCATTCTCTAGACAATTTGTAATCTTCCCTCTCTCTATTCTCTCTCTCTCTCTCTCTCTCATTCTCTAGACAATTTGTAATCTTCCCTCTCTCTATTCTCTCTCTCTCTCATTCTCTAGACAATTTGTAATCTTCCCTCTCTCTATTCTCTCTCTCTCTCATTCTCTAGACAATTTGTAATCTTCCCTCTCTCTATTCTCTCTCTCTCTCATTCTCTAGACAATTTGTAATCTTCCCTCTCTCTATTCTCTCTCTCTCTCTCTCTCTCTCATTCTCTAGACAATTTGTAATCTTCCCTCTCTCTATTCTCTCTCTCTCTCTCATTCTCTAGACAATTTGTAATCTTCCCTCTCTCTATTCTCTCTCTCTCTCTCTCTCTCTCTCATTCTCTAGACAATTTGTAATCTTCCCTCTCTCTATTCTCTCTCTCTCTCTCTCATTCTCTAGACAATTTGTAATCTTCCCTCTCTCTATTCTCTCTCTCTCTCTCATTCTCTAGACAATTTGTAATCTTCCCTCTCTCTCTCCAATCTGCTGCGCTGCCCTCTCAGTCGTACCGTCCTCTGTCTCATACTAGACTGCCACGTAACAAGCTGAACCTAGTGGGAGCCACTCCAAGGTAGCAAAATTAGAAAAAAATAGTCTAGCTTTTTGCTTCTTATAGACATGTATTCATTGATATCACTTATTATAAACAGGCTATTTTAAGTGTTGCTCACCAAAAACTTAGGAACAAATCAGTGACAGTCTCCGCACACGTAAAGAGAGCAAAAACAATCCAGTACATCATCCATTTCACCTGAAACGAGAAGCAACTAATTAATTTACAAAATACCTCGTGAAACTAGACAATTATCTAAGAAATGCCAAATTATGTTGACATTTTTTATTTTGACAGAAGACTTACAACTTATTTTTATGAAAATTGTTAAGATTTTCTGGTGAGACAGCAATCAAAGAAGTCTAAATAATATTGTTTCAACAAATTTTTTTCTCTGCCTTTTTTTACTTAAGTTTATACCACATATTAACAGATAATGAAGGTCTATTGCGAAATGTTCCTGAAACATTTTTTATTATGAATGTTTCATAATGTGTTTTACTGAATTATTCACCTATATTTCAAATTTGTTAGTTAAAATATTAATAATTAGTGTTAATAAAGCTCAACTTTATTGGTAATCTAAAAAAATTAACAATCATGTTAACAATTATGTGCCATAGTTTTAAAATGCAAATTAGTCCTGCATGATGAATGAATGCACACAAAATTACAGAAAACATGATACACAAGAACTTAACATGTGTCTAAAATAGTACAGGGCCAAAAGGCAGAAGAAGCAAATGTCATCAAGAAAAGATTCATTTAAGTGAATGGCTGTTAAACAAAACATAACTTTTTCACTTTCTTGGTTTTTAAAACTCAGAATATATTATAAATAATTGACCGACGACTAACCATTTTTGGTCAGCTATAGAAAGATATATCTTAGTTGATGATTTCCAATGTGAAATGGTCTCTAGAAAATTTTATCGATGTCAGGAGCTGCATCCAGTGGAATCCCGACTTGATCAACAGGTTTTTGTGTATAGTGTGGCTTACTGATGGAGGAGTCTACCATGAATAAACCGGTATGGGCAGAAGAAGACTTTCATGAATAAAATGTAATTATATATTATTCTTTGTATATTTTTAAGTTTTAACCACCTGATAGGATAATTAATAAACCTGACAGGAGAATTTCACATGTTAATTGTTAGGGATTGGGGTTGCAATATTTTGTCTGAGTTGACATATCATAAAAACATAGAGAGCTGAAAATAATGATGGGGAAAACTAAAAAAATTAGCTGCACACAGCGCATAATTAAATAGGAAAATATGAAATTTTATAGAATATTAAAATAATTCTTAAAGCTAGGCCTAATGAATATAAATTTGCATATTTTGACCTTTTTTCTAGCAGAATATGATTCTCTACAGCTTTCTAATTGAGATTTTATTTCTATTATGAACCATTTGGAAGATATAAAGGAATGTTTAATGAAAAATGAGAGGTAAGTCAGTTTTCATGAATTTTTACTTTCTGGTGCGTGTATCTTAATTTCTTATCTAGGAGGATATACAGAATATAAGAAATATGAAGAAGATCTGAAGTTGAAGAAGATTTCATCAGCTTTTATTTCTAATACATTCCTCTAGGTTGCACGTTTTCAAAATAGACGTGAAAACCTGAAAAATGGCAGCCTACCTTCTTTGTTCCCCCTTTCAACGTTCACCTCCTAGAAGTGAGGACTTCTAACATATTTACCTTCTAACTAGTCCAAACAGTTATGAAATCAAATTTTCTGCTTTTGACCATTCCTTCTAGAATCATTTATTGGCTAGATCGATATGTACAGTAAAGCATACAATTACAATAATCTTTAACAAGCCCTATTGTTCCATTTTATTACTTTAAAAAAATTAAGATTATAATATGAAAAAATGCTTCTAGAAAATTAAGTATAATAAAAACACTTACATATTCTTTGACATTCTTTGTTCTGACTGCTTTGTAGGAGGCGTATGCAGGATACAGAGTCCCAAACAGCAATCTAAAAACAGAATAGAAAAATCCCATTGTTAGAACACCAGCTGGTCTGCAAATGCTATTTGATGGCCAAACAGCAACGAGTGTGGAAGCTGAAATGATGAGGTTTCATAGAGCACGGCACAAGACACATAGCCCACATAGTTATGATGCTGTAACAAGTGGAGCAGCGTTCCAGTCAATGACAGCAACAGGCCAGCTGTAAAATTAGCTGAATTGCATAATTGACTCTTCAAATCACAAGTCATCAAGTTGGCCTTGGGCGACTGAGGAGCTGGGCTCAATGTCACCTTCAGGCGACTTTCTACCCACACATGGTCCTAAACTACTCAAATGTACTCAAACAATCTAATATATTTCATTCATTTAACAAAGATTAATGAGAGAAAAACTAAAAAAAATTAAATGTACTAAAAACGCAGTATAAAATATATTGAAGAGATTGTGTGAGATGTTACAATAAAAAGAATTGGAATTTAAATTTTATTGTTTTTTTTCAATCTTTATACAGTAAGATAACTTTTAAATAGTAAACCTTAACCCTTGTATGATTCTTAGAAACTACATTTTATAAGATGATATAAAGATACACTGCAGTATATCTTACTTTAAAAATCTAACAGTGTCTATCTTGTGTGTGTTATCATGCAAAACCTACTGCTGAAATTTTGCATGGAGATTCTTAGGGTCTCTGGTTAACACAGGCCTATCTTTATTTTGAAATTCCATCAGGGCAAAGTATTAGGGTTCATCGTATTGGTTATAAACACCAAACTAATGACTGTATAGCTGTAATTTCTGTACCAGCTGAATCTGTTAAACAAAATAAGCTGATTGGGAATTAAAATAGTTATAATTAGCTAATTTTATAAACGAAAAAATATAATATTTTTAACAAGATTTGGTCAAATTCCTTTAGCTGAACGCTAAACGCAAACTTTTTCTATTACCGAATATCCATAAAGGAGATATGAAAGATGTTGCAGGACGTATTAAACACTCATCACACAATATGTCCTAGGCGCATTCTCCACATAAACTCACAAAGATATTGTGTAGGTTAGGTTAAAGGCAAGTTCTTTCATTACAAATGAATCTAATAACAACATGTTCTTGTAAATATATAAGTAGCTTAGGTAGTTGGCATAGAAAAAATTTTGGATTTGGCGGGCAGCTAAAGGAATTTAACCAAGATTTTTTTAACTTATGTATTTTATTGTATCTTTAGCTACATTTCACACAAAAAATAACATTTTATCATGGCTCCTAACGGTTTTTATCATATGCGAAGATTTTCAAAATATCCTCCGTTTACCCTCTTACACATGCAAAGTCTTATTCTGAATTCCCTCACAGTCACCTTCAAGTTCAGTTTATCCTGTAGGAATTGAGAAGCTGTCAAAACCCTATTCCTTTACTCTTCTATATTTCGAAATGGTGTGCGATAAACTTGTTGCTTGATGTGCCCTCAAACATAGTAGTCAATGGGTATCACTTCTGGAGATCGTAGCGCCAAATTATTGTAAAATATGGATACACATGTTAAAAGTATCACTGATGTGAGGACCGATCTCAACATTGAAGTATGGGGGTCCTCCATCCTCCTTCAAAGATAATGCTCTGATGCAAATCCAACGGCAAGTCTTGAAGGAGCAGTGGTAAGTTTTCAGTTAGAAAGTCTAAGAATTGAATGCCATTTAAGCCTGTTAGTAGTTTGAGTTATGGTCCTATGAGCTAGCATCCATTGAATCCAATCCAGACGTTTAATTTGAATCTTACTTGATAAGAAGACTCAGACACGTGTACCAGGTGAGGATTTTCTGCAGCATAGTAATGCTCGTTGTGAACGTTGAAAACACTATCACGAGAAAATGTTGATCCATCTGTCAAGAAAATGGTCTTGAGGAATCAGACAATCAAACTGACGAATCAAGCGACAGAACTGAACTCTTAAGGGAGGATCTCTTGGTTCTAGGGCTTGCACTCTAATAAAATGATAAGGACTGTAGCTTTTCTTTGTGTACAATTCTACTTACGCATGGTTGGGAAATCCCGAACTCATGAGAAACTGCTCTTGTACTTGTTCATAGGTCTCTTGCAAAGTGATTAAGAACAGGTTCTTTAACTCCTAAATCTTGAATAACATGTTCAACTGAATGATTATTGGTAGGAAGCTACACTTATACACAAACAGCAATGAACGTTGATAAAGGTCCGTGCATTCGGAAGCTTTCAATTCAAATAACGGTGACAGTACTCACGATGGCTTTCCGATTAATTAGTCACAGAATAATGGTATACCACAATGTCAACATATTATTTATAGGTAAACACCATGACCATTCAAAAAGCAATTATCTAGCATAACGGCTGCTTGTAGTGCGTATCTGAAAAGGATGTAATAACAGTTTTACAGTACAACAATTAAAAAATCAGCTAATTATAGCTATTCAATCCCTAATCAGTTGATTTAATCAACAGATTCAGCTGGTACAGAAATTACAGATACACAGTCATTAGTTTGGTGTTTATAACCAATATAATGAACTCTAATGTTGTATACTTATAAATATTTTTATGAAATTTCAACATGTTTTCATGTATGACCCCTTAATCTCATTTTAAAGATAGTTAGATGAGGAAGTTTTTTCAGTATTTGAACATAAGAATACAAACAATTTAACTTCTGTAATTGAGCCTTAAAGTTTAAAAGACCAAGTCTGCAACAAAAATTTTCAACTTTACAGTTATTCCAAAACATTGTATAAAGGGTTGTTATTTGAGTAATATGTTTAATTTATAGGGAATTTAATGCTCTTTTAAATTGTATTACTTTACATGTCATAAATAGAATTGGTTTGGTTTTACCGTCAAACTAACAGTAAAGTCGTGTAATTTAAAAAAAATTTGCCATTACAGCCAAACAGTTGAGAATCGGACTATGGTTTATATATGAAGTTTTTTTATCCTTTTTGTCAGTGGAAGCCGCTGGCAAAGTTAATGTACTTATTAGTGACTACCCTGTATATATATATATATATATATATATATATATATATATATATATATATATATATATATATTTTAGAAATTTATAATTGCAAACAATATTACTATTAAGTTAAGGTATTTATGGAGTTTCTTGCAACCAAATAAAATTTGAAAACTGCCTGAAATGGATCAAGAAATCCTATATTTTCACGAGATATGCTTTATATTCTGCGGAAATAGCATATTGTATTTTACCAAAAATTTGAAAAAAAACAATGTTATAAGTTGTACTATTTTTGACATATTCCCGTTAATTTAAATGATATTTCAATTTTTTTTATGTGTTTCTTTGTGCTGAATAAGAATTTTAAAACTATTTTGATCGAACGTATAACAATTATTTCTCGAGATATAACGGAAAAATTACTTTTGCGGCGAATCGCGATTAGCGGCCATTACGAGATTATTATTTACCCCAACTATTATCTACAAACACCGAATCGAATTCACTAACTTTCCTGCCGGAATGGCGGTCATCAGGCCGTAACGGAGGCCAGGCACCCGAATTTAACGTAAATTATGAATTTTTGTTAAGTACATACAGTTAAGATTTAAGTTAGGTTATGTTTGGTTAGATAAATAAAAGGTATATTTTCGGGCCGATAAAATAATTTTATTGAAAAGCCAATCACATAATCGTGTTCACAGCATAAAAATATTAACTTAACATTAAAATGGAATTGTTGAAAAATAACGACTTTTAAATTTTTTAGTTTTTTCACTATCAGATAAAAACCTAGTTTTAAATTTTTCAGTAAAAAACGAGTTAACTGTGGTTAAAATCAACCTCCTCAAAAATATAAATTAATATATCACCTATTTTTCAACATGAAATCATATTTTCAGAGTTGACAAGAAAGTGCATAGTTACCAAAATTAGCCTAATTACCACAGAAACAGTACCTAGTATTCCTATTCACAAACTAAAGAATTATAGTACATAGACTACTTAACAGAAAAGTTTTACTTAAACATGTCTGGATTATATATTTCTTTTTATCAGTATACAATTAAAAATCACATTTTTTTGTCATCTCATAATGTCAGTTCTTTAATAATTTAAACTAATTCCACTAGAAAAATATAATTGACTTAAAATTTAATTAAAATGTTCCTTGTTTCTTCCTGCACTTTTGAGCGTTAAAGGAACATTTTTATCTTTTTAACAGTTTTTTTGTAATCATTGGTAGAATAAAAACGTAGAATAAAATCACAGCGCTCTCTTGACTTCCACACTACACAAAAGCGCTGAAGCGTTGCCACACTGAACAGCCAGCTTTAGAATATAATCTCTAACTGTAATCACATGCAACACTTTAATTTTAGTTACATTGTTATTTTTAAAACCTTATACTGATTTGTTAAGTATAATTCACTTTCTATCACCATTTTTCTTCCTCAATTCTAAAAAAACAATAAAAAATGTTAAATAAAACATAAAAATTTACAACGTTCAGTGTTAGATCATTTTTAATAGTTCCTAAAAGGTTTGATAGTAATACATCAAAATTGTTACATAAAACTGTTGAACAAACATAAATGAACTACAAAGTTAGAATTTGTGAAACAAAGTTCATATGGGAACTAAGAAAAGCCACTGGAACAGACGTCATCGCGGCAACGTCACTTTGTTTTGTCCAACCTGGTCGTCTGTAGAAGTGCCGCAATTTCACGCGCCGCTACACACTGCCCTGTGTTTGATTATTAATCCATAAAAATTCATACAAGTACGTTATGTAAACGGTCGTTCGTTTTTTGAAATAATGGTATTGTGATGTGCAAAACAAAATTTTATTTGTTTTCATAGGGATACTCAATTACTAGAAAAGATGATTTTTATTTTCCAAGAACATTTTTATTAATAAAGAAAGTTCTTAAAACTCTAGCTTAAGTTAGTGAAATAGTTGATAAATGAACTATTAAAGTTTCAACTTAATCTGACCAGAGGTTTTTATTGTAGAAATTTTTAAAGTCGATGTTTCGGTAAAGAGCGTTATAAATCACGCTCTTTTTTATTCTATCCATGATTTAAAAAATAAAATGTTCCTTTTACCTTCAAAAGCACAGGAATAAACAGGGACAATTTTAATGTCATTTGTATTTGTCTAGTGTAATTAGTTTCTTTACAGTGATGTTTAAAACTCACTTTTTTTACAGTGAGTGTTTATAGTTTTTTCTTCGACAGTAGGGACCATTTATAGCACCAGACTCCATTTTAATACTCAATAGGCTATTTAACAAAATTAAAACATCGATCCTGTAAAACCACGGGATCCGCATTCTTCAGAAGTTACGCTACTCCGTTAAAATAAGGGTTCCACAAAGTATTAGGCACATTAGCGACTTTCACTAATTCATAATAGATAAAATAACTCAACTATGTAATCAACTATCAATCCATAAAACTGTAACCAGCAAATAATTTAGATTTGATAGAGACCACAAACTTTGTCCTAGCTTATAGGATGTGTACTATAATAGTTTTGCGTGGCCATGCGAATAATGTGGAAATCCGCACTTTACCACTAAAGATACACAAGAATAGTGTAGGCTTCAGCACTTTGCCATATTGAAAGTTAACAATCAAAATAAAATTAGACTAGAGTGTTATACATCTTTTCGTAGGTTCAAAACAACCTCGCCAGGCACTCAAGTTATTTAATCCCTATGCTCAATTTTTATTTCAGAGGGACTAGAAAGTGCATACTTTCCTAAATATGTGCTAAATTACACTAACATCAGTAAATCGTCCATTTTCCAGGCTATGGACTAGCTAGGCCTATTAATAAAACTGAGGTAACTTAAGGTCTGAAACTACGCTGGGATCCTGAGCTGAGAAAGAGAAAAGGCAATATCATGATTACAAGCTGCACAATGACTTACAAAAATAGTATTCTTTTATACAGGTTTATAAGAAACAAGTATCAACAGGAAGACAATGAACGAAAAGCTACCTAGTAAGAAAACGGCAAATGTTTGTAGTTTCGTAAGCTATTCTTGATTTGAAAGTATCTTATGATTAGTAACATACTTACATCACTACACGTGATATTAATGCTGATATCATTTTTCTTGAGCAACTGAACTATGCTAAAAATCTTTAAAATTACAGAACTAAAAGTAACGCTTGTAGCACCAACCAACTCTAACGGACAGCCATCTTTGAATACAATCGTGACGTAGCTGTTGTTTTGGTCACGTGACAGCGGACTACTTTTATCGTCTTGGCTAAGCAGAAACCAATGTAGGTCTTCGTGCACTGGCTGCACAGTGTTTTCTCAAGTATCAAAGCGCGAGACGTGGTGGTGTACTAGTGTCAAATGTGTTGTGTAGATAAAGTTTGACATTTGTGGAGTTTTGTGAATTGAATATGTCAATAAAGTGTGTATAATGGCTTGCAGGTATAGAGAGGAGATAGTGGGAAAACGATTTTTGTCTGTTAGTGGTTTTAATAAGTTAAAATTATCCAAAATCAGTGAGTGGGGATGGAGGGCGGGAGTTATACGTGCTGCAAGTCATAAGGATAATAAACACAAGGATTTACAGGTAGGAACAATGCATTATTTAATAAAAAATAATGCAAATACTCTTGCATGTTAAAATAAAAATTTATTTTGATAACATTATTTTTAAATAATATATAGTGATTTAATATTTCAAATTAGAAAGTGGTATAACTTTTAGTAACATTTCTAAAAACTACTATTAGAATATTAATTTTAGTATGTATATCTTTAGTAAATTATACGAAATTGCAATAATGACTATTTAAAGTTTGTATTTTGTTCTGTTGTATGTTTTGCTATATACCAAGGTGTTTTTAGTAATTATTAGCTTGACAACAAATGCAGTTTTAGTGAACCTTGAGGTATTAAATTACGTGCATATGATTAAATGTTGTCAATCATGTATGGTATTACAGTATTTCAATTGACATAACATATATCTTAGATATTATTAACAGATATAATGTCATTACATAAATGTGTCTGGATTAAATGTTTAATTTTAAACAAATCCCATTTTTTTATCAGAATGTAGTGTTTGTTAGATTAGTTACATTTTCGTATTGATTATATCGCAGACGTATTAACCAATATCCTTGACATTCTCTATTGTATATATTGTATGTAGCACAATTTATAGTTATATTTTATTTACATGATTAAACCATAAACCAATCGGTTTTATGAATTAGACGAATTTTATTCTGAAAGTAAACTTAAATATTATTTTGTTGAAGGTAATTAGCAGGGTAAAAAATCAGGGAAGGAATTTTACTTTCCAATTAAGCATATGTAATAACATTCAAATTGTTAAGCTTATCAAGACAAAAGGGTACAGTATAAATTGGGTCAGCGACCCGACCCAGCTCGTCTGTGACAGGTAGGGAGCGCTCCCTGAACAGGTGGCAGGGGGTCATGTGGAACCCCTCTTGATGTCACGTAGCCACCAGACACGGCCTGCCGTATCCCGTTATCCACCGGCCACTTTCTCTTACCATGGAGACAATCACGAAAATTGTCATATTTCGTGATTGCGCTGAATTTTAATCGCATAACACTTACTCCATTGTCTTTTAAAATTCACATGTTATGGATACGTATGAAAGGAGGCCAAGGGTGATGGTCGTAGATAACATGTTTTGAATTTCATATAAATATTGAACCGGTAAACAGAAAACTTTTTTGTTCTGTAATTTTTCAGTTAAATTTATTATTGAATGCACTGAGCATTTTTTCTTCTTATAGGTAGGGTTGCCATAAGTCCGTATTTTCTACGGGCGGTTTGTATTTTTCGTTGAGTGCCCATGTCCGTACCGTACAAAGAAAAAACTGGGTAGAGATGTCCGTAATTTTCGTTCTATTAGTGTTATAAATATATTTTAAATATTTAATATGGTAAAAAAGACATATACCGGTATGTATTATTATTACTGTGGCAATCATCAATCGACAGTCGTGAGAAGTTGTGTGTTGTATGATAACTCATGGTATACTAAGCACTATTATACAATCACAAACTTCCCTTTTAACAAAGAAGAATTTTTTCAACTCTTGTACTGGACCGAAAATAAGTGTGAACATTTTGAAAAGGTGTTGGAGTTTGCTATTTCTCTACCCGGTACTTCTGCACCAGTTGAACGAGTTTTTTTCAATTATGAAAATGTATGGACACCCGGTCGGAATATATTGTCAGTGGAGAAGATCGAAGCTATTTTCTGAGTATCAAAGTTATCATTGACCATAAATGAATTTTTGAAGCCATGAAAAACAATGGATCTTTACCTAAGAAAGTAATCTCTTCAGAAAAATATGACTGGTTTCAGCCTTCAGCCACTACAACTAGTGGCCACTACAAAAGATGTCTAAACATTTTCAAGAAGATTTGTGACAATTTATTGAATACGGCCACTTTAACTTTAAGAACTACTTTTTTTAAAGTAAACAAAATATATTTTTTAGTGTTGCATTACTCTGAAATCGTACAATAAAATGTAGGCCTAGTTGTAATATGAAATATCACAATGCCGTTAGTATAATTTTCCCAGTTTAACAATCCAAATTGCATATAATAAAATACATAAAAGACAATTTACATCCCCCCCTCCCCCAACCAGACCCCCAAGTACTGGTGTCCATATTTTACTATGAAAATTTATGACAACTCTACTTATAGTTATTTAAATAAAATCTTATCATCAGTGACGTTTTTAATCGGTAAATCCCATCTTTGTCAGTATTGCTTGGTTAGTATTAACAAAAACCCTTTCTGCAGTTAATTATTCATATTAGCTCGCTTTATATTTTTATGTAATTACAATTATATGTTGTACAATTCAATACATCCGATGTATTAATAGGTCTATGTTTGAATTAAACTATCCACTACAATTAATTGAATTTCACAAATCATGCTTTGTTGTGCTTTAAATTCGTGTAGTTACGCCATTAAACTGAGTACAATTTAGAATATCCCTTGATATTATGCATGGAAAATACTACTGAAAAATAAAAGTAAGTAAAGCTGATCTAATCATTGAAGCTGATTTCAATACAGCCAAGGCAGCTGTACAGAGAAATACAACAGTGTATCACAACATTTAGATTTTGTAAGATAAATTTAAAAACTGGTAAATAAATTTAAAATACATGTCAATATATATCCATACACATTTTACGACAAACAAGCTTACGGGTGAATCCAATGTTGTATCACAATATCTTAGATTTTGCAAAACAAATACTGTACTATTGAATAAATGAAAAACACCTGTGTGGATGCATCTATATACCTATATGTCGCCAAACCAACTGTACAGAAGAATACAACACTATATCACAATCCCTACATTTCGCAAGGCAGATGCTAGAAAATAAATGAAAAATACCTGCCAAGTACATACATACACGTATCTCACAAGCCACAGGCAGAAAACACATCTCTCGTTCATTGTTGGTAACTGTACAGATTAATACAACAATGTGTCACAATATCCCAGATTTCCGAGGCAGATGTCAGAAAATTAATGAAAAATACCTGCCAGGATACATCCATAGACAATTCTCTATATGCCAGCTATACAGCAGTGTATCACAATATCATGAATTTGCAAGACCACTTTTAGAAAAAAAAGAAGGCCTGTATATAAAGGAAGGAGGTATATAAAAAATACCTATAACGATACATCCATACACATCCCTCCACAAGTCAGCTGTACTGATGAAAACAACAGTGTATCACAATATTCTAGATTTTGTAAAACAAGGACTAGAAAATACATTTAAAAAATATATGCCACGATACAACCTATCACATACGATATGATACATATCATATGCCACGATATGTCACGATACAACATATCACGAAAAACCAGTGGTAGAGATGTATTCAATATTACATCATAACATCTTAGAGTTTGCAAGGCAAATACTAGTAAACAAATGAACAATATCTGTCACCATAAATCCATAGACAAATAATGGTAAACAAATGAAAAATACATGTTACCAAACATCCATAGACAACTCTCGACAAGCCATCTGTACAGATAAATACAATAGTGTATTACAATATACTAGATTTTGCAAGACAAATGTTAGAAAACAAATGAAAAGTACCGGCCAGGATACATCCACACACTTCTCTCGCCCATAAACTTTATTAACAATTTATCACATTATCAGAGTTTATATCAGCCAGACACGGTATAAATAAAAGAAGGGTCCTGTCACGACGTATCCACACGTAATCTCTCTTTCATCGAAACAAAAAAAAAACACCATATCGAGAATTATAGAAGCCAGAGACAAGTAAAATATAACTGAAGAGTATCTATCAAGATACATTCAAACGTATCCCTCGTCCATTGAACCTTAACAATGTATCACAACATGCTAGATTATACCAGCCAGGGACTAGTAAACAAATGAAGGCTGCCTGTCAAGACACATCCACACGTATCTCTCGCCCATCGAACTTTAACAATGTATCACAACATGCTAGATTATACCAGACAGAGACTAGTAAATAAATGAAGGGTGCCTGTCAAGACACATCCACACGTATCTCTCGCCCATCGAACTTTAACAATATATCACAACATGCTAGATTATACCAGCCAGGGACTAGTAAACAAATGAAGGGTGCCTGTCAAGACACATCCACACGTATCTCTCGCCCATCGAACTTTAACAATGTATCACAACATGCTAGATTACACCAGACAGAGACTAGTAAATAAATGAAGGGTGCCTGTAGAGACACATCCACACTTATCTCTCGCCCATCGAACTTTAACAATGTATCACAACATGCTAGATTATACCAGCCACAGACTAGTAAACAAATGAAGGGTGCCTGTAGAGACACATCCACACGTATCTCTCGCCCATCGAACTTTAATAATGTATCACAACATGCTAGATTATACCAGCCAGAGACTAGTAAATAAATGAAGGGCGCCTGTCAAGACACATCCACAGGTATCTCTCGTCCATCGAACTTTAACAATGTATCACAACATGCTAGATTATACCAGCCAGGGACTAGTAAACAAATGAAGGGTGCATGTCAAAACACATCACACGTATCTCTCGCCCATCGAACTTTAACAATGTATCACAACATGCTAGATTATACCAGACAGGGACTAGTAAATAAATGAAGGGTGCCTGTCAAGACACATCCACAGGTATCTCTCGTCCATCGAACTTTAACAATGTATCACAACATGCTAGATTATACCAGCCAGGGACTAGTAAACAAATGAAGGGTGCCTGTCAAGACACATCCACACGTATCTCTCGCCCATCGAACTTTAACAATGTATCACAAAATGCTAGATTATACCAGCCAGGGACTAGTAAACAAATGAAGGGTGCCTGTGAAGACACATCCACACGTATCTCTCGCCCATCGAACTTTAACAATGTATCACAAAATGCTAGATTATACCAGCCAGGGACTAGTAAACAAATGAAGGGTGCCTGTCAAGACACATCCACACGTATCTCTCGTCCATCGAACTTTAACAATGTATCACAACATGCTAGATTATACCAGCCAGAGACTAGTAAACAAATGAAGGGTGCCTGTCAAGACACATCCACACGTATCTGTCGCCCATCGAACTTTAACAGTGTATCACAAAATGCTAGATTATACCAGCCAGGGACTAGTAAACAAATGAAGGGTGCCTGTCAAGACACATCCACACGTATCTCTCGTCCATCGAACTTTAACAATGTATAATAATATGCTAGATTATACCAGCCAGAGACTAGTAAACAAATGAAGGGTGCCTGTCAAGACACATCCACACGTATCTCTCGTCCATCGAACTTTAACAATGTATCACAAAATGCTAGATTATACCAGCCAGAGACTAGTAAACAAATGAAGGGTGCCTGTCAAGACACATCCACACGTATCTCTCGCCCATCGAACTTTAACAATGTATCACAAAATGCTAGATTATACCAGCCAGGGACTAGTAAACAAATGAAGAGTGCCTGTCAAGACACATCCACACGTATCTTTCGCCCATCGAACTTTAACAATGTATCACAAAATGCTAGATTATACCAGCCAGGGACTAGTTAACAAATGAAGGGTGCCTGTCAAGACACATCCACACGTATCTCTCGTCCATCGAACTTTAACAATGCATCACAAAATGCTAGATTATACCAGCCAGGGACTAGTAAATAAATGAAGGGTGCCTGTAGAGACACATCCACACGTATCTCTCGCCCATCGAACTTTTACAATGTATCACAAAATGCTAGATTATACCAACCAGGGACTAGTAAATAAATGAAGGGTGCCTGTCAAGACACATCCACACGTATCTCTCGTCCATCGAACTTTAACAATGTATCACAAAATGCTAGATTATACCAGCCAGGGACTAGTATACAAATGAAGGGTGCCTGTCAAGACACATCCACACGTATCTCTCGTCCATCGAACTTTAACAATGTATCACAACATGCTAGATTATACCAGCCAGGGACTAGTAAACAAATGAAGGGTGCCTGTCAAGAACCTTCCACACGTATCTCTCGCCCATCGAACTTTAACAATGTATCACAAAATGCTAGATTATGCCAGCCAGGGACTAGTAAACAAATGAAGGGTGCCTGTCAAGACACATCCACACGTATCTCTCGCCCATCGAACTTTAACAATGTATCACAAAATGCTAGATTATACCAGCCAGGGACTAGTAAACAAATGAAGGGTGCCTGTCAAGACACATCCACACGTATCTCTCGTCCATCGAACTTTAACAATGTATCACAACATGCTAGATTATACCAGCCAGAGACTAGTAAACAAATGAAGGGTGCCTGTCAAGACACATCCACACGTATCTGTCGCCCATCGAACTTTAACAGTGTATCACAAAATGCTAGATTATACCAGCCAGGGACTAGTAAACAAATGAAGGGTGCCTGTCAAGACACATCCACACGTATCTCTCGTCCATCGAACTTTAACAATGTATAATAATATGCTAGATTATACCAGCCAGAGACTAGTAAACAAATGAAGGGTGCCTGTCAAGACACATCCACACGTATCTCTCGTCCATCGAACTTTAACAATGTATCACAAAATGCTAGATTATACCAGCCAGAGACTAGTAAACAAATGAAGGGTGCCTGTCAAGACACATCCACACGTATCTCTCGTCCATCGAACTTTAACAATGTATCACAAAATGCTAGATTATACCAGCCAGGGACTAGTAAACAAATGAATGGTGCCTGTCAAGACACATCCACACGTATCTCTCGTCCATCGAACTTTAACAATGTATTACAAAATGCTAGATTATACCAGCCAGGGACTAGTAAACAAATGAAGGGTGCCTGTCAAGACACATCCACAGGCATCTCTCGTCCATCGAACTTTAACAATATATCATAACATGCTAGATTATACCAGCCAGGGACTAGTAAACAAATGAAGGGTGCCAGTCAGGACACATCCACACGTATTTCTCGTCCATCGAACTTTAACAATGTATCACAACATGCTAGATTATACCAGCCAGGGACTAGTAAACAAATGAAGGGTGCCTGTCAAGACACATCCACACGTATCTCTCGCCCATCGAACTTTAACAATGTATCACAACATGCTAGATTATACCAGCCAGGGACTAGTAAACAAATGATGGGTGCCTGTCAAGACACATCCACACGTATCTCTCGTCCATCGAACTTTAACAATGTATCACAACATGCTAGATTATACCAGCCACAGACTAGTAAACAAATGAAGGGTGCCTGTCAAAACACATCCACAAGTATCTCTCGCCCATCGAACTTTATCAATGTATCACAAAATGCTAGATTATACCAGCCAGAGACTAGTAAACAAATGAAGGGTGCCTGTCAAGACACATCCACACGTATCTCTCGCCCATCGAACTTTAACAATGTATCACAAAATGCTAGATTATACCAGCCAGAGACTAGTAAACAAATGAAGGGTGCCTGTCAAGACACATCCACACGTATCTCTCGTCCATCGAACTTGTAACAATGTATCACAACATGCTAGATTATACCAGCCAGGGACTAGTAAACAAATGAAGGGTGCCTGTCAAGACACGTCCACACGTATCTCTCGCCCATCGAACTTTAACAATGTATCACAACATGCTAGATTATACCAGACAGAGACTAGTAAATAAATGAAGGGTGCCTGTCAAGACACATCCACAGGCATCTCTCGTCCATCGAACTTTAACAATATATCATAACATGCTAGATTATACCAGCCAGGGACTAGTAATTAAATGAAGGGTGCCAGTCAGGACACATCCACACGTATTTCTCGTCCATCGAACTTTAACAATGTATCACGACATGCTAGATTATACCAGCCAGGGACTAGTAAACAAATGAAGGGTGCCTCTCAAGACACATCCACACGTATCTCTCGTCCATCGAACTTTAACAATGTATCACAAAATGCTAGATTATACCAGTCAGGGACTAGTAAACAAATGAAGGGTGCATGTCAGGACACATCCACACGTATCTCTCGTCCATCGAACTTTAACAATGTATCATAACATGCTAGATTATACTAGCCAGAGACTAGTAAACAAATGTAGGGTGCCTGTCAGGACACATCCACACGTATCCCTCATCCATCGAACTATAATTGATAATGTATCACAATATCCTAGATTATATCAGCAGAGAGAGACTTGCAAATAAATGTAGAGTATCTGTCAGAACACGTCCACACACTTCTCTCATCAGTAGAACGTTTAACTTTTATCACGTTATCCCAGACTAGATCAGCCAGAGACTAGAAAATAAATGAAGAGTATCTGTCAAGACACATCGAAATATCTCCTATATCAAATTTTAATTGACAATGTATCACGGAATCATAGATTATACCAGCAAGATGGTTGTGTCTTATACCAGCCAGAGACTAGTAAATAAATTAATGGTACCTGTCAGTGTCAGGACACATATACACGGATCTTTCATTCATGAACGTTTGATAAACACTGTCCTGGAAATTGCAAGATTTGTACAATCTATCACTAATCCAGCAACATAACAGAAATTTGGACATTATGAGTCACTGATTAGGTGATTAAAAGAGGAAGGAATAAGACATTTTCTTATAAGACGATGATTAGGTCGTGGACGATCACATATAATTACACTTATCTGATTGTGTATAGGCTTACTTACACATATCTGGTGTCTGCTTTTAGCCTACTGACATTCCACTCCCCACATTGTGCCTAGACTTAGAAATTTGAGTTAGCGGTTGGACATCTGTAGATCTGTCTGTATGTAGGTTATATAGGAGAACCATCAGTAGTTGTTTTTATATGTAGAGTGGATAAACAGACTGTAAGGGATGTAAACAATGACGATGCAGATGTCGCTATTCACTGTTTGGTTGTCCTTGAAATCATCTGTTTCTTTGTCTTGAGAATCGACCTGATTTCTTTGCTCTTGTCCTAACAATATCTCTAAAATCAACAATACCCACTGACTTCTTGACTATCTCTCATCAAACGTTAATCGAATTAGTTTCCGACGTAAGCTAAACCTTGTCGATTGAAGCATTTGGTGTGTTCTTTATATTACGATTCTGTAATAGTTTCTCTTTCTCTCTCAACGTATGTATTCACCCTCTTATTGCCAGAATTATACTTCTAGCCAATTTGTTCAATTTCAACTACTAACGACGTTTGGCTTTCGGTAACAGGTATAGTTCTATATTGACAACTAACTCATATTTTACGTCCACGCGAAAATATAATTCATCATGTTGTTATCGGTTTAGATTATACCATACGTAAAATTGGAATTTGTCATACTACATCCATTCACCTATACACGTACAGGGGTGATAGTATGATCGCCTGAAATGGGTTGATCGTGTTGTCGATAGATCGATTTGTGATAAAACAGAGGTCCTACTTGTCCTCGTCAGCTGAATATAATATAACTGACAGAATTTCCCATCTCTGTCCGAAGAAGTCATATCTTTTCCAAGTAAATAAGAGTGATTTTTCCATAGAAGTTGCTGGTGGCTCACTAGACATTATGTGACAATATCAGGGATATTATGATGAACGTTTTATGGCTTGCCTCAGCATTGGGTGTTGTACTGTTACCTTGAAACTTATTTTTTTGTTAGGATCAACTTAGGCATGATCACAGAAAAGGCGCAGAAGAAATGTGAAGGGACTCTAATGTTACTCGTCATTTAGAGAGTCTTTATATTTGTAATAGTCAAAAAACATCAGCACACCTCCATTGTCTGTATAGCTCAGAAAAAGAATGTAAGGAGATTTTGTGCAGTCAGAAAGAATATATTCAATTAAATAAATTTTGATTCAGCGTTAAAAAATGCATCCTTGAAAACATTTTGTACTATTTTGATGGATGCGGGAACAATTTGTTTTACTTCTCATTTGAATACGAGTGATTTCTTTTAGTGTTATCTCTGAAGCCCCGTTTAAACTGCACTCCGTTTAGAAAGCCACAGTGGACAGTGGACCGGTATGATGTTTATATTTAGCGAAACGCTCCGACGAAATTAGACTGCAAGCTGTCTGCTACGTAGGTTGAGCTGCGTTCCTCCAGTCCACGGTTATATGGACATAAGAATGTTGTAGGACCATAAATCACACAGTCACACAGTGCATTGGCCTTGGTCAATTGTTGCAATAGACCAAGGAGAGTTTTGATAGGGAAACGCCTTTAATGTGTCTGTGACAATCAAGTGTTTGTATGCAGGCCTATCAAAGCAGCATACTGTATTTCGTTCAAAACTATGTTCTAATACTTAATTGTTATTCATGAGGGCCAAATATCTCATACAAATAATCTTTATGTATATAATACGTGAAGCCGTTTTTTTTTTTTTTTTTTTTTTTTTTTGTTTTTTTTTTTTTTTTTTGCTACCGCGTCCTCCCTTGTTTTTAATAATTTTTGACAATTGATGAGTAAAAAACTTCGCCTAATTCGTAATTGTGCAACAAGCTCTTCATTGTTCAATATTTTTCACCTAGAAGCAATGAATAGTTTGTATTCATTGCTAGAAGGACTCGGATCGGGAAGCCCTTAAAGAACGCTTTTTTGGCCACAAGAATAACGCGAAGAGAGGTTTTAATTTATTGAAAAGTGACAGCTGTTAAAATGTAAATAATGACCTTTATAAAAAATAAACTGCTGTTTGAATGTAAATATAAAAATGAAATTAATTCAAAAACGTTGAAATGGTGGCACTCGAGGTGCGACATGGACTACATGTGTTAATCCCAGCGACCCAAAGGGCCATAAAACTGGCACTCGAGATGCGACATGCCACCTCAGGTAGCCCGGCGAAGGGTTGCGGGGTTGTAGACGCGCTCTCTCTCTCTCTGTGTCCATAAATATACATATATATATATATATATATATATATATATATATATACAAAAATAGACCTACCTATATATACCTAACCTAACCTAACGCACCCACCCTCCCATACACGTACATTGGTAGTAATTGTATTGGTAACAATCGTTAATCATGTGTCTCATTGTATGGTTGTAGTTTTCAGATAATTTTATCACTGTAAATATATCAACTATTAGCCGCCAGACCAACACGGCCACACTGCTAGCCGAAGCGCCATGTCGCACCTCGAGTGTTAGTTTTGGGTTCTCTTTCCCTGCATGTCGCACCTCGGGTGCCCAATTATGACCCTCAGGTAGTCCATGTCGCACCTCGGGTGCCCCCGTTGAAATAGGCTAAGTATAACATTGGATGTTAATATTTAATAAACAGGCAGCAACGCAAGTACAGTCAATATACCTACTACTACAAATAAATTTGCATTTATAGATTTTATATATATATTATAGTGCACCTTCTAATATTTGTAGTCAAAAGCCAAAGACCGAGGCCGAAGGCCGAGGTGTCACTAGCGCATCGTGTGACGGGTTGACTCGTAAAGCGTGCAGGAGTGTCCCCTAGTATATTTTGTTGGCGGAAAATATAATTATGTCAGTTTTTGTAACATTGTTTCGTTTCTGTTGTGTTAAAACTTCTCTGTACAATATATTTTTTGTGTAAGGATTGTCTATTTCGTTGTTTTAGTCGATTGCATTTTCAATAAACTATTATTCAATAAATTTAATTCCGTCTTGGAATTTTACTCTGCTAAATGCAAAGTTGCCTATGTGTAAACACTGGCTTGTTCAGGTAAACACCTGAACAAAGGTTTGGCCTTGTACCTTGTTAATTAGAGTATAAAACATTAACAGCTGGAATATTTCATTTGTCTTATTGACAGCTGGACTCAATAAATCAAAACAAAAGTTAGAAACCCTCTTCACATAAGATTAATATGGGAACTTAGAGGGCCAATGGGGCGGAGCCCTAAAGGCCAGTTGCAAAACTTGTATTTTCCCGCCATCTGCAATGTCAGAGCTTTAAAATAAGCCATTTCCGAAGGCCGTAGGTGGAGTGCAACGCTTAGAATTTTGACGCAACCGATTCACCTTACGACATTAAATACAGTATATAGATAATACTGTTCATTTCATGGGGCAGATAACACTGAATGGTACTAAATTTGTCAAAAACTTTAAAATCACGTCTCAATAGAAACGAATTCTCGTTGTCAATGTAAATTTGATTGATGACATTTGTAATGTAAGATGCGAAAATATTTGGGACCTTGGTGTTTTATCAATCTACTAAATTATAATTGTGTGAGCTCGAGAAATCGCGTTGAATAACAATGACCTGAATCAGTGCGTCTTTTCTCTCTCCAATCATGTTGACTTTTTACATCCATCGATATATATATATATATATATATATATATATATATATATATATATATATATATATATATATATATATATATATATACTATCGATAGTATATATCGATAGTCACATCAGATTGTCTAGTGACCTTGCGCACTCGAGTGCGCCAGCTTTTAGATCAGGCTTTCGTTTAAAACAAGGCCAAATAACACTTCAAACTGTAGGTATTGCAAGAGATGTTTATCAGGGTTTGGGACCACGTGCAGGGTTAAATATTTTGTAATTAACCAGAGAACAGTATTTCAACTGTAAATTTGGAATATAGAGAACTGGTTGAAGACAATGTTCCTCAAAATTCTTGTTAGTTCTTACATTCCTGTTTCGAACGTCTTCGTAGAATCTCTTGTCTTCCAAAAGTAATCTTGAGTGTCTTTGATAAAAAGACACCTTTCTCTCAAAGCAAGTCTTCCTCTAAAGCAAAGCTTGACAAAATATTTTATTACAATTACACTTCGATCTGGTCAATCTGAATCTGCGTTTACTGTTTTCAAATTATATGTTGTTTATTACTGTTTGCTTGAGTATTAATTATAGTTTTACTCACGTAATAACGCGCAAATCCTCCTCATGTCTTATACAGTACAAGCTAAAAACGTATACGGTAGTTTAAAATAAACTGAAACTGTATCGTGACTCTCTTACGCCTAAAAAACGCAATAACTTGAATTATACCAAGCTCATATCAGTTTCTCAAATTCCCTAGTCATTTTACCTTTATGGCATTTCAAAAATATACAAGGTGGAATAAAATATGAAAACACTTTTAAAACAACGTTATTTTTTCCATAGTTAATTTGATAATTGCATTTTTTTACTAATTGTATCCCTTAAAGTATCATTTTTTCAAAATAATTTACTTGAAACCGTTATAGTGCAGAAATAATTTCCTTCTTCCACCTTGTATATCTTTAACTGATCACCTACAGCCATATCAATAACGTTTACAACAAGAGATTATGAAATTTCTCAAACTCAGAAGACAACGATTCTCACAGTCTTGCAACAGCCTATCATCAAAGTTGTTGTTCCCCTATGCAGGTCCTGCTGCAGCCTTCCACCAAAACTCTGATTCTAACCAGCCTAACCTATAAGTACTAATATTAGACCGAAATATAAATTTTTCTTTGGTAAAAAATACCAGTTTGCTTCCCCCAACAACATGCAGGCCGGTACTATCTATTGACATTTTACAGTATTACCTGTTGTTTAGACGTTAGCTAACAGAAACCTTTCCCAAGGCCCATGCTATCCAGTTCTTTCTAGTGTGTCACCCGGTCATCTGACCATTGATTTGTGAATCCCTTTAAGATATGACCAACTGTTACGTCATTACCTTGAATACATCGTCACAATGTTAGAAACGTACAGGAAAAACGTGTTTTTAGATTTGTGACGCCAGTACAGCTTGTGCCTAGTTTACGAACTATGAATGATTAAATGAGTGTTGATGACCTGTGTACTCTGGTTGCTAATTGAGTTTAGCCCATTGCCAGAGCAACTACAGTAAGGGACCTATAGCTTTTCGTGGAGTTCGATCCACGTAGTTTTGGTATAATTTTTTAATTAATTGACAAGTACAGTATGTATATAGCATATTTCTGTTAGTCAGCTACCATCTATTCATTTAAAATCATATAAAAGCTGTTTTGTATGTACTTGAAAAAAATCTAAAAGTCGTTAAATATTGATTAAATAAAAATATCAAATGATCTCCCCACAAAGATAAATCCAGTCCATCAAGCCATTTAAGATCTGCCTCACTGATTCTATTTATGATAACTAATCCTTCCGTAAAACAGAGCAGGGGCACTCTGTAACTTATTGTAGGAGGAATGAACCTGATGCTATCATCAAGCCTGGTGGTAAAGACCTCCCAGTGTGCTTTATTAAAATTCCATTAGGCATTGGAAAAGATAGAACTATGGGAATTCGGATCCCCAATGAAACCAGTACTGGCCTATGTTGAGAGAGGATAAAAGTATAAAGAACTTTCCTAATTGGTTTTGGGCTTGATGATCGTTCACATGAGCAGAAGCTTAAGTCCAGTGAATAAACTCGACGCCAACGAGCTGAATAAAAAGTGGCTGAATCAGCATCAGAGATCAGGAAAAGGTTTGTTCATTTCAGCCCAATCAGCAAGCGTTCGCCCATTCCCATCGTCGGTATTGTAGTCCCATAGGCTATGGTGACTGCTAAATTTCCCCACATAGAGGATTGGGTGTTCAAAACTTGGCAAATTCCTATCGTCAGGCCATTGGATGTTAGGAGGCTTATAAACATTAACTATTGGAACTATTAAACATTTAACGTATGGGTAACAGAAACATTGTCTATGTCAAGTCTCTATCTAGGAATGATACCTCTTGCACTATTATTTTCTTCTATGTTTGTCTCTTGGGAGTGCAAAGATATGAACATTGTTTTTTAGAAGGACCCTACTGATGCTCTCACTCTTCACTTTACTTAATAAGCCTTCAGCGTTAAAATGGAGTACATTTAAAACAGAACCTATTATTTTGAAAATAGCTTAGTCCTCAAAAGGGCTTTTTTATTTTGTGTGGTAGCTGCCATAGCTGGGATATCACAACTTTGTGACGGTCCAACTACCAGGTTTGTTGCTCGTTTGAACAATATGTGCATAACCTATCGCCTACAGTCTCCACAACACTAAAGAGCCCCCGAGTAACTGGATTACAACAGTACTGCACGAGTTTAGAACATTGTTACTGACTTGATGGTTCATTCTATCCTTTCACCAACAATTGCAAGTTGGCAGTCTGAGGTCATTGGATTTAAAGTTTGATGCAATCAAGTCTGACCTCGTTTGTTTTAAAACGAAAGTCACTATGAGCATTGTTATACTATGTTTAACAAATTCAATGCCATGCAGTTTAAAATGTGCAGTTCTGAAGTAAATACACTGTAAAAAGTTGAGCTTAAGTAGGTATTTGTAAAAGCCAAAAATCAAACAATCAGACATACACAAAAATTTACTCTACTGTAAGCAATTAACAGATCCAACTCTTACTTATTTATGTAGATTGGTTAAATCAAAGGGACATTAAACTAGTGGAATAGATTCTCAAATTGATTGATTCAAAGGTAGTTCGTGCTTTTGTGTCGATATATTAAGCGATAAGCTTTTGTGTTAATAAAATACGATAAAATACTGAAGTTGTACAAATATAAGTTCTGATAACAATTTTTGTATCAAAACTACAGTTCAACAAAGCACCAGTGCTGAAATCATGGTACAGTATAACTAGAATCTACATAACCGCGTCAAGGTACTATTTACAAGATAACCAGACGTTTTGCCCATACTGTGATTTGGCATCCCAGAGAGTCTCAGAGAAACCACTGACGATCACTGTATGGGCGAAACGTCTGATTATCTTGTAAATATTGTAGATAGTATATTGACACGGTGGTCACCGGAAAATGTAGATTCTAGACACCGGCCGCTTAAGCCTAAGTTTTAAAATCATGGTATATTTTCTAACTATATCTCTCTCTTGAAAAATGGATAGGCCTAGAAGCTAAATTTGAACAGATCGGCTTTTCTATATATTACTTGGAACATACCTCTGGAACACTCAGAATCCTAGTGGAAGTTAGGGAATTTAGATGTAATGTGCATTGTTTAGGTTATTGCTAAAACACTTCAGAGATTTTAAAATTTGGAATTCTACATGCTCTATGCTTATATTTTTTAAAAATTGATATAGTTTTAGGAGGATAAAAATTGAAGATTTTCTAGTGAAGAAACACTTTTTCCAATCTTGACAGCATTTATATCGCTTTTGTTCAGCAATCATTACACCTTACAACGCCAGGCCGTTCTAAACCAAACTTTAGCCAACAAGTAGGAACAGGAACATACACGTGGCCAAGAGCAAGTGATGTACTAAACTTTAACCTACAAGTAGGAACAGGAACATACACGTGACTAGGAGTAAGTGATGCACCAAACTTAAGTCTACAAGTAGGAACAGGAACGTACACGTGGCTAGAAGCAAGTGATGCACCAAACTTAAGTCTACAAGTAGGAACAGGAACGTACACGTGGCTAGAAGTAAGTGGTACACCAATATTTAGCCAACAAATAGGAACAGGAACATACACGTGGCCATGAGCAAGTGATGGACCAAACTTTAACCTACAAGTTGGAACATGAACATACACGTGGCCGGGAGCAAACGATGAGTTATTGAATCTTTGTTTGGCAGTAAACCTTATCGGCCAGATGGTGATAAGCTAATTATATATGGACACCATGGCTCACTTTATACACAAACCGAACCGATATCTCAGTGCTAACAGCTTAACTGCGTATTAGTACTGTGTCGAAATAAGCCATTAAATAAGGTTACCATTATTCACAGAATCCAAATACGCATATTTGTAACTGGGGGGGATATGTCATAAAATATACGTAAGCGTGATATTGTCCTATTTTCACTAAGCCAATTTCGTTTGGCTAATTATATTCGCATATGGGAATACATGATTTTAGTTGTGGTTTAATTTGCACGTGTTGGTATTTTTCGATTTATGCGTTTGTATTTTTGGATTTTTTTAGGATCAAAGTGCAATAAAATATGTTTTTATTAAAATAATACGTGAACAATGACTAACCGAATCAAACCTAACCTCCCTTACCGAACCTTGTCAAACCTAACCTAGCCAATCGTTACCTAATTTATCTAACCTACAAAACATAACCTAACTAAGAAAATACCCATTCGAACAATATTGCAAGATATTGTCGTCTACTGAGTGAAGGTCATTTAGCTTTGTATTTGTCTTCTGCTGTCTTTGTATTGTATCTGCTGACACATAACCTAAAATATTCTACCTGTCAGTTTGTTTACTATTGAGAGAGATTTATCGTGTGTAGTTACAAATACCTGATGATGATGTTGAATCATGATTTTGCGAAATCGATTCCATTAAGTGCTCATACCATGCTGTACCTTTATTTCAGTTAGCTTGTGTTGTGTGACTTCACTTTTTGTTGTACTATACTGTATTTAGGTTTTTGTTATCATTCCTGATCAATCGACATTTTTACTTATACGATGTAATCGCGGTTCGTTTACGTCGGATAAGTGAAGCACTACTGGATCTGATTTTATTGGCGAAACTGAGGTGAAAAATATTTTTTTCTCAAGACCAGTCTCTACCCACACCTCAACTCTGACCTACCCTGGAGAGTAAACTATGATCGTTGAACATTCGTTGTTTTATTTAGAGTCAGATTTGAACCGCTGTTGTAGCCTGTTGTGTGTTTTAACCAGGGTAACCAAGGTGCCTACAGTTTTACGTGGAATCCGAGTCATGTAATCGTCAATTAGTTTGATTTTCAGGTAACCGACTAATCTGATACTTCTCTCTCTTAGATAAAATCCGAACCATGGCCACCATCCAACTTGGACTCAGTAATGTCCATGACGATAGTATCCATTTAGCAAGCACTGAGTCGACCGCATCAAGGTGGCCGTAACTTCTTTTACAATCTACGCCAGTGGCATTTTTAACATGGTATTCAAACGTTGTTGAGGGACAAGGTCTAAACTCCTTTAGAAGATGAAGTGGACGTACTGGTATTTATGACAGTGGACCCATAACATTCTGCGTTGGAAGATGTAATAGCGTTGTGGTTAGCACTTCTGCTTCACATGCAGAGGATCACGGGTTCAAATCCAGGGAGGTCCACTTAAATTTGCCATAGGGGTTTTGGATCGTTATCCCTCAACAACGTTTGAATTCCATATTAAAATTGCTGCTTGCGTAGACAGTAAATAAAAATATAAATTAAACACTTAACGAGCTCATAAATGTTGCATGCGATCATTTTGTCTCCTCGTAGGTGGATTTTTGACATTCACTGTAGGTTTGTATTTTTTGTGGAACGATTTTGTACTTTGAGGCTAATGTTTGTGTTCATGTTAAGCTTTTTTAAAGAATGTCCATATTGTGGCATGGACGATTAAATCAATTACACTTTTTTTGTGTTGCTTCTCACGATTTATTTTGTTTGTTATCTTGCTTTAGTAATTTTCGATCTTATTGATTTAAAAAAAATTTGAGTAAAAGGATTACCAGATTCTTTTGTCCATTCTTCCAAGATACTTTTACTCGGTTAATTGTCTATTAAGTACGGAATACATTTTTTCTTGTAATTTTATGAGTATAAGTTGTAATCATTACCTATATCTTGGTCTTTGATTATATTATTACTTACAAATAGATATCTCTTGTAATAGGTAGGAATATTTGTTCCAGTAATTTGGTTAGTTAGTGAGATCTGCTACTACAGCTGATTTAATCAGCATTAAATTTCGTTTATATTACACTACCGTTTTCGTGCTCAGTATTTTCTAGCACAACATTAAACATTGGATGAAAAATGTATCTGTGGGTATAATTCAATGTTATAGCTTTAACAAAGAGATGATCTTAGTCTAATTGATGTCAGTGTAATTTTCTTATGAGGGAATAAACAATAAAACCCCTAACTCTACTTAACGAAGACACAACAATATTACGCATATATATATTTTTAAAATGACCTCCCGACCTATACAGATGTCCGTATTTTGGTTTTTTGACAATGGTAGGCCTCATTAACAGCTCTTTAAGTGGAAACCGCCAAGTCACTGTTGGGAAGTCGACACTCAACAGCCGCAGACAGGCTTTTAGTAGCCATTACCACCAGCGGACATAATATGCTTTTCTATTTTAACTATACGGTTCGTTTTATCATTATAATGTGTTACTGACAACGCTGTATGATTATTAAAGATCCAGTCTAGTGGATTGTATGTTGATATTATGAGTTTATTAATGTAAAATCACCAAGATAGAGATTTAAATTTTCACAAATTTAAATGTGAAAATATTATGAAAATACTCCATTTTTTACTTAAACCAACTAACTTATGGTCCATAAGGGGAGTATTACATTTTAATATTTCTGATCCAACAAAGTTATTTAACGGATATGTCTTCATCTATCAAACGACACTCCAAGTGTTACGATACGATCATTATTACGGACCGAACCGTTGAAATAGAAACCCATGCTTTTGGCGTTTTTTCGCGGGGGGAAACGGCCCGCTTAAGTAAACAGGGTCTATAAGGTATGTGAAAGAGCTGTTGTAGATAAACATGCAACCGTAACCCCACAGTAGACGATTTATAATTCCTCCATTACGATGTCGGTAGACGATATGTAGGCTTGTACAGTCGCTCGGTCTGAGGAAATACGCGACCAGAGAAGATAGTAACAACAGCTCGCGGTCGTGGAGGAGGGTGGTTACGCAACCGTAATGGCCGTTGCGTCAGAGCCGCCACACGGCGTTCGTACGCAACAACCAGAGCACGGAAGTTTTACGTCGAAATCACGACACAATGGCCAGGGGAAAATATACGCTCCGGAGAAAAAACGACCCGGTCTTTACTTTCTTCGGTATATTGGTAAACAACCGTAAAGAAATGCACGAGAACAGAGCAAGGGGGGACCACGTGAAAACATTTGTTTACAATAATAATGAAATATAGGAATGCTCTGTCATACATTTTTACATAAAAAAGTGAAAACTAAAATTATATGTGCATCACAGAGAATGGAAGCAACTAGTGTTTTTTTTTTTTTATCATTTACCAAAAATGCTTGTAACATTTGTTGAACAAATTAAATTGTATAATTTTATGAAAATCGAAGTAGAGCCCAAACAAAAAATATTTAATATAAGAACACCTAAAATCAACAGGTATTTAACAAAAAAACATTTTTTTCAAAAAGGGAAATATTCATGAATGAGATTTTTGGTACTAAATGTGGTTAGAGAGTGAACCAAAACAACTCGGTTAGTTGACAGAAGAGAGCTCATTCTCAATCTCACCAAAGCAACGTTCGTTGACTGTACAACGTGCAATTCAATTATGTCCTATTTATATACATGAAGTCTATAAATAGTAATAAAGGTAGAATGGTTTTTGTAAGAAAGGCGTTTTTGCACAAACACATTTCCTTAAATTGTTTTTTTTTTTTTTTTTTTTATTATTATTATTTTCTGTGAATAACTTTTAAATTTGCTAATTTTGTAGCTTTTAACGTTTATTTTATTCAAATATAGCCTACATTAACTTTGGCAACTCTTTATTATTTTACACGCCATGTTTTAGGATAATATGTTCCTTTGATAGTGTGTACAAATAGCCAGTTTTGTCTAACACAAATATTTTGATCCAGCGTATATAAAAAAAAATAACGCTTTATAACGACCTAAAAGTGGTAGCAGATTGTGTTGAGTTGTGTTCTCGGCGTACTGCATATTGGATTATTTGGCCTCTTGAAAAACGCAAAAAACATGTCTTTCTATTTCAACAACTCGGTCCGTAATAGTGATCCTAACGCAACATTTGAAGTGTCATTTATTAAGGTGAAGACCTGTTCTAGTAGACCATTAGATGATTTTTGTAAAAAAATAACGTGTTTATTATTATAATGGGTTATAGTGAACAATGTATGAATATTAAAGGTCCATTCTAGGTCGGGTTGCTATACGTCCGTATTTTTTACGGACAGTTTGTATTTTACATTCTGTCTCCGTGTCCGTACCATAAAAAGAAAAAAACCTGGTAGATGTCTGTATTTTTCGTTCTGTTCATGTTAAGAATATATTTTGAATATTTCGAATTGTAAAAAAGACAAACATGCAAGTTATTACTATTATAGCACGTCTGGACACCTGATCAGAATAGACTGTCAGTGGAAAGGTCAAAGTTAACAGTGACATGTCATGTATTACATTTTTTAAGCCATTAAAAACAATAGTTCTTTACTCAACAACGTAATCACTTCAGAAAAATGTTACTGTTACAGCCGGCACGAGTACAACTAGTAGAAGTGGTGTCTTATTATTTTCAAGAACATTTATGACAATTTATTCAGTTCTAACAACCTAACTTAAAATTAATAAAAGTAATGAAATTATATTTTTATTATATTCTAATATACCTCTGAAATCATGAATTAAAATAAAATTGTAATATTAGTATTATACATCACAAAGTCGTTAATATTATTTTCCCAGTTTAACGACCTAAACCGCATATCATAACATTCATAAACGACAGCCTACACCCCCCCCCCACCAGACCCCCAGGTATTTTTGGTGTCCGTATTTTACTATGAACATTTATGGCAATCCTAATTCTAGTGGACCATAAGTTGATATTATGAGTTTTTTAATGTAAAATCATCAAGAATGACATTTAAAGTTTCACATATTTAACTGTGAAAAAACGTATTTAAGCAATCAATTTTTTACAGAAACCAACTTACGATCCACTAGGGGAGGTCTTCACCCTTTAAATGACACTTGAAGTGTTAAGATAAGTGTTAATAAGATTATTTTTACGTAATTTAATGACCAAACTATTCAGCGTAAAGGTATTTTGAAAATGATATCCAACATGTCCTATGTTGCCATTCGAAATTACATTAGTTTAAATTGTTACCTCCGATTTCAGAGGTACGTCCTGTAGCACCAATGTCTCGCTAACTGACATTTAGTTTAATTGCATTTTATTGCTTCTACCTATGTTGAGTTACAACTTGTTTCTCCTCAGAAAATAGTTAAGCCTACCTTAAATATAGGTATTTATTTTTGGTTAAATATGTCGCTCTAACGAAAAATAGCAATTACTCTATAAAATCAACTATACCAAGTATGCAGTAATAGAGCTTAGAACTAAAGTTGTCTCGAACAAGAGACTTTTAAGTGTTTTTTTAATTCTGGAGAAATGATAAAAATAAAGTAATTAACTATTTTATCGTCGATAAGAATGTTTAACTATTACTATTTCAGTTGCATCAATTAGAATCGATAGATATCAATAAAGAGAATGGACTACTAAAAGTAGGCCAATTGAAGCTGCTCCAAAAAATGTGCTGTTTGCTCGTATTGTTATTGGTTGGATTCTGGGTTAATAACAGGTTCTTTAGTGAACTGTATTCTGTTTGCTCGTATTGTTATTGGTTGGATTCTGGGTTAATAACAGTTTCTTAAGTGAACTGTACTCTGTTTGCTCGTATTGTTATTGGTTGGATTCTGGGTTAATAACAGGTTCTTTAGTGAACTGTATTCTGTTTGCTCGTATTGTTATTGGTTGGATTCTGGGTTAATAACAGGTTCTTAAGTGAACTGTATTCTGTTTGCTCGTATTGTTATTGGTTGGATTCTGGGTTAATAACAGTTTCTTAAGTGAACTGTACTCTGTTTGCTCGTATTGTTATTGGTTGGATTCTGGGTTAATAACAGGTTCTTTAGTGAACTGTATTCTGTTTGCTCGTATTGTTATTGGTTGGATTCTGGGTTAATAACAGGTTCTTAAGTGAACTGTATTCTGTTTGCTCGTATTGTTATTGGTTGGATTCTGGGTTAATAACAGTTTCTTAAGTGAACTGTACTCTGTTTGCTCGTATTGTTATTGGTTGGATTCTGGGTTAATAACAGTTTCTTAAGTGAACTGTATTCTGTTTGCTCGTATTGTTATTGGTTGGATTCTGGGTTAATAACAGTTTCTTAAGTGAACTGTATTCTGTTTGCTCGTATTGTTATTGGTTGGATTCTGGGTTAATAAAAGGTTCTTTAGTGAACTGTATTCTGTTTGCTTGTATTGTTCATGGTTGGATTCTGGGTTAATAACAGGTTCTTTGATGAACTGTATTCTGTTTGCTCGAATTGTTCATGGTTGGATTCTGGGTTAATAACAGGTTCTTTGATGAACTGTATTCTGTTTGCTCGAATTGTTCATGGTTGGATTCTGGGTTAATAACAGGTTCTTTGGTGAACTGTATTCTGTTTGCTCGAATTGTTCATGGTTGGATTCTGGGTTAATAACAGGTTCTTTAGTGAACTGTATTCTGTTTGCTCGTATTGTTATTGGTTGGATTCTGGGTTAATAAAAGGTTCTTTAGTGAACTGTATTCTGTTTGCTTGTATTGTTCATGGTTGGATTCTGGGTTAATAACAGGTTCTTTGATGAACTGTATTCTGTTTGCTCGAATTGTTCATGGTTGGATTCTGGGTTAATAACAGGTTCTTTGGTGAACTGTATTCTGTTTGCTCGAATTGTTCATGGTTGGATTCTGGGTTAATAACAGGTTCTTTAGTGAACTGTATTCTGTTTGCTTGTATTGTTCATGGTTGGATTCTGGGTTAATAACAGGTTCTTTGGTGAACTGTATTCTGTTTGCTCGAATTGTTCATGGTTGGATTCTGGGTTAATAACAGGTTCTTTGGTGAACTGTATTCTGTTTGCTCGAATTGTTCATGGTTGGATTCTGGGTTAATAACAGGTTCTTTGGTGAACTGTATTCTGTTTGCTCGTATTGTTCATGGTTGGATTCTGGGTTAATAACAGGTTCTTTAGTGAACTGTATGTGAACTGTATTCTGTTTGCTCGAATTGTTCATGGTTGGATTCTGGGTTAATAACAGGTTCTTTAGTGAACTGTATGTGAACTGTATTCTGTTTGCTCGAATTGTTCATGGTTGGATTCTGGGTTAATAACAGGTTCTTTAGTGAACTGTATGTGAACTGTATTCTGTTTGCTCGTATTGTTCATGGTTGGATTCTGGGTTAATAACAGGTTCTTTAGTGAACTGTATGTGAACTGTATTCTGTTTGCTCGAATTGTTCATGGTTGGATTCTGGGTTAATAACAGGTTCTTTAGTGAACTGTATGTGAACTGTATTCTGTTTGCTCGAATTGTTCATGGTTGGATTCTGGGTTAATAACAGGTTCTTTAGTGAACTGTATGTGAACTGTATTCTGTTTGCTCGAATTGTTCATGGTTGGATTCTGGGTTAATAACAGGTTCTTTGGTGAACTGTATTCTGTTTGCTCGTATTGTTCATGGTTGGATTCTGGGTTAATAACAGGTTCTTTAGTGAACTGTATTCTGTTTGTTCGTTTTGTTCATGGTTGGATTCTGTGTTAATAACAGGTTCTTTAGTGAACTGTATTCTGTTTGCTCGTTTTGTTAATGGGTGGATTCTGTGTTAATAACAGGTTCTTTAGTGAACTGTATTCTGTTTGCTCGTTTTGTTAATGGGTGGATTCTGTGTTAATAACAGGTTCTTTAGTGAACTGTATTCTGTTTGTTCGTATTGTTCATGGTTGGATTCTGGGTTAATAACAGGTTCTTTGGTGAACTGTATTCTGTTTGCTCGTATTGTTATTGGTTGGATTCTGGGTTAATAACAGGTTCTTTAGTGAACTGTATTCTGTTTGCTCTTTTTGTTCATGGTTGGATTCTGGGTTAATAAAAGGTTCTTTGGTGAACTGTATTCTGTTTGCTCGTATTGTTCATGGTTGGATTCTGGGTTAATAACAGGTTCTTTAGTGAACTGTATTCTGTTTGCTCTTGTTCATGGTTAGATTCTGGGTTAATAACAGGTTCTTTGGTGAACTGTATTCTGTTTGCTCGTATTGTTCATGGTTGGATTCTGGGTTAATAACAGGTTCTTTGGTGAACTGTATTCTGTTTGCTCGTATTGTTCATGGTTGGATTCTGGGTTAATAACAGGTTCTTTAGTGAACTGTATGTGAACTGTATTCTGTTTGCTCGAATTGTTCATGGTTGGATTCTGGGTTAATAACAGGTTCTTTGGTGAACTGTATTCTGTTTGCTCGTATTGTTCATGGTTGGATTCTGGGTTAATAACAGGTTCTTTAGTGAACTGTATGTGAACTGTATTCTGTTGGCTCGAATTGTTCATGGTTGGATTCTGGGTTAATAACAGGTTCTTTAGTGAACTGTATGTGAACTGTATTCTGTTTGCTCGAATTGTTCATGGTTGGATTCTGGGTTAATAACAGGTTCTTTAGTGAACTGTATGTGAACTGTATTCTGTTTGCTCGAATTGTTCATGGTTGGATTCTGGGTTAATAACAGGTTCTTTAGTGAACTGTATGTGAACTGTATTCTGTTTGCTCGTATTGTTCATGGTTGGATTCTGGGTTAATAACAGGTTCTTTAGTGAACTGTATGTGAACTGTATTCTGTTTGCTCGAATTGTTCATGGTTGGATTCTGGGTTAATAACAGGTTCTTTAGTGAACTGTATGTGAACTGTATTCTGTTTGCTCGAATTGTTCATGGTTGGATTCTGGGTTAATAACAGGTTCTTTAGTGAACTGTATGTGAACTGTATTCTGTTTGCTCGAATTGTTCATGGTTGGATTCTGGGTTAATAACAGGTTCTTTGGTGAACTGTATTCTGTTTGCTCGTATTGTTCATGGTTGGATTCTGGGTTAATAACAGGTTCTTTAGTGAACTGTATTCTGTTTGTTCGTTTTGTTCATGGTTGGATTCTGTGTTAATAACAGGTTCTTTAGTGAACTGTATTCTGTTTGCTCGTTTTGTTAATGGGTGGATTCTGTGTTAATAACAGGTTCTTTAGTGAACTGTACTCTGTTTGCTCGTTTTGTTAATGGGTGGATTCTGTGTTAATAACAGGTTCTTTAGTGAACTGTATTCTGTTTGTTCGTATTGTTCATGGTTGGATTCTGGGTTAATAACAGGTTCTTTGGTGAACTGTATTCTGTTTGCTCGTATTGTTATTGGTTGGATTCTGGGTTAATAACAGGTTCTTTAGTGAACTGTATTCTGTTTGCTCTTTTTGTTCATGGTTGGATTCTGGGTTAATAAAAGGTTCTTTGGTGAACTGTATTCTGTTTGCTCGTATTGTTCATGGTTGGATTCTGGGTTAATAACAGGTTCTTTAGTGAACTGTATTCTGTTTGCTCGTTTTGTTAATGGGTGGATTCTGTGTTAATAACAGGTTCTTTAGTGAACTGTATTCTGTTTGTTCGTATTGTTCATGGTTGGATTCTGGGTTAATAACAGGTTCTTTGGTGAACTGTATTCTGTTTGCTCGTATTGTTATTGGTTGGATTCTGGGTTAATAACAGGTTCTTTAGTGAACTGTATTCTGTTTGCTCTTTTTGTTCATGGTTGGATTCTGGGTTAATAAAAGGTTCTTTGGTGAACTGTATTCTGTTTGCTCGTATTGTTCATGGTTGGATTCTGGGTTAATAACAGGTTCTTTAGTGAACTGTATTCTGTTTGCTCTTGTTCATGGTTAGATTCTGGGTTAATAACAGGTTCTTTGGTGAACTGTATTCTGTTTGCTCGTATTGTTCATGGTTGGATTCTGGGTTAATAACAGGTTCTTTGGTGAACTGTATTCTGTTTGCTCGTATTGTTCATGGTTGGATTCTGGGTTAATAACAGGTTCTTTAGTGAACTGTATGTGAACTGTATTCTGTTTGCTCGTATTGTTATTGGTTGGATTCTGGGTTAATAACAGTTTCTTAAGTGAACTGTACTCTGTTTGCTCGTATTGTTATTGGTTGGATTCTGGGTTAATAACAGGTTCTTTAGTGAACTGTATTCTGTTTGCTCGTATTGTTATTGGTTGGATTCTGGGTTAATAACAGGTTCTTAAGTGAACTGTATTCTGTTTGCTCGTATTGTTATTGGTTGGATTCTGGGTTAATAACAGTTTCTTAAGTGAACTGTACTCTGTTTGCTCGTATTGTTATTGGTTGGATTCTGGGTTAATAACAGTTTCTTAAGTGAACTGTATTCTGTTTGCTCGTATTGTTATTGGTTGGATTCTGGGTTAATAACAGTTTCTTAAGTGAACTGTATTCTGTTTGCTCGTATTGTTATTGGTTGGATTCTGGGTTAATAAAAGGTTCTTTAGTGAACTGTATTCTGTTTGCTTGTATTGTTCATGGTTGGATTCTGGGTTAATAACAGGTTCTTTGATGAACTGTATTCTGTTTGCTCGAATTGTTCATGGTTGGATTCTGGGTTAATAACAGGTTCTTTGATGAACTGTATTCTGTTTGCTCGAATTGTTCATGGTTGGATTCTGGGTTAATAACAGGTTCTTTGGTGAACTGTATTCTGTTTGCTCGAATTGTTCATGGTTGGATTCTGGGTTAATAACAGGTTCTTTAGTGAACTGTATTCTGTTTGCTCGTATTGTTATTGGTTGGATTCTGGGTTAATAAAAGGTTCTTTAGTGAACTGTATTCTGTTTGCTTGTATTGTTCATGGTTGGATTCTGGGTTAATAACAGGTTCTTTGATGAACTGTATTCTGTTTGCTCGAATTGTTCATGGTTGGATTCTGGGTTAATAACAGGTTCTTTGGTGAACTGTATTCTGTTTGCTCGAATTGTTCATGGTTGGATTCTGGGTTAATAACAGGTTCTTTAGTGAACTGTATTCTGTTTGCTTGTATTGTTCATGGTTGGATTCTGGGTTAATAACAGGTTCTTTGGTGAACTGTATTCTGTTTGCTCGAATTGTTCATGGTTGGATTCTGGGTTAATAACAGGTTCTTTGGTGAACTGTATTCTGTTTGCTCGAATTGTTCATGGTTGGATTCTGGGTTAATAACAGGTTCTTTGGTGAACTGTATTCTGTTTGCTCGTATTGTTCATGGTTGGATTCTGGGTTAATAACAGGTTCTTTAGTGAACTGTATGTGAACTGTATTCTGTTTGCTCGAATTGTTCATGGTTGGATTCTGGGTTAATAACAGGTTCTTTAGTGAACTGTATGTGAACTGTATTCTGTTTGCTCGAATTGTTCATGGTTGGATTCTGGGTTAATAACAGGTTCTTTAGTGAACTGTATGTGAACTGTATTCTGTTTGCTCGTATTGTTCATGGTTGGATTCTGGGTTAATAACAGGTTCTTTAGTGAACTGTATGTGAACTGTATTCTGTTTGCTCGAATTGTTCATGGTTGGATTCTGGGTTAATAACAGGTTCTTTAGTGAACTGTATGTGAACTGTATTCTGTTTGCTCGAATTGTTCATGGTTGGATTCTGGGTTAATAACAGGTTCTTTAGTGAACTGTATGTGAACTGTATTCTGTTTGCTCGAATTGTTCATGGTTGGATTCTGGGTTAATAACAGGTTCTTTGGTGAACTGTATTCTGTTTGCTCGTATTGTTCATGGTTGGATTCTGGGTTAATAACAGGTTCTTTAGTGAACTGTATTCTGTTTGTTCGTTTTGTTCATGGTTGGATTCTGTGTTAATAACAGGTTCTTTAGTGAACTGTATTCTGTTTGCTCGTTTTGTTAATGGGTGGATTCTGTGTTAATAACAGGTTCTTTAGTGAACTGTATTCTGTTTGCTCGTTTTGTTAATGGGTGGATTCTGTGTTAATAACAGGTTCTTTAGTGAACTGTATTCTGTTTGTTCGTATTGTTCATGGTTGGATTCTGGGTTAATAACAGGTTCTTTGGTGAACTGTATTCTGTTTGCTCGTATTGTTATTGGTTGGATTCTGGGTTAATAACAGGTTCTTTAGTGAACTGTATTCTGTTTGCTCTTTTTGTTCATGGTTGGATTCTGGGTTAATAAAAGGTTCTTTGGTGAACTGTATTCTGTTTGCTCGTATTGTTCATGGTTGGATTCTGGGTTAATAACAGGTTCTTTAGTGAACTGTATTCTGTTTGCTCTTGTTCATGGTTAGATTCTGGGTTAATAACAGGTTCTTTGGTGAACTGTATTCTGTTTGCTCGTATTGTTCATGGTTGGATTCTGGGTTAATAACAGGTTCTTTGGTGAACTGTATTCTGTTTGCTCGTATTGTTCATGGTTGGATTCTGGGTTAATAACAGGTTCTTTAGTGAACTGTATGTGAACTGTATTCTGTTTGCTCGAATTGTTCATGGTTGGATTCTGGGTTAATAACAGGTTCTTTGGTGAACTGTATTCTGTTTGCTCGTATTGTTCATGGTTGGATTCTGGGTTAATAACAGGTTCTTTAGTGAACTGTATGTGAACTGTATTCTGTTGGCTCGAATTGTTCATGGTTGGATTCTGGGTTAATAACAGGTTCTTTAGTGAACTGTATGTGAACTGTGTTCTGTTTGCTCGAATTGTTCATGGTTGGATTCTGGGTTAATAACAGGTTCTTTAGTGAACTGTATGTGAACTGTATTCTGTTTGCTCGAATTGTTCATGGTTGGATTCTGGGTTAATAACAGGTTCTTTAGTGAACTGTATGTGAACTGTATTCTGTTTGCTCGTATTGTTCATGGTTGGATTCTGGGTTAATAACAGGTTCTTTAGTGAACTGTATGTGAACTGTATTCTGTTTGCTCGAATTGTTCATGGTTGGATTCTGGGTTAATAACAGGTTCTTTAGTGAACTGTATGTGAACTGTATTCTGTTTGCTCGAATTGTTCATGGTTGGATTCTGGGTTAATAACAGGTTCTTTAGTGAACTGTATGTGAACTGTATTCTGTTTGCTCGAATTGTTCATGGTTGGATTCTGGGTTAATAACAGGTTCTTTGGTGAACTGTATTCTGTTTGCTCGTATTGTTCATGGTTGGATTCTGGGTTAATAACAGGTTCTTTAGTGAACTGTATTCTGTTTGTTCGTTTTGTTCATGGTTGGATTCTGTGTTAATAACAGGTTCTTTAGTGAACTGTATTCTGTTTGCTCGTTTTGTTAATGGGTGGATTCTGTGTTAATAACAGGTTCTTTAGTGAACTGTACTCTGTTTGCTCGTTTTGTTAATGGGTGGATTCTGTGTTAATAACAGGTTCTTTAGTGAACTGTATTCTGTTTGTTCGTATTGTTCATGGTTGGATTCTGGGTTAATAACAGGTTCTTTGGTGAACTGTATTCTGTTTGCTCGTATTGTTATTGGTTGGATTCTGGGTTAATAACAGGTTCTTTAGTGAACTGTATTCTGTTTGCTCTTTTTGTTCATGGTTGGATTCTGGGTTAATAAAAGGTTCTTTGGTGAACTGTATTCTGTTTGCTCGTATTGTTCATGGTTGGATTCTGGGTTAATAACAGGTTCTTTAGTGAACTGTATTCTGTTTGCTCTTGTTCATGGTTAGATTCTGGGTTAATAACAGGTTCTTTGGTGAACTGTATTCTGTTTGCTCGTATTGTTCATGGTTGGATTCTGGGTTAATAACAGGTTCTTTGGTGAACTGTATTCTGTTTGCTCGTATTGTTCATGGTTGGATTCTGGGTTAATAACAGGTTCTTTAGTGAACTGTATGTGAACTGTATTCTGTTTGCTCGAATTGTTCATGGTTGGATTCTGGGTTAATAACAGGTTCTTTGGTGAACTGTATTCTGTTTGCTCGTATTGTTCATGGTTGGATTCTGGGTTAATAACAGGTTCTTTAGTGAACTGTATGTGAACTGTATTCTGTTTGCTCGAATTGTTCATGGTTGGATTCTGGGTTAATAACAGGTTCTTTGGTGAACTGTATTCTGTTTGCTCGTATTGTTCCTGGTTGGATTCTGGGTTAATAACAGGTTCTTTAGTGAACTGTATTCTGTTTGCTTGAATTGTTCATGGTTGGATTCTGGGTTAATAACAGGTTCTTTAGTGAACTGTATGTGAACTGTATTCTGTTGGCTCGAATTGTTCATGGTTGGATTCTGGGTTAATAACAGGTTCTTTGGTGAACTGTATTCTGTTTGCTCGTATTGTTCATGGTTGGATTTTGGGTTAATAACAGGTTCTTTAGTGAACTGTATGTGAACTGTATTCTGTTTGCTCGAATTGTTCATGGTTGGATTCTGGGTTAATAACAGGTTCTTTGGTGAACTGTATTCTGTTTGCTCGTATTGTTCCTGGTTGGATTCTGGGTTAATAACAGCTTCTTTGGTGAACTGTATTCTGTTTGCTCGTATTGTTTGTTATTGGTTGGATTCTGGGTTAATAACAGGTTCTTTAGTGAACTGTATTCTGTTTGCTCGAATTGTTCATGGTTGGATTCTGGGTTAATAACAGGTTCTTAAGTGAACTGTATTCTGTTTGCTCGTATTGTTATTGGTTGGATTCTGGGTTAATAACAGGTTCTTTAGTGAACTGTATTCTGTTTGCTCGTATTGTTATTGGTTGGATTCTGGGTTAATAACAGGTTCTTTAGTGAACTGTATTCTGTTTGCTCTTATTGTTATTGGTTGGATTCTGGGTTAATAAAAGGTTCTTTAGTGAACTGTATTCTGTTTGCTCGTTTTGTTAATGGGTGGATTCTGGGTTAATAACAGGTTCTTTGGTGAACTGTATTCTGTTTGCTCGTACTGTTATTGGTTGGATTCTGGGTTAATAACAGGTTCTTTAGTGAACTGTATTCTGTTTGCTCGTATTGTTATTGGTTGGATTCTGGGTTAATAACAGGTTCTTTAGTGAACTGTATGTGAACTGTATTCTGTTTGCTCGAATTGTTCATGGTTGGATTCTGGGTTAATAACAGGTTCTTTAGTGAACTGTATGTGAACTGTATTCTGTTTGCTCGTATTGTTCATGGTTGGATTCTGGGTTAATAACAGGTTCTTTAGTGAACTGTATGTGAACTGTATTCTGTTTGCTCGAATTGTTCATGGTTGGATTCTGGGTTAATAACAGGTTTTTTGGTGAACTGTATTCTGTTTGCTCGTATTGTTCCTGGTTGGATTCTGGGTTAATAACAGGTTCTTTAGTGAACTGTATGTGAACTGTATTCTGTTTGCTCGAATTGTTCATGGTTGGATTCTGGGTTAATAACAGGTTCTTTGGTGAATTGTATTCTGTTTGCTCGTATTGTTCATGGTTGGATTCTGGGTTAATAACAGGTTCTTTGGTGGACTGTATTCTGTTTGCTCGTATTGTTCCTGGTTGGATTCTGGGTTAATAACAGGTTCTTTAGTGAACTGTATGTGAACTGTATTCTGTTTGCTCGAATTGTTCATGGTTGGATTCTGGGTCAATAACAGGTTCTTTGGTGAACTGTGTTCTGTTTGCTCGTATTGTTCATGGTTGGATTCTGGGTTAATAACAGGTTCTTTGGTGAACTGTATTATGTTTGCTTAAATTGTTCATGGTTGGATTCTGGGTTAATAACAGGTTCTTTGGTGAACTGTATTCTGTTTGCTCGTATTGTTCATGGTTGGATTCTGGGTTAATAACAGGTTCTTTGGTGAACTGTATTCTGTTTGCTCGTATTGTTCCTGGTTGGATTCTGGGTTAATAACAGGTTCTTTAGTGAACTGTATGTGAACTGTATTCTGTTTGCTCGAATTGTTCATGGTTGGATTCTGGGTTAATAACAGGTTCTTTGGTGAACTGTATTCTGTTTGCTCGTATTGTTCATGGTTGGATTCTGGGTTAATAACAGGTTCTTTAGTGAACTGTATTCTGTTTGTTCGTTTTGTTCATGGTTGGATTCTGTGTTAATAACAGGTTCTTTAGTGAACTGTATTCTGTTTGTTCGTATTGTTCATGGTTGGATTCTGGGTTAATAACAGGTTCTTTAGTGAACTGTATTCTGTTTGCTCGTTTTGTTCATAGTTGGATTCTGGGTTAATAACAGGTTCTTTGGTGAACTGTATTCTGTTTGCTCGGACCCTAATAAAAAGAAAGATTTGTCCATCAAATTATTATTTTTTTATCAATAAATAAGTATGACATTAATCATTTATTATCTTAAGATCGGAAAAGAACTTAGTTATCAAAAGGCAATTTTACTGGCCTGATTTTCGCCTTAATTAAGTAGTTTTTCTGCTCATATGTAAGGGGGTGTTTTAAGCTCGAAAAATCTTAAATGTGACCATTATAAGGGATATACAAAATAAGGCGTTCTTTTAGTCAAAAACATAAACATTTTTCTTTTTTATGTTAGCATTTAAAAATAGTTTTTTAAACAAATATTTTAATTAAGTAACTGTTGTCCATACATAGTAAAATATAGCGCTAATAATTATTAAAATTAAGGATAATCAGTTAATTATGCGTCTGGCCAACTGTCTAATTATTCTACATTAAAATTAAATTAATTTCCTACAGTCATTTCCTTAATTAAATTGTCGCAGGAACGAGGAAGTTTCCCGCATACTGTAATCTCTATGACATGTTAACCCTTTAACTACTATCCTGGGGTCATTTTTGACCCCAGAGTGTAATTACTTTTATTTTATATCTTTTTTACTTTCAGAATTGTTGTATCTTATCTAATCTCTATTCAGCTAATGAGACATATGGTGCATATGGTAGATTCTTGTTCGGTCACTCCATATTTGGCAGGGAAGGTTGTGGGGTCAGTAGTGACCCCACGATAGCTCTTACGTTAGGTGTTTTTCCTTTTTTTTAAATGCCACCTTGTGAAGTTAATCCACTCAAAAGAAGAAGACGTGAACTATCTGCTAGAGAAAATGACAGGAACGTTCAACTGTGTGCACCATGTTCAAAACCCATAGAAAAGTAAAAATTACAGAGATATTGGACTAGAAGAAATCGCCAACTTTAGAAGAGGTCTTTTTTTACTTTAGCAGTTATGTGTACAAGTACTGTAATCTCTTATAATATTTGTAAAATATTATAAGAGATCTAGTTGTAAAAGAAATTAGATAGTTTTAATTTTTATAATTTTACTAAGGGTAAACAATCTGTTTTTTTTTTTTTTTTTTTTTTTTTTTTTGTAAAAATGTGTTTACAAAGAAAATAAATTTGGAACATAAAAAAATTAAATTAAGACACTTAGGGCCTATATTTATAAAATCATATCCATAAATGGTTCTATTTTCAAGAAGACAAGCTAGAGAAAGGGTTATTATCATTGAAGTTATTAAAATAATTTTTTGAGGTTTTTTATGTTGTTTTTGTTTAATTGGGGTCGGTTTTGACCCCACGATAGTACTTACGTTAGGAAAAATAATCACAGTAGATAAGGGTTAACCTGTATACATATATGTGTGTGTATTGGTACAGAGATATACGGACTAGCGGTGCGCGAGGCAGGCGGGGGGGGAGAGATGCATGTAAGGTCAATGCCCGCGCACGTGCTAGTCGACCCATATTCTGCCCCACATTCCACCCTCCCCCGTCGCAGCCCCACAGTGGTGTGAATACACTCTTGCCTACCCCTCTCTCGCCTCATTTAACTGTACCACACCGAGCTCGTCTGCGGTGGAGAACTCATTTTACTTAGTCGTACGCCCTCTTTCAACACAATTGCAATAGAACAATCCAAAGATAATGTACAGTAGTTTAAAATAAGTTTGACGGCCTGTTTGAATTGGAATTTATTACAATAACAATATTATGGTTATCAATTTCTATAAACAAATTTCCCTTCTCGAGGTCAGAGAGGGATTTACAAAATTTGTTATTTGTGAATTCACTTATACGAATAAAATTTGTATTTAATTTGTACCAAAACATAATATGACAATGAAACTATCTTAAATAAATGGTTCCAAATAATTGGCACAAACTTTCCCCCATTTTAAACACTCAAAAATCAAAACTTTGAAAATTACCAGTTTGATTCCCAAATATGTTTTTTTGCCATAACTCAAAAACTAGTCAAGTTAGAGACATGTGGTTTTTACTAAAATATTTTAAATTGTAATTCATATTTTTCCTGAATATGTAATCAAAATCGTTTGAGCGGATTTTGAGAGAATATCATTTTTATATGTTTTTTGGCCATCAAAATTAAAAACTAAAATTTCATACAAATCTATCCATCCGTTTGGTCTCCAGCGGACTGCACATACATACAGGCAGACACACATTAGGTTTTTAAAAACTATCACGGTAGTTGACTTTAATGTAACTTGTGTATGGGCTATTTAATTAAATCACAATAATTTGTAAAACTGAAATCACAAAAGAACCGACCACCAATAGTGCTCCTAGAGGTGTTTTTGATTTTCTTTCAAGACTACGAGGGTAGGATTTAGTGACATCACAGAGAAAAAGAAACAGAGGTCGCTTTCTTACGGTCACAGGGAACCCCTCAGGGGCAGTTAATACAACTAATATACATCTTTATACGTCTATAATAAGTATTATTACGTTTGGAGGTATAACGGGAGGAACTGACAAGGTCCTAGCCCTGTCATCACTTGACAAACTAGACACACATTTAGCGCACCAGTCTACTTCGATACACGTTCACGCAACCACCTCGCAGTGAGTCAACGGTTGGAAAATAATCATTAGGTCCATCATTCAGATCCGTGCGATTGTACCACAAGACAGTATGATAGTTATTCACTTTTCTTCGTGCAAACGAAATCGTCAATTTGGCTTGCCATGTCGTCAGTAACACTGAACTACAAAACTAAGAATAGTTAGTTCTTCGGATATTTACTGGATCAAGGTTCGGTACAGTCATAGTCACTGCGATCTACTTAGTACGTGGGTTAAGACACAGTCGATGTCCGAAGAACTAGATTCTTTTCGTACTTATCAACTTCCTACATTTCTGTTAAACTTCTTCATATTGTAAATCTATTTAAATGAAGTGTAGGCGTTGAGTTAGAGGCGTTAAAGGGTAAGTTGACGACAGCCCTTTAGCAGCCTTGCAGTCTTAACGTCAGTGGGATAAAACATGTTTTTCTATTTTAACAATACGATTCAAGTTTATTATTAAAATGAACACTGTATGATTGTTAAATGTCAAAACTAGTGGACCTTAAGTTCATATTACGGTTTTTTTAGTTTAAAATAGTCAACAATATTTAATGTTTCACATATTTATGAAAATAATTTTTCTGAAAAAAATCGTAATAATAGGTCAAATTACACTTCCAGTGGTACGTTCATTATTACGGACCGAATCGTTGAAATAGAAACCCGTGTTTTTGACGTTTTTCGAAGAACGAAATGCCCCCTTAATATTATAAATTAGATAAGCCTATATTTTGATTAGAGTTCTTTTGGCTAAATATAAGGGGACGGGACGATTGGCACACATTTTTGGACCTTCTGCCCATGGCAGTATTGGCACAATCATTAGAGCGGAATAAGTAGGGTCAACTCGCCTGCTTGGAAAAGGCAGGATTGGCACAGTCGCTCGACCAGGTAGACGCCATCGAACGAGGGAAAACGGGAATTTTATTATTCCCGTCAACTCTGCGTGGCAGTCATTTGCCCGTGATATAACAAATTTTTAAATTTAAACCTCACGTTAGGTTAGGTTAGGTTAGGTTGGGTTGGGTTGGGTTAGGTTAGGTTAGGTTAAGTTAGTTGCTTACTTCAATAAGCACCACAGCAGGGAATTTGCGGGGGCAAAAAAGTTCCCATTTTCCCGCATTCTGGCCACCTGGCTGCTACTACCTGGCCGGGCGGTGTGTGCCAATCGTGCCTTTCTGAAACTTACAGGTTGACCCTTCTTAATCCCCTCTAATGACTGTGCCAATCGTGCCATTCCAAATCGGCCAAAAATGTGTGCCAAACGTTCTACGGCCAAATATAAAATGTCGTTTTTGTATTGGCAAGGTAAACCAGACGAATAGTGGAGGTCATTCAAGGTCAAACTAATATACTACAGTATAAGCATATTCACTCATTATAATTGTACAAGGCAGCCAACTTAACGTCATTCAAACACAAATACTGTCTTTGGGACAGGTTTTTTTTATAAAAACGTAACCACTCTACTAAATTGATTTTATCAGCTGTATTACAGTTGTTATAGGCTTAGGCCTAATAACTATGAGACATCTGTTATACTCTTGCAAATTATCTCAGGTTGACGCCTTAAGAGATTTTAAACCAGCAAATTTATTTCTTGTTTATAGTATTAGTATGTAACAATTTAGGAAAAATATGACCGACAAATAAAATCATAAGCAACAAAAGAGACAATTAACCACAAATGAGATCGTGTAAACAACACAAGAGACTATTAACTACAAATGAGATCGTGTAAACAACACAAGAGACTATTAACTACAAATGAGATCGTGTAAACAACACAAGAGACTATTAACTACAAATGAGATTGTGTAAACAACACAAGAGACTATTAACTACAAATGAGATCGTGTAAACAACTATTAACAACAAATCAGTTCCGAAAGCGCAAAAGACATAAATAACTAACAAAAGTCAGCTCTACTCAAAAAATGGAATTATAAACAGCAAAAACGACAAAAGATACAATTAACTTCTTGAGAATATTTAACAACCAATGGAATCGTTAACAAAAACTGATATCATAAACAACAAAATGGACCATTAACAGCAAATTATCAACAAATTTGGTGATGAACATAAAATCGACTATTAACAACAAATGAGCCGAGAAACAACAAAAAAAAAACGTAATTGAAATTCAGACTATTAAACAATAAATATGACTTAAACAATAAAATAGTTGATTAACAGCAAGTGAATTCTTAAAGTACAACACTATTTTTAACAATCAATACTCTTTCTTAGTATTAAAAACAAACGAGGCAATATCAGCCATTTTCTCGGAGGTGATTATATTCAATACTTTCTTATATATAACCATGCAAAAAATAAGAGCCCCATTTTTCGAACCAAATGAGGTGGTAGACTGTGACATTGTTAGTTTCCAATGTAACGTTATAAAGAACATTGACTATAAACGCATTGTTTTCACAGCCATTAATGAAGTTCGTGCAGTTTTACTAATGGGAAATAAGTCACTTTCCATGGAATCCATAATCGATTTAGAAAGTGGATTGCGCTGTCTGACCCAAGTTTTTAGTGGCATTATCATTACTTCGGTGAATGGAGTTGTGCATTGTATGAAAATAAGCTTCGAGCGAAAGAAAAGAGAAGCATTTATGAATTCAAAATGGCGGGAGAATGGTTATATTAATTTTTAAAGTTGCCGCTTGTAAAACTTTCGATAAGTACTCTACGTCTGACAGCTGATCACAGACGAAACTGCCCCTTCCGGTCTTTGACAGTGGTGATGCGTGTTGAAGAATACGAAATTAGAAAAAATTATTTTTTTGTTTCGTAAATATAGCGACGGGTGCACTTAAATTGTGCGGATTTTGTCCTGATCACTGATATGGCACAAAGTTGTTGCAATCGGGCCGTTATTAAGCGTATTAATAACGGCCCGATTGCAATGCGTTTGCAACGTGTAGGTTTCGGTTAGGTTATGTTAGGCCTAGGTTGGATATTATTGAGTTTGGTTAGGTTGGGTTTGGTAAGGTTAGGTTAGATTTGTTTGGGTTGGTTAACTTAGATTTGATTAGGTTAGGTTAGCAAAAACTGATCTAAAAAACAGCCTAACATCTCAAAACTTTAACCAAAACTAGAATGTACCTACACTACCTAACCTTACAAATCCAAACCTAACCAAATTCATGATATCAATACCCAAACTAGCCCTATCCTAACAAAACTTAACCTAACCAAAACTAGAATGTACCTACCCTACCTAACTTTACTAATCCAAACCTAACCAAATTCATGATATCAATACCCAAACTAGCCCTATCCTAACAAAACTTAACCTAACCAAAACTAGAATGTACCTACCCTACCTAACCTTACAAATCCAAACCTAACCAAATTCATGATATCAATACCCAAACTAGCCCTATCCTAACAAAACTTAACCTAACCAAAACTATAATGTACCTACCCTACCTAACCTTACAAATCCAAACCTAACCAAATTCATGATATCAATACCCAAACTAGCCCTATCCTAACAAAACATAACCTCACTGAAAACGGCAAATTTCCGGCGCTAACGTGCAATTCTACATTAATACCGAAATTACCTTGTCAGATTCTAAGCTAGCAAGATCTTTTGATTAATTATATTAATTTATAAGCCTAACTAATCACTTCACTTCTGTTGAGTTTACACTTACTATCACTTTGCATTCTTTGAATGTTTAAATAGTGCGCATTCAGTAAGTGCAGTCATCGTTTATAGTTTTGCTGCAGTTGCCAAAATCATTTTCGTTCATATCACTCGGTCATTCAACTCGTGAAACTTATGTTAGTATTACACGATCTAATGTATAACGTAATTGAATTCTATACACACTTATACCTGAAGTCATGAAATAACAATAATCCCATAAGATAGCTTGTTATTTCAACGTTTTAAGAGCTCGTTAAATTTCAACGTTGTAAGAGCTCGTTATATTTCAACGTTTTAAGAGCTCGTTATATTTCAACGTTGTAAGAGCTCGTTATATTTCAACGTTGTAAGAGCTCGTTATATTTCAACGTTGTAAGAGCTCGTTATATTTCAACGTTTTAAGAGCTCGTTATATTTCAACGTTTTAAGAGCTCGTTATATTTCAACGTTTTAAGAGCTCGTTATATTTCAACGTTGTAAGAGCTCGTTATATTTCAACGTTGTAAGAGCTCGTTATATTTCAACGTTGTAAGAGCTCGTTATATTTCAACGTTTTAAGAGCTCGTTATATTTCAACGTTGTAAGAGCTCGTTATATTTCAACGTTGTAAGAGCTCGTTATATTTCAACGTTTTAAGAGCTCGTTATATTTCAACGTTTTAAGAGCTCGTTATATTTCAACGTTGTAAGAGCTCGTTATATTTCAACGTTGTAAGAGCTCGTTATATTTCAACGTTGTAAGAGCTCGTTATATTTCAACGTTGTAAGAGCTCGTTATATTTCAACGTTTTAAGAGCTCGTTAAATTTCAACGTTGTAAGAGCTCGTTATATTTCAACGTTTTAAGAGCTCGTTATATTTCAACGTTGTAAAAGCTCGTTATATTTCAACGTTGTAAGAGCTCGTTATATTTCAACGTTTTAAGAGCTCGTTATATTTCAACGTTTTAAGAGCTCGTTATATTTCAACGTTGTAAGAGCTCGTTATATTTCAACGTTTTAAGAGCTCGTTATATTTCAACGTTTTAAGAGCTCGTTATATTTCAACGTTGTAAGAGCTCGTTATATTTCAACGTTGTAAGAGCTCGTTATATTTCAACGTTTTAAGAGCTCGTTATATTTCAACGTTGTAAGAGCTCGTTATATTTCAACGTTTTAATAGCTCGTTAAATTTCAACGTTGTAAGAGCTCGTTATATTTCAACGTTGTAAGAGCTCGTTATATTTCAACGTTTTAAGAGCTCGTTATATTTCAACGTTTTAAGAGCTCGTTATATTTCAACGTTTTAAGAGCTCGTTATATTTCAACGTTTTAAGAGCTCGTTATATTTCAACGTTGTAAGAGCTCGTTATATTTCAACGTTGTAAGAGCTCGTTATATTTCAACGTTGTAAGAGCTCGTTATATTTCAACGTTGTAAGAGCTCGTTATATTTCAACGTTTTAAGAGCTCGTTATATTTCAACGTTGTAAGAGCTCGTTATATTTCAACGTTTTAAGAGCTCGTTAAATTTCAACGTTGTAAGAGCTCGTTATATTTCAACGTTGTAAGGCTCGTTATATTTCAACGTTGTAAGAGCTCGTTATATTTCAACGTTGTAAGAGCTCGTTATATTTCAACGTTGTAAGAGCTCGTTATATTTCAACGTTTTAAGAGCTCGTTAAATTTCAACGTTGTAAGAGCTCGTTATATTTCAACGTTGTAAGAGCTCGTTATATTTCAACGTTGTAAGAGCTCGTTATATTTCAACGTTTTAAGAGCTCGTTAAATTTCAACGTTGTAAGAGCTCGTTATATTTCAACGTTTTAAGAGCTCGTTATATTTCAACGTTGTAAAAGCTCGTTATATTTCAACGTTGTAAGAGCTCGTTATATTTCAACGTTTTAAGAGCTCGTTATATTTCAACGTTTTAAGAGCTCGTTATATTTCAACGTTGTAAGAGCTCGTTATATTTCAACGTTTTAAGAGCTCGTTATATTTCAACGTTTTAAGAGCTCGTTATATTTCAACGTTGTAAGAGCTCGTTATATTTCAACGTTGTAAGAGCTCGTTATATTTCAACGTTGTAAGAGCTCGTTATATTTCAACGTTTTAAGAGCTCGTTATATTTCAACGTTGTAAGAGCTCGTTATATTTCAACGTTTTAAGAGCTCGTTAAATTTCAACGTTTTAAGAGCTCGTTATATTTCAACGTTGTAAGAGCTCGTTATATTTCAACGTTGTAAGAGCTCGTTATATTTCAACGTTTTAAGAGCTCGTTAAATTTCAACGTTGTAAGAGCTCGTTATATTTCAACGTTTTAAGAGCTCGTTAAATTTCAACGTTTTAAGAGCTCGTTATATTTCAACGTTTTAAGAGCTCGTTATATTTCAACGTTGTAAGGCTCGTTATATTTCAACGTTGTAAGAGCTCGTTATATTTCAACGTTGTAAGAGCTCGTTATATTCCAACGTTGTAAGAGCTCGTTATATTTCAACGTTGTAAGAGCTCGTTATATTTCAACGTTGTAAGAGCTCGTTATATTTCAACGTTGTAAGAGCTCGTTATATTTCAACGTTTTAAGAGCTCGTTATATTTCAACATTTTAAGAGCTCGTTATATTTCAACGTTTTAAGAGCTCGTTAAATTTCAAAGTTTTAAGAGCTCGTTATATTTCAACGTTTTAAGAGCTCGTTATATTTCGACGTTTTAAGAGCTCGTTATATTTCAACGTTTTAAGAGCTCGTTATATTTCAACGTTTTAAGAGCTCGTTATATTTCAACGTTTTAAGAGCTCGTTATATTTCAACGTTTTAAGAGCTCGTTAAATTTCAACGTTTTAAGAGCTCGTTATATTTCAACGTTTTAAGAGATCGTTATATTTCAACGTTTTAAGAGCTCGTTATATTTCAACATTTTAAGAGCTCGTTATATTTCAACGTTTTAAGAGCTCGTTATATTTCAACGTTTTAAGAGCTCGTTAAATTTCAACGTTTTAAGAGCTCGTTATATTTCAACGTTTTAAGAGCTCGTTATATTTCAACGTTTTAAGAGCTCGTTATATTTCAACGTTGTAAGAGCTCGTTATATTTCAACGTTGTAAGAGCTCGTTATATTTCAACGTTGTAAGAGCTCGTTATATTTCAACGTTGTAAGAGCTCGTTATATTTCAACGTTGTAAGAGCTCGTTATATTTCAACGTTGTAAGAGCTCGTTATATTTCAACGTTGTAAGAGCTCGTTATATTTCAACGTTGTAAGAGCTCGTTATATTTCAACGTTGTAAGAGCTCGTTATATTTCAACGTTGTAAGAGCTCGTTATATTTCAACGTTGTAAGAGCTCGTTATATTTCAACGTTGTAAGAGCTCGTTATATTTCAACGTTGTAAGAGCTCGTTATATTTCAACGTTGTAAGAGCTCGTTATATTTCAACGTTGTAAGAGCTCGTTATATTTCAACGTTGTAAGAGCTCGTTATATTTCAACGTTGTAAGAGCTCGTTATATTTCAACGTTGTAAGAGCTCGTTATATTTCAACGTTGTAAGAGCTCGTTATATTTCAACGTTGTAAGAGCTCGTTATATTTCAACGTTGTAAGAGCTCGTTATATTTCAACGTTGTAAGAGCTCGTTATATTTCAACGTTGTAAGAGCTCGTTATATTTCAACGTTGTAAGAGCTCGTTATATTTCAACGTTGTAAGAGCTCGTTATATTTCAACGTTGTAAGAGCTCGTTATATTTCAACGTTGTAAGAGCTCGTTATATTTCAACGTTGTAAGAGCTCGTTATATTTCAACGTTTGTAAGAGCTCGTTATATTTCAACGTTGTAAGAGCTCGTTATATTTCAACGTTGTAAGAGCTCGTTATATTTCAACGTTGTAAGAGCTCGTTATATTTCAACGTTGTAAGAGCTCGTTATATTTCAACGTTGTAAGAGCTCGTTATATTTTATTTCAACGTTGTAAGAGGCTCGTTATATTTCAACGTTGTAAGAGCTCGTTATATTTCAACGTTGTAAGAGCTCGTTATATTTCAACGTTGTAAGAGCTCGTTATATTTCAACGTTGTAAGAGCTCGTTATATTTCAACGTTGTATGAGCTCGTTATATTTCAACGTTGTAAGAGCTCGTTATATTTCAACGTTGTAAGAAGCTCGTTATATTTCAACGGTTGTATGAGCTCGTTATATTTCAACGTTGTAATGAGCTCGTTATATTTCAACGTTGTAAGAGCTCGTTATATTTCAACGTTGTATGAGCTCGTTTATATTTCAACGTTGTAAGAGCTCGTTATATTTCAACGATTGTATGAGCTCGTTATATTTCAACGTTGTTAAGAGCTCGTATATATTTCAACGTTGTAAGACTCGTTATATTTCAACGTTGTAGAGCTCGTTATATTTCAACGTTGTAAGAGCTCGTTATATTTCAACGTTTTAAGAGCTCGTTATATTTCAACGTTGTAAGAGCTCGTTAAATTTCAACGTTGTAAGAGCTCGTTATATTTCAACGTTGTAAGAGCTCGTTATATTTCAACGTTGTAAGAGCTCGTTATATTTCAACGTTGTAAGAGCTCGTTATATTTCAACGTTGTAAGAGCTCGTTATATTTCAACGTTGTAAGAGCTCGTTATATTTCAACGTTGTATGAGCTCGTTATATTTCAACGTTGTAAGAGCTCGTTATATTTCAACGTTTTAAGAGCTCGTTAAATTTCAACGTTGTAAGAGCTCGTTAAATTTCAACGTTGTAAGAGCTCGTTATATTTTAACGTTGTATGAGCTCGTTATATTTCAACGTTGTAAGAGCTCGTTATATTTCAACGTTGTAAGAGCTCGTTATATTTCAACGTTGTACGAGCTCGTTATATTTCAACGTTGTAAGAGCTCGTTATATTTCAACGTTGTATGAGCTCGTTATATTTCAACGTTGTAAGAGCTCGTTATATTTCAACGTTGTATGAGCTTGTTATATTTCAACGTTGTAAGAGCTCGTTATATTTCAACGTTGTAAGAGCTCGTTATATTTCAACGTTGTAAGAGCTCGTTATATTTCAACGTTGTATGAGCTCGTTATATTTCAACGTTGTAAGAGCTCGTTATATTTCAACGTTGTAAGAGCTCGTTATATTTCAACGTTGTATGAGCTCGTTATATTTCAACGTTGTAAGAGCTCGTTATATTTCAACGTTGTAAGAGCTCGTTATATTTCAACGTTGTATGAGCTCGTTATATTTCAACGAGTCGGTTCTTGTTAATTGACGATCGTATCGCAACAGTTGAAGTGTCGTTCGATAGGAGAAAAACTGTTCCTGTCGATCATAAGTTAGTTTTTGTAAAAACATTGAGTATGTTACACTTTTCACAGTTAAATATACGAAGATTTAAATATAATTCTTGATGATTTTAAATGTAATGGCTCGTAATTTCAACTTATTGTCTAGTATATTTTACGTTTAATAATCTTACTTTGTCCATTATAACTCATTATAATAATGAAAACGAACCGTGTAGTTGAAATAGGACAGCATGTTTTGGCCTGCTTACGGTAAAATTGTATGGCTACTATAGAGCTGTCAACTTTACAGCGGTAACTTGGCAGTTTGGGAAACGGTAGTGTTTCCTAAAAAAAATAAGTACGACGTTTCTATAAAATGTTTAATTAATTAGTAACTTAGTGTCAAATGAACAATTGGTGGTCACCTGTATATTTTCTATAACATCCTTCACTAGGATTTGAAAGTCGAAGGGTAGGTACAGTACAAAGTGCAACCACAGTATAAAAAAAACACACGTAGCTAAGCTCACCCGTTAGCGATGCTAGTGATCCTAGCGGTAGTAAAGCAAACAACTGGCGCAGTAAGCGGAGAGATGCCGTAGCTCTGCGATACAACCACTAGGATCGCTAGCGTCGAGCAGTTGGCATTTTTCTCAAGACTAAGCTTCGCCTCTGTGTATTATACTGTGGTGAAACTGTAGGCTTTAACCAGTGTTGTTAATACTGTCAAACAATCACTAATTGAACACTCCTCCGCTGGCGTAAAGCGAAGATTACGCACATTTTACGTTTGTTTCGTCTTGTATCAACTGTTGATTTGACATTTGTATGTTTACTACAACCCTTGATCTTTAACCGTCAAATAATTCAGACACTACTGTTTACTTGCGCAAGTCTTTGTTCATATTCCAGAAGCTGTTGGAATGTTATCTTCAATTGGTCTACGTTACGAAAATAAGCAGTACTAGTGAATTAATAAAGAAACTGTTGGAATCATTATTCAAATTCAATTTGAATATTTTCTGTCGTCGATGTCTTTTTACAAGGAAATAGGCATTGTCAAATTACCACAATAGGTACTAATTAATATTATTTAAAACTAGTAATACGTAAGAAATTAAATTTAGTAAAATAATTAAAAATAATTAAGCTACAGTTCAAATTCTATAAACTCTTGATCGGAATAAAATGGATTGTTTACTAACTAGTAATATATAACAATTTTGGAATGTTTAAAAGGAGTTGTTCTAACTGAATCTGAAAGTTTTGTGGCACGTCAATTGTGTTTTTGTAATGGGTTTTGTTGCTATGAATGTCTTGTCTGGTATTGAAATTATTTATATTAAATTTAGTATAACCTATAATAAAATTTTATACATATATATATTGTTAACTGAATTTTTAACACGAATTTTTAATACATTTTTTTAATGGCCGTCAGTGGTCCAAATATCCAACGCTACAAATGGTTATAGTAACTTTTTATATAAGTAAGACTTCATGTACATGATTATAGTGTCTCTATGGCCTATATCAACAATCTATAAAAATGTGTGATTGAAAAAATTGGAGTATAGTGTTCTGAAATAATTGTCACTCAAATTTACCTTAAGTCTAAAAATCAAATAATTTACTCGGCTTATTTTTGTACAAACTGTGTAATGTGAGCTTGAAAATTTAATTTGTTCTCTAATAGAAAGAATAATAATTTTACATTTTAGTCTCATTGTGTTGAGATAGGCTTAGAGTGATTTGTTGTGTTTTTTTTTCTTTTTTATAAATAAGGTTATTAAATAAGTACCGGTATATTGCTCTATTATGAGATTATTCCATTAGTTTGTTAAAGTTTGCAAATTCCTACGTGAAGCTATGAGTAACATCATCTGCGTATATTATTGCTTGTGTATGAGAAGGTGGAGTGGGAGATTATTTATGATAATAATAAAAAAGAAGAAAGGTCCAAGAATAGAGCCTTGTAGGACTCCCATATCTCTTATTCACGTGAGGTTTTATACAACCTTACTTGTTTGTCTCTATTTATAAAATCTGACGAAAATTATCTGAACACGTTATGTTAGGTTAGTGCTATATTCCGTTCGTTTACTCTTTGCTGCCAGTACTTACTCTAACTAAGTGTTAGTGGTGCTGGAGTGACGAGACATTACAGCCTGGTTTTTTCCTGCACGAATGTGTTTTTCTATAAGATCAATGTTACATTTTCTCAAATCAAGCAAAAACGATTCTAACATTCCTTCACTTGTAGCCCTTAATAAATCTTTTTTCATTAACCTATGTTATCGATTTCAATTTCAATGAATATTTGAATAAATGTATTTCCAATTTATCACTGTTTTAATTTGAAATTATAACAATTTTAAGTGTCCAACTGTGTTACTAATACTAAAATTGAAATATGCAACCAACATTCTCTGTTACGATGCCTACAAAATTAAAAATCTAACCTGTTTTATAGGAAATATTCGTAAAAATTGTACTTTTACGTTTAAAAAAGCTTTTTTGGAAAAATATCCAAAATTCCTGACCACTCCAGCCTTCCCCTAAAACTAACTAAGCTTAAACGTCGGTTTCAGTAACATCGAGCAATGAACTCCTGAAGCTATTAGACAAAAAAATAGATAAATAAAAATATGGAGGTTATTGGGAAAAAAACGGTATTGTGTGAAGCGAGTTACCTCCACGAGAAACGCACAAACATGGGCTCTATTTATACTGTATGATTCGGTGCCTAATAATGATCGTATCGTAACACTTTGATAGGTGAAGACATATTTAGTGGACCATAAGTTGGGTTTTGTAACAATTTAGTATCAATATTTTTTTCACAGTTTAATATGTGAAACTTTAAAGTCTTTCTTGATGATTTTATATTGAAAAACTCACAATATCAACTTACGTCCCACTATGACGGACCTTTAATAGTCACAAAGCGTTTACTATAACTCTTAATTACAATAATAAACACGAACCATACAATTGAAATAGAAAAGCGTGTTTTGGCTAACTGACGGTAAAATTGCATTGCTGCTATTGCAATCTCTGGGGCTGTCAACTTCCCAGCGGTGACTTGTCAGTTTAGGAAACGGTCACCTTAAATCAGGTTCTTCATTTGGCTTGATTATTATGTATATTAAACTATAAAGAAACATCAAGACGATGTTATGTTAGTTTTCGATTTGGTTTGTATCACGATGAAATCATTTACAGGTTTTAAGGGGTCTGGTAAGTTTGTGATACACGGGATTATAGATATTCTAATTTCTAAAATTAGTTTGTAACCAAAACGCCAGTAAATTGTAAAAACTAACAAGCAATCAATATTAAGAGTCTGCAGATGCTGTCGGCCATGTTGGTTTTAATCTCATAAGGATAATGTTATTTGCGAATCCATATTTATTTACTGACCAAAAGTTGTGTATAAGGTGTCATTTTAAACGTTATCATACTGCGCATTGGGTTTGCTTTTGATAATTTGAATAGGCATACTTACGCCTAGTTTTGAAAAATAGGTAAAAATAAAAGCTTGAAACTAAATATTTTTATATACAAATAATTAGCAATTCACAAAGCAATTCTAACGTGCAATTTCATGCTTAATCAAATACAATTTTGTTAGAAAAAATCCGTTAAAAACGTGAATTTGGATACGTCTGAACGTACAGTATGTTTGTTTCGAAAATAACATTTTTCGTATTGGATTAAAACCAACATGGCCGACAGCCTGTGCAGACTCTTAAACATTAATTCGAGAATTTTTCAAATGTTGAATTGTTAAATTCTGTAATACACAAACACTATAAATAACCTGCAGCAGAGGTAAGATAGTGCTTGATTTTAGGCGGTTTTAATTGGTCCAATGGAGAATAGATGATTCGTGCAGGCCGAAATTCGTCAGAATTCTGATCCCTCCAACCCGTCCCCCTTCATTGATAATTGACAGTTCCTTATTTTCCCGCCAACTGTTGGCCTCGCGGCCGTTCGTGATGCGCGTACACGCTATCCTTGAGGACCGTGTCCTGGTAGGCCAGGTCTCCTTGGCCTGACCAACTGCGTCTTACATGTACCACCTAGCTGAATCATTCTTCAGCTCACCTTGAGACAATAGTGAAAGAGCTTGCCGAAAATTCCAGACCTCGATTTTCCAGTCAGTTAGGTAGAAGAGAAGTGACGTGGTTCTTTGTAAATAAGTAGAGTATTCCTTGATTGGATGATAAATAAGGACAGGTGTTTTTTTCTATACAATAATTTAACATTGAACGTGGTCTTATTGTACTATTTGTCAGCACGATTAACAAATCTTATATAGGAGATATTTTTTGTTGCTGCTTGTTATGTTTTACTGTGATTCGTGGAATTGTCCCCCCCCCCCCTCAACTGAGAGTGCATCATTGTAAATAAAGTCAAAATTATGATCTTTTAAAATAAGTATCACCAATAAATACAAATCTGTAAGAAGCAAAAAGCCGATGTTAAAAAGTCAGACTACTTTTTTCTAACTTGCTATCTTGGCGCGGCCGCCGCTAGGTTGAGCTTGTTGTGCGGCAACGTAGATAGAGAGGGAAGATTACAAAATTCCATGAGAATTATATAGAGGGGATACGGCGGACAACCAGCGCTGCGTATCGGCTGCCGCGCTAAGCTCGTTTCATCTACTACAGTAAGTTTGACTATTTCCCTGTCTCTTTTCGCTTCTTATAGATGTGTGTTCATTGGTGTTACCTTACCACTTCACACAGTTTTATAAAGCAATGGATCATCTTTATGAACTGAAGAGCGTAGCCAAGATGTATCCAAATATCACTTAGCTACTGAAAAATGTTTCCTGTGAAGTGGTGAAGGTAAGTGGGTCAAATTCCTTTAGCTGCCCGCCAAACCCAAACTTGTTTCTATTACTGAATATCCATAAAGGAGATATGAAAGATGTTGCAGAACGTATTAAACACTCATTATACAATATGTCCTAGGCGCTTTCTCCTCCACATAAACTCACAAAGATATTTGTAGGTTAGGTTAGGTTACAGGCAAGTCCTTTCATTACAAATGAAGCTAACAACATGTTCTTGTAAATATATAAGTAGTTTAGGTAGTTATTGGAGTAGGAAGAAGTTTGGATTTGGCGGGCAGCTAAAGGAATTTGACCCCGCCTTAAAAAACATACTCTTCTCGTAAACGATTGGAATGGGATTTATATTTTGTCTTAGCTGTATTTGATCTTCAAAAGTATCCCCCACTACCGTGCTGATGGACTTGCACAGTCGGTTTCACCGTAAGATGCCGTGCACTCTACTTTTTGCACTAAGCCCCGTTAAATGTGGGACCCGTTTGAGGCCACAAAAGGAGTGACTGAATAATTAATTAAAAGGCAGAGCCTGGACGTTGACCCCTATCTCGGTTTTCACTCGTGCTGGTTCCACAATTGTTTTTATCCTCAGCTGTTTGCTCGCTCGAGTGTTACTGGGAACGTTCCGTCACTGCGTAGCTCGCCGTCACGCACTTTCTTCCTTGTGTATTTCAATCCCCCTCCCTCCCTTTCCGGACGCCGGCAATTTCCTATTTTCCACGCGTCGATATCAAATCGTTTCGATAGTCTGCAACTTTCTACTGTTGCCGTGGCCAAAAACATTACTGGAAAACCCGTAAAAAATCATTCACCGAAAATATACATTGTTTGGCCCATTCAACTAGTTTAACACAATCATCGTAATAGTTAGACGTGTGGCAAATTCTTAAACTAAACCGAATTATGGGCCTTGAAAAATTGCAGTTTGATTCATAATCCTAGTATAGAACAAAACTATATTATAATGTTCGTGGCTGTAGTTTTTTATATCGCTTGCAGACAAATTTGAGAAAACGACGTTCAGTAATGTTAACTTCCACTGCTTCAAATGCTTCGAAATTATTCACTAATCACATATGATGAAATATTTTAAAGATAGGACAAGTTTTTATGAATGTGTATTTACACAATTTTGTTTAAATTGAATAGCCACATATTATTAAATTATAGAGTGACTTATCTTTAGCAAATAGACAAAGAAAGCAATTAGTTATCTAACTGACAGTTCTAAAACGTATATTATAGTCCAGTCGTTCTAACTTTACCTCTAAGGTTTGCGAGCTAAACTGGAAATTCGACATAGGCAACATCGCATCCAGACCGCCACAGCCCTCTAAATTTTATATCTGGTTCCGACTCACAATTTGGGAATAATGTACGAAGGTACAATTTTTTTTTTAATGGGAATTAAAATATTGTTAGTGTTTAACTGGGAAGTACTTTTTTTACTGTTTATAAATATCAAAAAACGAAGGCAATCGCACAATATTAACTTATAAACTATCAAGCCCTAGTTGTGTTTATCTAGATCGGAAACAAATTATTCGTGGGACAGGAAGGAGCCAAGCGCTCAAGACATACAACGTTGCCATGTTGAAATCCCCTCAGAGGTAAAGTTATAACGGCTGGAGTATAGTACCGTTGAAATCCAAGGTCGATAGCGACTGATTACAATAACATTACATTAGTAGTGTTGAATCCACAGTCGATAGGGACTGGTTACAATAACGGTACATTAGTAGTGTTGAATCCACAGTCGATAAGCGACTGGTTACAATAACGGTACATTAGTAGTGTTGAATCCACAGTCGATAAGCGACTGGTTACAATAACGGTACATTAGTAGTGTTGAATCCACAGTCGATAGTGACTGGTAACAATAACAATACATTAGTATTGTTGAATCCACAGTCGATAAGTGACTGTTTACAATAACGGTACATTAGTAGTGTTGAATCCACAGTCGATAAGCAACTGGTTACAATAACGGTACATTAGTAGTGTTGAATCCACAGTCGATAGTGACTGGTAACAATAACAATACATTAGTAACGCTGAATCCAAAGTAGATAGTGACTGGTAACAATAACAGTACATAGTAGCGTTGAAATCCAAGGTCGATAGCGACTGGTTACTATACCAGTACATTAGTATTGTTGAATCCACAGTCGATAAGCGACTGGTTACAATAACGGTACATTAGTAGTGTTGAATCCACAGTCGATAGTGACTGGTAACAATAACAATACATTAGTATTGTTGAATCCACAGTCGATAAGCGACTGGTTACAATAACGGTACATTAGTAGTGTTAAATCCACAGTCGATAGTGACTGGTAACAATAACAGTACATTAGTATTGTTGAATCCACAGTCGATAAGCGACTGGTTACAATAACGGTACATTAGTAGTGTTGAATCCATAGTCGATAGTGACTGGTAACAATAACAATACATTAGTATTGTTGAATCCACAGTCGATAAGCGACTGGTTACAATAACGGTACATTAGTAGTGTTGAATCCACAGTCGATAAGCAACTGGTACAACAACAGTACATTAGTAGTGTTGAATCCAAGGTAGATAGTGATTGATACAACAACAGTACATTAGTAGCGCTGAATCCAAGGTAGATAAATAGTGATTGGTGACAATAACAGTACATTAGTAGTGTTGAATCCAAGGTAGATAGTGATTGGTACAATAACAGTACATTAGTAGTGTTGAATCCACAGTCGATAGTGACTGGTAACAATAACAATACATTAGTAACGCTGAATCCAAAGTAGATAGTGACTGGTAACAATAACAGTACATAGTAGCGTTGAAATCCAAGGTCGATTGCGACTGGTTACTATAACAGTACATTAGTATTGTTGAATCCACAGTCATTAAGCGACTGGTTACAATAACAGTACATTAGTAGTGTTGAATCCACAGTCGATAGTGACTGGTAACAATAACAATACATTAGTATTGTTGAATCCACAGTCGATAAGCGACTGGTTACAATAACGGTACATTAGTAGTGTTGAATCCACAGTCGATAAGCGACTGGTTACAATAACGGTACATTAGTAGTGTTGAATCCACAGTCGATAGTGACTGGTAACAATAACAATACATTAGTATTGTTGAATCCACAGTCGATAAGCGACTGGTTACAACAACAGTACATTAGTAGTGTTGAATCCACAGTCGATAAGCAACTGGTACAACAACAGTACATTAGTAGCGCTGAATCCAAGGTAGATAGTGATTGGTGACAATAACAGTACATTAGTAGTGTTGAATCCACAGTCGATAAGCCACTGGTACAACAACAGTACATTAGTAGTGTTGAATCCAAGGTAGATAGTGATTGGTGACAATAACAGTACATTAGTAGTGTTGAATCCAAGGTAGATAGTGACTGGTGACAATAACAGTACATTGGTAGTGTTGAATCCAAGGTAGATAGTGATTGGTGACAATAACAGTACATTAGTAGTGTTGAATCCAAGGTAGATAGTGATTGGTACAATAACAGTACATTAGTAGTGTTGAATCCAAGGTAGATAGTGATTGGTACAATAACAGTACACTAGTAGTGTTGAATCCACAGTCGATAAGCAACTGGTACAACAACCGTACATTAGTAGTGTTGAATCCAAGGTAGATAGTGATTGATACAACAACAGTACATTAGTAGCGCTGAACCCAAGGTAGATAGTGATTGGTGACAGTAACAGTACATTAGTAGTGTTGAATCCACAGTCGATAGTGATTGGTGACAGTAACAGTACATTAGTAGCGTTGAATCCAAGGTAGATAGTGATTGATACAATAACAGTACATTAATAGTGTTGAATCCACAGTCGATAAGCAACTGGTACAACAACAGTACATTAGTAACGCTGAATCCAAGGTAGATAGTGATTGGTACAATAACAGTACATTAGTAGTGTTGAATCCACAGTCGATAAGCAACTGGTACAACAACAGTACATTAGTAGTGTTGAATCCACAGTCGATAGTGACTGGTGACAATAACAGCACGTTACTAGCGCTGAATCCAAGGTAGATAGTGATTGGTACAATAACAGTACATTAGTAGTGTTGAATCCACAGTCGATAGTGACTGGTGACAATAACAGTATATCATTAGCGCTGAATCCACAGGTCGATAGTGATTGGTGACAATAACAGTACATTAGTAGTGTTGAATCCACAGTCGATAGTGACTGGTACAACAACAGTACATTAGTAGTGTTGAATCCAAAGTAGATAGTGATTGGTACAATAACAGTACATTAGTAGTGTTGAATCCACAGTCGCTAAGCAACTGGTACAACAACAGTACATTAGTAACGCTGAATCCAAGGTAGATAGTGATTGGTACAATAACAGTACATTAGTAGTGTTGAATCCACAGTCGATAAGCAACTGGTACAACAACAGTACATTAGTAGCGCTGAATCCAAGGTAGATAGTGATTGGTACAATAACAGTACATTAGTATTGTTGAATCCACAGTCGATAAGCAACTGGTACAACAACAGTACATTAGTAACGCTGAATCCAAGGTAGATAGTGATTGGTACAATAACAGTACATTAGTAGTGTTGAATCCACAGTCGATAAGCAACTGGTACAACAACAGTACATTAGTAACGCTGAATCCAAGGTAGATAGTGATTGGTACAATAATAGTACATTAGTAGTGTTGAATCCACAGTCGATAAGCAACTGGTACAACAACAGTACATTAGTAGCGCTGAATCCACAGTCGCTAGTGACTGGTACAACAACAATACATTAGTAGTATTGAATCCACAGTCGATAGTGATTGGTGACAATAACAGTACATTAGCGCAAAATCCACAGTCGATAGTGACTGGTGACAATAACAGCACGTTACTAGCGCTGAATCCAAGGTCGATAGTGACTGGTGACAATAACAGTACAATAGTAGCGCGGAATCTAAAGTAGATAGCGACTGGTTACTATAACAGTACATTAGTATTGTTGAATCCACAGTCATTAAGCGACTGGTTACAATAACGGTACATTATTAGTGTTGAATCCACAGTCGATAGTGACTGGTAACAATAACAATACATTAGTATTGTTGAATCCACAGTCGATAGTGACTGGTAACAATAACAATACATTAGTATTGTTGAATCCACAGTCAATAAGCGACTGGTTACAACAACAGTACATTAGTAGTGTTGAATCCAAGGCAGATAGTGATTGGTGACAATAACAGTACATTAGTAGTGTTGAATCCAAGGTAGATAGTGATTGGTACAATAACAGTACATTAGTAGTGTTGAATCCACAGTCGATAAGCAACTGGTACAACAACAGTACATTAGTAGTGTTGTATCCAAGGTAGATAGTGATTGGTGACATTAACAGTACATTAGTAGTGTTGAATCCAAGGTAGATAGTGATTGGTACAATAACAGTACATTAGTAGTGTTGAATCCACAGTCGATAAGCAACTGGTACAACAACAGTACATTAGTAGTGTTGAATCCAAGGTAGATAGTGATTGATACAACAACAGTACATTAGTAGCGCTGAATCCAAGGTAGCTGGTGATTGGTGACAATAACATTACATTAGTAGGGTTGAATCCAAGGTAGATAGTGACTGGTGACAATAACAGTACATTAGTAGTGTTGAATCCAAGGTAGATAGTGATTGGTGACAATAACATTACATTAGTAGTGTTGAATCCAAGGTAGATAGTGACTGGTGACAATAACAGTACATTAGTAGTGTTGAATCCACAGTCGATAAGCAACTGGTACAACAACAGTACATTAGTAGTGTTGAATCCAAGGTAGATAGTGATTGGTGACAATAACAGTACATTAGTAGTGTTGAATCGAAGGTAGATAGTGACTGGTGACAATAACAGTACATTAGTAGTGTTGAATCCACAGTCGATAAGCAACTGGTACAACAACAGTACATTAGTAGTGTTGAATCCACAGTCGATAAGCAACTGGTACAACAACAGTACATTAGTAACGCTGAATCCAAGGTAGATAGTGATTGGTACAATAACAGTACATTAGTAGTGTTGAATCCACAGTCGATAAGCAACTGGTACAACAACAGTACATTAGTAGTGTTGAATCCACAGTCGATAGTGACTGGTGACAATAACAGCACGTTACTAGCGCTGAATCCAAGGTCGATAGTGATTGGTACAATAACAGTACATAGTAGCGTTGAAATCCAAGGTCGATAGCGACTGGTTACTATACCAGTACATTAGTATTGTTGAATCCACAGTCGATAAGCGACTGATTACAATAACGGTACATTAGTAGTGTTGAATCCACAGTTGATAGTGACTGGTAACAATAACAATACATTAGTATTGTTGAATCCACAGTCGATAAGCGACTGGTTACAATAACGGTACATTAGTAGTGTTAAATCCACAGTCGATAGTGACTGGTAACAATAACAGTACATTAGTATTGTTGAATCCACAGTCGATAAGCGACTGGTTACAAAAACGGTACATTAGTAGTGTTGAATCCATAGTCGATAGTGACTGGTAACAATAACAATACATTAGTATTGTTGAATCCACAGTCGATAAGCGACTGGTTACAATAACGGTACATTATTAGTGTTGAATCCACAGTCGATAGTGACTGGTAACAATAACAATACATTAGTATTGTTGAATCCACAGTCGATAGTGACTGGTAACAATAACAATACATTAGTATTGTTGAATCCACAGTCGATAAGCGACTGGTTACAACAACAGTACATTAGTAGTGTTGAATCCAAGGCAGATAGTGATTGGTGACAATAACAGTACATTAGTAGTGTTGAATACAAGGTAGATAGTGATTGGTACAATAACAGTACATTAGTAGTGTTGAATCCACAGTCGATAAGCAACTGGTACAACAACAGTACATTAGTAGTGTTGTATCCAAGGTAGATAGTGATTGGTGACATTAACAGTACATTAGTAGTGTTGAATCCAAGGTAGATAGTGACTGGTGACAATAACAGTACATTAGTAGTGTTGAATCCAAGGTAGATAGTGATTGGTACAATAACAGTACATTAGTAGTGTTGAATCCACAGTCGATAAGCAACTGGTACAACAACAGTACATTAGTAGTGTTGAATCCAAGGTAGATAGTGATTGATACAACAACAGTACATTAGTAGCGCTGAATCCAAGGTAGATGGTGATTGGTGACAATAACATTACATTAGTAGGGTTGAATCCAAGGTAGATAGTGACTGGTGACAATAACAGTACATTAGTAGTGTTGAATCCAAGGTAGATAGTGATTGGTGACAATAACATTACATTAGTAGTGTTGAATCCAAGGTAGATAGTGACTGGTGACAATAACAGTACATTAGTAGTGTTGAATCCACAGTCGATAAGCAACTGGTACAACAACAGTACATTAGTAGTGTTGAATCCAAGGTAGATAGTGATTGGTGACAATAACAGTACATTAGTAGTGTTGAATCGAAGGTAGATAGTGACTGGTGACAATAACAGTACATTAGTAGTGTTGAATCCACAGTCGATAAGCAACTGGTACAACAACAGTACATTAGTAGTGTTGAATCCACAGTCGATAAGCAACTGGTACAACAACAGTACATTAGTAACGCTGAATCCAAGGTAGATAGTGATTGTTACAATAACAGTACATTAGTAGTGTTAAATCCACAGTCGATAAGCAACTGGTACAACAACAGTACATTAGTAGTGTTGAATCCACAGTCGATAGTGACTGGTGACAATAACAGCACGTTACTAGCGCTGAATCCAAGGTCGATAGTGATTGGTACAATAACAGTACATAGTAGCGTTGAAATCCAAGGTCGATAGCGACTGGTTACTATACCAGTACATTAGTATTGTTGAATCCACAGTCGATAAGCGACTGATTACAATAACGGTACATTAGTAGTGTTGAATCCACAGTCGATAGTGACTGGTAACAATAACAATACATTAGTATTGTTGAATCCACAGTCGATAAGCGACTGGTTACAATAACGGTACATTAGTAGTGTTAAATCCACAGTCGATAGTGACTGGTAACAATAACAGTACATTAGTATTGTTGAATCCACAGTCTATAAGCGACTGGTTACAATAACGGTACATTAGTAGTGTTGAATCCATAGTCGATAGTGACTGGTAGCAATAACAATACATTAGTATTGTTGAATGCACAGTCGATAAGCGACTGGTTACAATAACGGTACATTATTAGTGTTGAATCCACAGTCGATAGTGACTGGTAACAATAACAATACATTAGTATTGTTGAATCCACAGTCGATAGTGACTGGTAACAATAACAATACATTAGTATTGTTGAATCCACAGTCGATAAGCGACTGGTTACAACAACAGTACATTAGTAGTGTTGAATCCAAGGCAGATAGTGATTGGTGACAATAACAGTACATTAGTAGTGTTGAATCCACAATCGATAGTGACTGGTAACAATAACAATACATTAGTAACGCTGAATCCAAAGTAGATAGTGACTGGTAACAATAACAGTACATAGTAGCGTTGAAATCCAAGGTCGATAGCGACTGGTTACTATAACAGTACATTAGTATTGTTGAATCCACAGTCATTAAGCGACTGGTTACAATAACAGTACATTAGTAGTGTTGAATCCACAGTCGATAGTGACTGGTAACAATAACAATACATTAGTATTGTTGAATCCACAGTCGATAAGCGACTGGTTACAATAACGGTACATTAGTAGTGTTGAATCCACAGTCGATAAGCGACTGGTTACAATAACGGTACATTAGTAGTGTTGAATCCACAGTCGATAGTGACTGGTAACAATAACAATACATTAGTATTGTTGAATCCACAGTCGATAAGCGACTGGTTACAACAACAGTACATTAGTAGTGTTGAATCCACAGTCGATAAGCAACTGGTACAACAACAGTACATTAGTAGCGCTGAATCCAAGGTAGATAGTGATTGGTGACAATAACAGTACATTAGTAGTGTTGAATCCACAGTCGATAAGCAACTGGTACAACAACAGTACATTAGTAGTGTTGAATCCACAGTCGATAAGCAACTGGTACAACAACAGTACATTAGTAGTGTTGAATCCAAGGTAGATAGTGATTGATACAACAACAGTACATTAGTAGCGCTGAATCCAAGGTAGATAGTGATTGGTGACAGTAACAGTACATTAGTAGCGTTGAATCCAAGGTAGATAGTGATTGGTACAATAACAGTACATTAATAGTGTTGAATCCACAGTCGATAAGCAACTGGTACAACAACAGTACATTAGTAGTGTTGAATCCAAGGTAGATAGTGAATGGTGACAATAACAGTACATTAGTAGTGTTGAATCCAAGGTAGATAGTGACTGGTGACAATAACAGTACATTAGTAGTGTTGAATCCAAGGTAGATAGTGATTGGTGACAATAACATTACATTAGTAGTGTTGAATCCAAGGTAGATAGTGACTGGTGACAATAACAGTACATTAGTAGTGTTGAATCCACAGTCGATAAGCAACTGGTACAACAACAGTACATTAGTAGTGTTGAATCCAAGGTAGATAGTGATTGGTGACAATAACAGTACATTAGTAGTGTTGAATCCAAGGTAGATAGTGACTGGTGACAATAACAGTACATTAGTAGTGTTGAATCCAAGGTAGATAGTGATTGGTGACAATAACAGTACATTAGTAGCGTTGAATCCACAGTCGATAAGCAACTGGTACAACAACAGTACATTAGTAGCGCTGAATCCACAGTCGATAGTGACTGGTACAACAACAATACATTAGTAGTGTTGAATCCACAGTCGATAGTGATTGGTGACTATAACAGTACATTAGCGCAAAATCCACAGTCGATAGTGACTGGTGACAATAACAGCACGTTAGTAGCGCTGAATCCACAGGCGATAGTGACTGGTGACAATAACAGTACGTTAGTAGCGCTGAATCCACAGGCGATAGTGACTGGTGACAATAACAGCACGTTAGTAGCGCTGAATCCAAGGTCGATAGTGAGTGATGACAATAATAGTACAATATTATCGCTGAATCCAATGTCGATAGTGACTAGAGACAATAACAGCACGTTAGTAGCGCTGACTCCAAGGGCGATAGTGAGTGATGACAATAATAGTACAATATTATCGCTGAATCCAATGTCGATAGTGACTAGAGACAATAACAGCACGTTAGTAGCGCTGACTCCTAGGGCGATAGTGAGTGATGACAATAATAGTACAATATTATCGCTGAATCCAATGTCGATAGTGACTAGAGACAATAACAGCACGTTAGTAGCGCTGACTCCAAGGGCGATAGTGAGTGATGACAATAATAGTACAATATTATCGCTGAATCCAATGTCGATAGTGACTAGAGACAATAACAGCACGTTAGTAGCGCTGACTCCTAGGGCGATAGTGAGTGATGACAATAATAGTACAATATTATCGCTGAATCCAATGTCGATAGTGACTAGAGACAATAACAGCACGTTAGTAGCGCTGACTCCTAGGGCGATAGTGAGTGATGACAATAATAGTACAATATTATCGCTGAATCCAATGTCGATAGTGACTAGAGACAATAACAGCACGTTAGTAGCGCTGACTCCTAGGGCGATAGTGAGTGATGACAATAATAGTACAATATTATCGCTGAATCCAATGTCGATAGTGACTAGAGACAATAACAGCACGTTAGTAGCGCTGACTCCAAGGGCGATAGTGAGTGATGACAATAATAGTACAATATTATCGCTGAATCCACAGTAAATATTCTCTATCATTAGTTGTTTACGTGTTAAACTACGTCTTCCCAACAAAGTAATTAGGAATCTCGACATTTAAGCACCGGATGTCTTCATTACTACAGCAAACCACACGACTCACACGAAGCTGTAGCTTGTGTTCTTTCCGGAATAAGTTCAATAAACGTCTGGCAGTTGGTACTTTGTCTAGTTTAGTAACCAGATATGTTTTACTGTTGAATGTGTTTAGGGTTCTAATGTTTGGCTGTCTAATCTAACTCAATGTCTGTGGTATTATTCCATATTTGTATAAGTGTACGAGGTTTTTTAATGTTAATTCGTATTAAATACATTTAACAAGAAAGTCTTGTATGAGATGTGTTATTTGAAACATCATATATGTGTTGGCCGTATTCATTAAAAAATAGCACTTTACAATATTCTTTAGCGATTAATATTACCTTTATAGTTTTACATTCTTACTTATGAGACGCCGACACAACGTTGTGCTTATTTTAAGGCGAATATGAATTAAGATATAAGTGTAGTCTGGTTACTAACTGAATTCAACTGTTCCTCGGAAAAGGCAATTTATTAATAGCCCAGCATCCAGGGCATCTAAGGGACCTACAGTTTTTTACGTGGAATCTGAACCACGTAGTGTTGGTCTGATTTTTAGCTAACTGACAAGTCTGAAACTCAGTTCTCTTCCCTACACAACATCCGAACTTTGACTACCATCCAACATGGACACCCAGCCTTTGATTTCATTCCACGTCGATGGCAACTATTGAGCGGACGCTGTGTCGGTATTAGGAGGACCGAGCATGATACCTATCTCCTACAATATCCCAAACCAATACCCTCACCTTATTTATGCTATTCCAGTTTGGGGTCATGCAAATTTCAGAACAAAATATGTTTTTAAAATGCAGAAGAAGGCTTTTGAGGATCATATTTCGTTTGAATAGACTTCAGTCATGTAAAAGGTTTTGAAAGAAAATCGGATCTTAACTTTTCCAAGTATTTTTATTTATGAGTCTGATATTTTTAAGAACATTAAACTGTTCAACTCTGCTCCCAAATAGTCCACCACATACGCACTTCGAACAAGATCAAATGTCCAACTACCTCAACATAAAACTTCATTTTTAAAAGTGTCTAGTTGAAAAAACCTTTTACAGCGTCCATCAATTTACAGAGCGGATACATGTACTATAATTGTAGAACTTTGTGTTTTCTTACGTTTTTAATATAATTTTTTTTTTTATTTATACTAGAACTGTTATATTTTAAATATGAAGATTTGTATTTGACTTGTGCTAGTGCAAGAAACTGTTTAATGGCAATAACAGATTTTTGATATATGGCAAAAAACCTATTTGGGAATCAAACTGGTAATTTTCAAAGTTTTAATTTTTTTTAGTGTTTAATATGGGGAAAAGTTTGTGCCAATTCTTGGAACCATTTATTTTAAATTAAAAACTCATAATATACACTGATTGACATTAGAATGGACCTATAATAATATTCCACTTATTGCTATAACTCAATATAATAATAACACCATGTCATTGTATGTCTACTAAAGGGCTGTCAACTTTCCATCGGTGGCTTGACAGTGAAAAACGACCACCTCGACATCTAGTCGTACTAGACGATCGTTTATATTTAGTTACTACGTTACCGCCGTATTTATACTACTATACTACCTTACTATAGCAAGTTCACCGTTGTGTTGAGGTTAGCGGCCGTCGGCTACGGCGCTCAAGCCAGTGTAGCGGTTCCGCCTTGACCCCAATATCGGCCGACCTTCGGACCTGATCCGCGCTAGTACTGTACTACAGTTACTGCGCCATGGCTGACAAAAGTTTCTTTCTCTATACTACAGACTACAGAGAGATACACAGAAATAACTACCGGGTTTTGTTTGAAAATCTATAAGTTAATTTAAAAATAAATGTCTTAGAAAAACCGTTCGTCTTACCACACTGTTACGGTCTAACAGGGCCGTAAATACAGTAACCAGGCGACATTATAGGTGGGCCGGGTTGAAAGCGACCTGCGTGGTATATTTAGCGCATGTAGGAGTTCTAGCAGCAGAGGGGAAGTGTTCCACCACTGCCTCTCTAGTTGGTGTGAGGAGCAGTGTTGGGAGTGGGGACAACAGACACAAATACAGTTCTAGTAGAATTAGCTGGTGAAGTAAACTGGCCTACACCAGCTGATTCCTCACTCCTATCACAGCTCCTATTCCCCTTTTGCTATATCCCAGCTGTGCTATATTCCAGTTCCCTCCACGTTCCTTGTTCGCCAATGGTTACTTAGCACGATAACGTAATAGGCTGAGCTTCCTACTTCCTATTCATGACGACGGAATGTTAAGTGGGCCAGTGGCACGTCGGTTCAGTGGTGGGAGAAGACTAATTTTCTGTCTCACTTCAATGACTATATTTATCTCTCTCACACAGGTTCTTTAATTAGGTCGCAATCAAAGCGGCCGAACTATAGTCCGTGGCTACTGTTAATTTTATTTATACTTACTAATTAAGTAACTTAATTACACAATACGAGAAACAATTATAAGTATAAAATACTAGACACTATTTTATCACTTGAATCAAACTGCCCTTACTTTGAATGTAGTTAGTGTACCTTTAAACATTTAACAAACACGCGTTTATCTTTGTTCAGTATCTACCACTTAACTTCGCCTGGTAAAATAAGACAAACTTTAACTTTTAACTTTAACTTCATGAACTGTCCCGTTTGACTGTCACTTCACTGCAGGCTGAATACTGAGAACTCACACTGCCACTGACACTTACTGACTGGTCGGCCGAAGGGTAGCTTTATAAGGTGCGATTGTAATCAAGATGTGTCCAGAGGCGTGATCTGTATGGGTCCAACCATCAATCGGGAAGGTTCTGATAATGACTGGAAATTACGCATTCTCAGGGACTTCTAGATTGGCCGAGTTTGTGCCTATAACAAGGTAAGGCCTTAGTATCCCCTTTTACAGAATCAGGTGTTCTCATCACTTGACAGTTAGGGGCCATTCCTAAATTACGTAACGCTAAAATCTACCTTTTCAAACTGGTAATTTTCAAAGTTTTGAATTTTTAGTGTTTATATGGGGTAAAGTTTGTGCCAATTCTTTGGAACTATTTATTACGACTATTGCCATTAATTACATGCTAAATTGTGAACACCTACAAGTTCAGGTTCCCGGAATATCGTATTAATAATATAATTGCCAGTGAAGCATGAAGAGCGATGACACAGGGCGAGTTGAGATTCAAAGGGCTTTCACCGCCGGATTCCCTTGACAATTCCAGGCCTGTGTGGTGTGCGCCTGTTATTTGTACGTTGATTATGGCGTGCTTTGTGAAGTGCTTCGCTCCAAGCAGAATACTTACTGAGGCAACACCTTAATTTCAATCCGATAATCCTTCTTTGTCAGCACGCTTTTAATTGGCTATAGAAAGTTAAACTGCGTCGAAAACATTTTTTATTATTTTTTCAGTGTGTATTCGCGATAATAGTGAATACAATGGCTCCGATACAGACGTTACTTAACTAAAATTTTGCATTCGAATTTTTGTTTACAACTTATTGTTTCGTGAAAAAAAATGATAACAACACAGTAGTTTAATCTGCAGTTGGCGACAGTAAATTCATTTGTATCAATGTTCAAATCAGTGATATTTTGTTAATTTGTGTTTCCTTTTATTTATAAATTGTGATGTGAGTTAATACTGTAGTTTAAATATTCATATAAAAATATCCCAACGGTTATGTTTACGAATTTATTATATTTTTCTGTTGCTCAACTTCGAAATCCGTAACTTAGGCTGTTTATAATAAAATACATTTTTTATGTAACCAGACTTGAAAGTAGAATTTGTGATAATCTGAACACATTAAAATGTAGAAAGATTCTAATACAGTTCTAATAAAAGGAAGGACTTTATACGCTGTTTTAAATCCCTGCTACAACATGTTGGAGACACTGATTCACAACCAATATCACCTATTCTCAATGACAGCGTCCCTGTTGAACAAGCTGCGTTAAGACCTGGTCGAAATTGTTGCGATCAGGTACTTTGCTTGAAATCTTTCATTGAGAATGTGGATGAACATCAGCAGCTGTTGTAGATATTTCAACAGCCTATGACACAGTCTGAAAAAGGGCCTGTTTCTTAAATTTTACAACTCTGTGTCTTCGACTGTTGCAATTTCTGAATTCCACCCTCAATAACAGGTTATTTGAAGATTGTCTGGGTCGAAGAGAAAGGTCTATAGGCAACTAAATTACGGACTACCACAAGGCTCCACTCTTATTCAACGTTCACACTGCCGAATTCCCACCTCACAGTTCAGAAAATTCATATATGCATATGATATTGCTCTCACAACACTTAAAACGAGTTCATATACACATACAAAAAATAAAAAAAAAACAGAAAGAACTCTTACACTTGATCTAGCCATACTCAACAATAAAGTTAAAACTGGAATATAAAGTCCGATCCAGCAAAGGCATAAGTAACCCGCTTTCTACAGAATAATAGACGAACTAATCAAAAATGTAATATCTTTCGCTTGTGTTAGATTGATAAATAATGTACATTCAAAGTATTTGGAAGTCACTTTAGATCGATCTCTAAAGAATCTAAATCTCTGTTCACTTTAGATCTCTGTTTTTTTTTTCTATTCATCTAAAAAAAACAGCACCTACAGTGAGAACCGGAACTAATATTGTGCAGCAACTTACTGAATCATCATGGGGAGTCAACGCACAAGTCTTGCGTACCACAGTTTTGTCCTGGTTTACTCTACTGCTGCTGAACAATACACATGCACGAGAGGTTGATGCCCAACTAAACAGGGCGATACGGTTCCCTCATTGAAACTCCTCCTCTACCATGGCCTCCAGTGCTGTGCAACATACCTCCTCCGGATTTGTCTTTGACTGGATATACGATGCAAAGAACCCAAAAAGGTACTTCTCAGAGAGTAGAATCTACATTTTCCGGCGACAACCGCGTCAAGGCACTATCTACAATATTTACATGATAACTAGACGTTTCGCCCATACTGTGATGTGACATCCTCAGTAGTCTCAGAGAAAGCACTGAGGATGCCACATCGCAGTATGGACGAAACGGCTGGTTATCTTGTAAATATTGTAGACAGTACCCTGACGCGGTTGTCGCCGGAAAATGTAGATTCTAGTCATGACACTTAAGCCTAAATTCTCAGAGAGTTTAAAAAGATCTTACATACTTCTATTCTCCCCATTTCACAAGAAATCCCACAACGTGCAGCGTGAATTTAATCTATAAATTCATCCACTAACTTCTCAGTTAATACCAAACGAATTTTCGCCAAAATCCAAGTAACCGTTAACTCGGGATATGTTTCACGATCGTAACAAGTATCTTTTATTAGATCCAATGACTGTCATCGGGGAAGTGAACCTCCCCTGAAAGGAGTTGACTATGTGGAGTCACTTTATCACGGGTGTGGGAAGATAAATCTAATTGAAGTATAAATGGAGAATGGCAAATCATCAGTAATTTGATTGCGAAGTCGAAGTTCCAATTATGGATCACATAGCGTTATTTTCAAGAGGGTTTAGTTGGTCTTTATTCAATCGGATAACCAGGTGCTGAAAAGTTGCGAACCGTGGATTCAGCTCTGTGATGGGAGATAAATATTTAAACACCAAAACGTAAGTACTTTGAGGAGCTGTTTCACTCCGCGGAAATGGTAAAAACATGAATTTATATTTCAACGATTCTGTGCATATTAATTATCGTAACGTAAAACTTGAAGTGTCATTTGACAGGTGAAGACCTACTCTAGTGGACCATAAGGTAGTTTTTGTACAAAATTGAGTATATTTATATTTTTTTCACAGTTAAATATGTGAAACTTTAAATAACTTTCTTGGTGGTTTTACATTGAAAAACTCATGTAAACACACGGTCCACTGGAATGGGCCTTTAAAAATCGTACAGTGATCACTATCACTCATTATAATAATAAACACGAACCGTACAGGTGAAACAGGAAAGCATGTTTTGGCCTGCTTACGGTAAAATTGTACGTGTACTACAGGGCTATTATTTTTCAAATAATAAAATAGAAAATTACGTCGTTAACTCCGCATACATATAACTATTTGATTTTAAAATGTTCGAAGACTGTTCAGAACGCGAGTTTGGCTATTTTAAATCACAGGACAACTGTCATCAATAACTCATTTACTGGAGTGTATTAGGCGAATCGATGACGTAGCGGCATGGAAAAGGCCACTTGAACTGTGTCCGCAGGCGTTGTCCTCCAACATCTGAGGAAAACCAGAACTATCTGTCAAACCAAAGCCGATATACTATAGTAAATACTATACAGGGGTGCTGAAAAGTGTTAGAACGGTCTAATATCTTCTGTACTCATAAACATACAAACATAACACGTTTTATAGTGACGTAGGGGATCAGATTGAACTTTTTGATGGAATTAGCAGCTCTGTAATCTCAGAGGGATGGCCATACCATTTTAAAGGTCTTAATTAATAGAACATCATACCACAAATTAGACCTAAAAAGGTTCACCCTAAACAGCGGCCCTCAAAAATTGTCCATACTGATCTTATGTGTAAGTTCAAGAATAGCTTAATGTTATTGTAATCATATCAGATGAAGCTTTAAAACTTCACACATCATATGATAACTGTACACAAACATCTACTTTAAAATGTATTCAATGTCCTACTATTCTTCTATGGGAATGGTCCACTAGGAGTTGATAGATAATTCTAAATGTAAGCATAGGTTGATATGCACATCATTCTAAAGGGATGGTCAAGCAAATAAGAATGCCGCAAACCGCACTTCGAAAGCTTCATCCGTTACAAAATGGTGGTGGTTAAAAACCCAACCATTGTTTTTTTTAAAACCAAAAAGGCTTTTTTTATCGCAAGGGGTGAAGTTAGGGCTGCAAAGCTCTCTCTACCACTTAACCTCAAAATTAATTAACACTAAAACAACACAATTTTTAACAACTGTCTTATGCTATAACTTTTCCCGATTGTTCCATAGGCTTCTCGTGCTAGATGTGGAAGACATTGTGAAAAAGAGGAGTGCAAGAGATGAAAGTATCTTTCAAAAATTGTTCGAATTGGTATTTCTTTTTGGTTACGTTATGCTTCATTGAGATAGATTATGTCCCGTTTACAATACATAGGTAAGATAGGTCACTTGTCGTTCGATAAGACATATTAGGGTACGTTAGGATTGTTAAACCATAATTAAAGCATCCTTCCATCAAATAAAACATAATTTTTAGTGTAATTTGACTCTATAGAAATTTAAATCAAGATTTCTAACAAATAAACGATTTGATCCCAAATGTACACCCAATATTTCAACGCGTAGTTATTTACATATAACGTACAACGTTCACGTACAGGGACCACCTGTTGCGTATTGTCGGAGAACCGTTGAACCATTCCGGGCCACGGAGCCGCCGAGAGAAAGTTCCCCCGGGTGAGGTGAGATAGGAGGTTTCACCGCAACTTTCGCGCCATTCCTCAGCGAGGTACTCACGCCCCCCCCCCCCCTCACGCGACAGGACTTCCTTACTTGCCGGTGCGGCAGCTGGTCCTTAGCCGACTTAGACTGTTCTGGTTGTCCGGGTCTGTGAATCAAATGTGTCCTTTGTTCAAACAGGAGGGCCTCAGGGGTCCATTCTGGGCCATTTACTGTTTCTCTTGTTTATTAACGATATCACAAGTAGTGTTTCGTCCACAAACCTCTGGGATAACAGTTTGAAAAATCTACTGCAGTGTTGTCAATGACTTATAGATTGAGTACTCATTGTTACAAAACACGTTGTAATGTCAACAGACAAGTCATCTGTCCTCATTGTTGTAGTATTGTGGTGAGTGTTACACGAGGTGTGGCGTGTCCGTATCTCGGTTTGTAAACAACATTACACAAGTAACTGAGCGGTCCTATACTCGTCATACAACACGGGTCCCTCGTTATCATATCTGCAGTGCTGTCAATGACTTATAGATTGAGTACTCATTGTTACATAACACGTTGTAATGTCAACAGACAAGTCATCTGTCCACATTGTTGTAGTATTGTGTTGAGTAGTACACGAGGTGTGGCGTGTCCGTATCTCGGTTTGTAAACAACATTACACAAGTAACTGAGCGGTCCTATACTCGTCATACAACACGGGTCCCTCGTTACCATATTTGCAGTGCTGGCAATGACTTGTAGATTGAGTACTCATTGTTACATAACACGTTGTAATGTCAACAGACAAGTCATCTGTCCTCATTGTTGTAGTATTGTGGTGAGTAGTACACGAGGTGTGGCGTGTCCGTATCTCGGTTTGTAAACAACATTACACAAGTAACTGAGCGGTCCTATACTCGTCATACAACACGAGTCCCTCGTTACCATATCTGCAGTGCTGGCAATGACTTGTAGATTGAGTACTCATTGTTACATAATACGTTGTAATGTCAACAGACAAGTCATCTGTCCACATTGTTGTAGTATTGTGGTGAGTAGTACACGAGGTGTGGCGTGTCCGTATCTCGGTTTGTAAACAACATTACACAAGTAACTGAGCGGTCCTATACTCGTCATACAACACGAGTACCTCGTTACCATATCTGCAGTGCTGGCAATGACTTGTAGATTGAGTACTCATTGTTACAATTACACGTTGTAATATCAACAGACAAGTCATCTGTTCTCATTGTTGTAGTATTGTGGTGAGTAGTACACGAGGTGTGGCTTGTCCGTATCTCGGTTTGTAAACAACATTACACAAGTAACTGAGCGGTCCTATACTCGTCATACAACACGAGTACCTCGTTACCATATCTGCAGTGCTGGCAATGACTTGTAGATTGAGTACTCATTGTTACAATTACACGTTGTAATATCAACAGACAAGTCATCTGTTCTCATTGTTGTAGTATTGTGGTGAGTAGTACACGAGGTGTGGCTTGTCCGTATCTCGGTTTGTAAACAACATTACACAAGTAACTGAGCGGTCCTATACTCGTCATACAACACGAGTCCCTCGTTACCATATTTGCAGTGCTGTCAATGACTTGTAGATTGAGTACTCATTGTTACATAACACGTTGTAATGTCAACAGACAAGTCATCTGTTCTCATTGTTGTAGTATTGTGGTGAGTAGTAAACGAGGTGTGGCGTGTCCGTATCTCGGTTTAGTGAATAACATTACACAAAAGAATACGAAAGTCAAAAACGTTAGTATGCAGATCGGTAGTTCTACGGCAGTAGATAACACTATACCCGGGAATTAGAGGTTCGCGTAATTGTTATTGACACAGCGGTGGCCTTGAGTGTCTTCACTGTTGTACACACTCATCTGTTGTTGTGTAAGAACACAAACGTACTCTGAACCGGAAGGTGGTTTCATTAGCAAACGACGGAAAAAAGGAAGATGATTTTTCTTCGTCACTATTTAAAAAATAAATTTACGTAAGTTGTACTGACGAAAAGAAATCACGCGAGAGAAACTTACATTTGCGGACACAAATTCTTTCGCGGGTTGATGTAGAACTTAGAACATGAATGTTGAAATACCTTTCTGGCCCATTGTATATTCATCTTAGTACGGATCTGCTGAGGGCTACCAGCTCTTTGAATAATAATAAAATTGTTCTGTGTTTTAGCTTTGATTATACTTTCAGATTTTGAATGTATTTATTGTAACTTTAATATTCACAGCATTTTCTGAGATATTGTACACTTTAAACAAGTGTTTTGGGTGTAATCTAAGGAACATAACTTCATAGGGTTTCTTTTTAGTTGCGCACTGATTATTTTATCATAAATGCTCTTTGCCTCATTTTAGATGTTCTAAATTTATTGTAGCTGCTATTTATTACTGGTAATAACATATTTATTTATTACCATTTATGCTATTTTATTACCATTATGCTATTTATTACTGGTAACTGGTAAAAACATACAATAATAATTCTTTTATGAGTAAGTAGCCTACAAGATGGATAGATACTCTGGTTTTACAACAATAGATTCCATTAGTATTACAGTTTATCTAATACTAGCTGACCCGACAGGCGTCGCCCTGTCTTATTCATGAGTATTCAATTTAAAATAGAATAAATAAATATAAAAAAGTCAAATAAACATTCTTTATTGCAATGATTTTTTGTACACATCATTTTCAGTTTTTGTTTTTTTCTGGGCATAAATAAATTATGATAATGGTTATCCAATTCGAGAACAGACAACAAACAATTGCCCTATGAAAAACATGGATTTTCAAGATTTTTCATAGACAACGATTGCCCCTGTGATTTATTTATAGATATGGAAAATGCGAGTTGAATAGGAAATTGTAATCGTTTAAAATCAAATGGCAGGTCGTTAGGAATTATGGGAATACGTGGGATCAAAACGGTTTCGCCTTTGAAATTTTCATTCAAAATTTTGGCTTCGATGACATTGTTCATTAACTTTTTCACTGTAAGCCTAATGTCATTACAAAGTCCTGGTGAGTTAATATTCCGCACCATAATGATTACCGCACCAACTTTCAATTCAGATAGATTATGAGGTAGTAAACCGGACAATTCAAGTGAATTTAAAAATTATGTGGGATAGTTGACATCATCTGTGTTGGCGATAATTCAACCGACTTTTATGTTATCAGATCGCCAGCTATCTATTTTAAATTTGAAAATTCATTTCTTTAACATCAACGTTTTTTGCACCCAATATAACACGTTCGCTCAATCAAACGTGATCATTCTGTGTATAGTTTGGGAATACTATTTCAATGAGTTCAGCCTTAGATTCAGTTAATTGACAAAGATTGTTGGGGAATGTAATGTATCCTGTCAGCAGGAATTCTGTCATTACCAATGTCGAGCAGTTGTTTTGAAAACATCTTTCCAGATCGGTAATTCTGTAATTCTACTCGCATGTTCATGTTTAATTCAAGTGTTTTGACATACTTCCATAAATTAGATGATTTAAAACATGTGTTAAGTTGATCGGCTGGTGTTGATCGTGGAATTACTGGTAGTGTTTGTCGAAAATCACCTGCCTAAAGTATCATAGCACCACCAAACAGGTTTCTGTTGTTTCGTAAATCTTTCATCGTGAGGTCTGATGCCTTCAAAGATTTTTTGTGTGCTGTTGTGCATTCGTCCCAAATGAACAGTTTCTTTGCTGCAACTGTGGTCATTGCAGATTTCTTTAAAAGATTGGAAGTTAGAGTTTCTATTGCTTGCATGTTCAATGGCATTTGAGTGCTGAATGAGCTGTCCGACCGCCTTCCAATTATGTAGCTGCAATACCTGATGAGGCAGGTGTGATCGAATTATTGACAAAACTAATGATATTAAAAAGTTTCCAGCTCCACCCGAAGCATCTAAGAAACGTTCGCCAGTTCCTTCGTTCAATCTTTCACAATTATCTCGTAAGCATATTTAAATTTGCAAACATTTCTATTCACTATCTGGTATTGGTACAGGGAATCTGTTCTATGATATGTTTGACCCTGAATCTTGAAAGTGGACATAAATATAATTGTTGCTGCACCAAATGAGTAATTTGAAAGCAATTATTGTATTGCTGAATATGAGTAAAAAATGTCTAGAATCTGCCCCATTTCCGGAAACCAACGCCTGTAGCGGCTCTGGTGGTGGTACTAATGGTGTCGACGTAACTTTTCCACTCGCGGACACAATCCAGGAGCTTAGTTTTTAACTGTAATGCCTTGCAATGTGGACACACAATGTTCATTGCCCCAACAGCAACAGTAATCGGTTGCCACGCAGTAACTGAACGCAGCTCGATTGGGATTAAACGCAACATTTCTCTGTTGTTGGCTTCGCGTTGCTCATCAGTTTGACTTGCTCGTATATATCATTGGTTTGCAGCATTGCGAGTTCTGCGACCTAAGTTGGTACGTCTAACTGGTGGCATTTGAATTACTAAAATTCAACAAAACATGATACATTTTAAATAGACCATTTAAGATCGTGAAACATCTTCTAATAAAAATAACTGAATAAACTGAAAATAATACAAAACACTAGTCATAACAAAAATCTATTCATCCGAACATATGGTGTTTCCTTCCACTCATGGAATTTGCTAAAGTCAATATGTAACACAATGTAAACAAATAAATTCCCATATTTAAATTATAAATACTGTAACCCATACGATGGACGGGATTATAATATAAATAGCATTGCCACAATTGCATTGCATTCAGTCCAAAATTAATATATTGTATGAAATATTGGTAAATATCTTAATGTAAAATTAGTTTATTTACCAAAGTTTCATACAGTAGTATCTTACCAAACATACAACAGATGTTTGTATAAACAAATACAAATAAGTTGCGGAAACATTTACATCACCTGTTTCAAAATTTCCTGTCATTTGTTTTGTTTGTAAACAAATCAAACCATAAAGCTCTTAAGTTTATTTTCCCAATTTCCTCTTTTCTTTCTTCAGGGATATTCTACGAAAAATTAAGTAACTTAAAACAAAAGAAGGAAATCTTTTAAGGCATTGTCAAGTTATGTAATTCAAATTCAAAATCATTTATTATTTCTTAAATTTATTTTTACATTGCAGTGTCTTTTTTAATCTCTCTAGCATATAGCTATTTGAGAGATCAACTAATCATAATGAAATATCTATGTAATCTATGTTATATAGGTAATCTTAAAATAACTAACAAACAAAACAAAAATAAATAAACAAATCAATAAGCACCAAGGAAACATAGTTAAAGGAAATCGAATAACATGTGTTATTCACTATGAATACCAATTTTTTTCAAAAATGTAATCTAATGACAACGAATGTCAGGTATTCGTTTTTATATATTAAGATTAGTTCATATCAGACTCATTTTATTATTTAAGTACGTTTATTATTTTTGTCGTCAACATTAGATTATTTTCAACTAACTTTGAAACTTGGCCTCGATGTTTACTAATGTAATTTTGAACTAAGTCTATAAACAAGGACAACTTAACGATAAACTAAATACACATAAGTGATAATATTAAATCAAACAAGGACCGGGCAAACAATTACGCAAACGATGATGCATTACTATTGATCGTATGTCATTATTCTTAAAAAAATATTTTATTGGGCAAAACAAAATAAAAACTGTTTTTTATTGAGAGGATCAAAAGGGAATTTTTTCCTCTTTGGACTGAGGAAGGTAAACTTAGTTTTCCGAACTCAATCACCATGTATTTATGTATAGTATGTTGTGCTTATATTGAAGTATGTTTGTGTCCTTTGTACGTATATTGAGGTATATTTGAGCATTTTGTACTTATATCAAGGTATATTTGTGCATTTTGTACGTATATTGAGGTATATTTGAGCAATTTGTACTTATATTAAGGTATATTTGTGCATTTTGTATTTATGTTGAGGTATATTTGTGCATTTTGTACTTATTGAGGTATATTTGTGCATTTTGTACTTATTGATGTATGTTTGTGCATTTTGTACTTATGTTGAGGTATATTTGTGCATTTTGTACTTATGTATAGGTATATTTGTGCATTTTGTACTTATGTTGAGGTATATTTGTGCATTTTGTACTTATTGAGGTATATTTGTGCATTTTGTACTTATTATTGAGCAATTATTATAAAATTATATACCTCAACATGTGTCTTATGTTGAGGTATATTTGTGCATTTTGTACTTATGTTGAGGTATATTTGTGCATTTTGTACTTATGTTGAGGTATATTTGTGCATTTTGTATTTATGTCGAGTTATATTTGTGCATTTTGTACTTATATGGTAATATATTGTTGAGTTTTGTGACGTTCATTTGCATTGTGTTAGTCCACAGTATTCTCAAAATTTTAATCATATCGCACGCTTTTTTGATGTCTTATGTGCCTAGTAATTACAAATTGGCCACTTTAGGTAGACATATATCCATAAAGAAAGGCTTTTACCCTCTCAACACATTTATTAAGTATAAGAAGACTAACACATTTAGTTAAAAAAATTAACACATCCTCCAATTGGTAGTCCCACTGTCCACTCCTCCTCTCTTATGCTAGAAAGAAATTATTTTGATTGGTTTGTTTTAAAATGCTGCTTCGTCATTGATAAGTTATGTATCAACAAATTCAACAGTTTACAAATAGATTACTAGTCCATTTTAAGTGTATCCGTGAAGATAAAATGAAAATTTAATTGAATTACTTACTTACAAAAACAAAATGTAATGTAATATCTCGATTTTTTTTAGAGAAACGATATGACGTATGAAAGCAAAAGGTGTTTAACCTACAGTTTGAATTGTTTATCAGTTGTTTGTTTCCTTGGTTTTTTACACTGCATGACCTTTATTATGCAAGAACACTACTTATGTAAAATAAAGTAGCCTAATCATTTAATGTTACTTCCTTGAATGTATATCGGCTGGGTCCAGATTGCTCATTCCTCTATATCACACCTTGGGATGTAATTTATGCATTTATAAAAAATGTGTTGCCTAACTTGGCAACTTTGAGCTGTAGTAAATGTGGAACTGTACTTATTTATTACTATTTTATCATTGCCATTGCCATTTTCTACTTAGTGTACAAAATTTGTTGAGGAACAATGGCCCTAACCCTTTTAACAAATTTAATTGTCTTTGTAATTTAGTGTTGCTTCCACCATTACCTTTAGGGTTGATGCCATTTATCGTTAGTCAGTCTGTGTCTCTGTGAGAAAAAAACATAGTTTTTTTATGAGTCTTTCGTGTTATTTGTTAAAATAAAAAAATCTCCAAAAAACACAATTTTAAAAATAAATCTACTGTACATTTTTTAAATTTTTCCAGAAAAAAAAACGCCTGTTATAAGCTTCAGTCTATTTTGTTGTTTACCATCAAAGTAAATGTAATGGTACGTTAGTGCGCCGTTGAGTAGGCGAGCTCTCACGCGAACGCTTTCTTAAAGATGTCATTAACGGCAAATTTATAATTAATTACGTAATATAATGTGTAAAATATATTTGTTGTAGTGAGAATCCACAGCGCTTGAGACCAAGTGAAAGTGTATTCTGGAAACATAATTTATTGCGAGCGCTGTACTTAGATATATTGGATAACATATTATGTTAAATTATTTTATAGGTTAGGTCGAAGCCACCGACGATGTAACCTATAAATTTCATCCCACTATATAGCCTACTCTGCGTTAGTGTCGATTCGTTTCTTACAATTTTATTGTAATTCTAAATTGTTTAGATATTGTTTGCTGTATGAACGACACAATTTATTGTAACATAGAACAGAAATTGAGTTCTTTGCCATGCAAGACGTTGGAACATATGAGCAAAATCATTCATATGAAAATAAATCGTTCCATACAATCGGCACAAACTTTCCCCTATATTAAAAACTAAAAAATCAAAACTTTGAAAATAACCAGTTTGATTCCCAAATATGTTTTATTTGCCGTAACTAAAAAACTAGTCAAGTTAGAGAAATGCCGTTTTTACTAAAATATTTTAAATTTTAATCCACATCTTTCCTGAAAATGTAATCAAAATCGTTAGAGAAAATTCAATTGTTGTATGTTTTTGACCATAAAAATAAAAAATGACTAAAATTGCAAAAATGCGAAAGTACAGTCTGGAGATATTGGTTAAATGCATCTACATACCAAATTTCATTAAAATAGATCCATCCCTTTTGTCTTCAGCGAAGTGCACATACACACATACGGACAGACATCAGAACTTTTTTTGAAAAAAAAACTTTTTGGTTTCAGAGGACCCAAAAATGGATTTTTAGACCAACTTGTAACAAACTTTTTTATTTTTACGAACACAATACTTTCTCTATGCTAGCGCATATGGGAGAAAGTAAAATGAACCTATAATATGATTCTCCAATAATCTCGAGGTCTCCAATTCTTTCTGCAAGGTTATCAAACATTTGTAGTTAATATTTATAGTTTCTTCATATGACAGCCAAAAACGGTTCATGTAAATCTATATCACTTCTTGAAAGCACATTGCGATCGCTGTTGTACTTTCGAAATGTAAGCAACATTGGATGTGTTATTGTTTATACATTATAATGGTTCTTTTAAGATTGTTAACAAAAATATCGTTGTTATTTGCAAATTTAATGCCTCAGTTATGTAAATTGTTCAGAGCTAAGTTACATGATATGTTGCTAATAAATCTAATGTCTCAGTCTACTTTTAAACGGTTCCATGCAAAAACTCTGGAGATACAATAGGCTACATCAGGTGAGAGTCTACAGAGGCTGTCGGCCATGTTGGTTAATCCCATAAGAACAATGTTAGTAGCAAATCATATTTTTCGTTATTTATTGTTCAAAAGTTGTTTATGATGTGTCATTTTGAACGTTATATTGCGCATTGGATTTGCTTTTGTTATTTTGAATACATACGCCTAGTTTTGAAAAAAATAGGCGAAAATAAAACTTCAAACTAAATATTTTATTTATATATATATATATATATATATATATATATATATATATATATATATATTACCAATCAAGAATTTGCAAAGTAATGCCAACGCGTAATTTCATTCTTGATCAAATACAATTTATTTGGAAAAATCCGTTTAAAAATAACTGTTTGATTTGAATACGCGTGATCGTATGTTCGGTTCGAAAATAACATTGTTCTTATGGGATTAAAACCAAAATGGCCGACAGCATCTGCAGACCCTTAAGGTCATTGGCAAATGTATGTTGGGTTTAGATCAAAAACCTATTTTACTTCAATAGTGACATATCTGACATTTTAATCGTAACAACGTATCGACAAATACTTACCAGTCTAAAAAAATACTTCTGAAATCTCGAAAGTACGCCAGTGCATTTAATTTTTTAGGGGCTAAGAATATGTAAGATAGAACATTTTAATGGACGTCAAGGTTTCCAATTTTATATATGATAAGTTAATTTATTATTGTTTAATGACTTTTTTTCATTACATGATGCAATAGAATTTTCATTTGTCTCCTGATGAGTGTCACAATGTAAGGAAGTTTAGACCTTTATTTAGTCAAAGAGTTCATTCATTTTATTTCAGTCATCGTGAGATTTATGTATTCATAAAATGTCTTATGAGTTATAATTTAATGTTAGCTATTCCAAACAATCAATTTAAAAGTTTCATATTGCCACTTATATCAAATATTTTAGTTGGCCTTTCCGGAAATTCACAATTATATTATTTCACAGCACAATTAACACCGATAAGGCCGACAAGTGAAAAACACCAGGCTTTCTTTAGGAGTAAAAACATCTATAACTATCGTTAGTTCTGTATCTGGCAGTTCTGTGTATGGTGGTTACACTCGTAGGATTAATAAAACATTATCAGTTAAAAACAGTTTGGAAATGGTGTGTGATTTTTCTTACATTTAATCGTTTGTAGTTAAAGAAAATGTCCGTTAAAGTTAGTTAGCACCACTTTTACGATCCATGAAAGGTTCCCATCTGAAGTGTGTAGTGGAACAATATAGCTCACTGTCTGAGTCGTTGCTGTTATCAGTGATAACCTTGGGCAACCTTGTGTTATCTGCGTTACGTCAGCCGGTGGCGGCACGCGCGCTCTCGCTCTCGGCTCGAACCCGGGTGTAACCACTCGCATTACCTGCTAAGTAATTAATTTATTTGTATTTAATTTATTGTCCTTTCTTAAGGGAGTTGGATTGGTCGGTCATCTAAGATGTCTTCGAAATGTAACAAATGTTGTATGGTTCAGCCAAATTATATGTAATTTTTCCATTAAAATTACGTTTGATGTATAATTATTTATTTATTCATTCATTTTATACGGTTACGTCATTTTCATAGATAATACAGTTTAAATTAATTAAAATTGTACAAATAATTTCTTTTATAATTAATTATTAAATGAGACATATAACAATAAATTATGTATTTATTGATATGAGGAATGATGATCGCTTAGTGTTATAAAAAAAAAAAAAAAAACAATATTTTTATAACACTTCTGGTAAATAAATAACATTTTATTTTATTTTGCAGAGACATTAAAAATGCTTATATATAAATGTGGTATAATTTATTATATTGTAGAAGGTAAATGCGTAGATCCAATTTTTTTTCTTAATAAATGGATTTGAGTCATTTTTTTATATTGATTCTCGTTGAAGGTTTCAGGTCTTCGACATTTTATCAGGGAAATACTAAATTTATTTTTGTCAGTAAATTCTTCTATTGAATAAATTTCCATCTCCAATAAAAATATTGTTCTTGAAACATTTCAAAGTCATATATTTTATGTTAATTGGTAAAGTGTTGAAAAGTCGTACTCCAATTTGGTCACAAATTGATTTTTAAGATTTAGACAGTTTACATTTTGTTAAAAGAAATGTTATTGATTTCTAGTGTTATGATTTAATACAGATTAAAACGTAAAATATGAATAGTGATGGCAGAGATAGTGTTTTTGTTTTGATTAAATGTGTTTTGCAAGATTGTTTGTAATTTAGGAAAATTACTTAAAATAATTCTTTTTTCAAATAATTATTAAAACAAAACACCACAAAATTTAAAAAATCTATCAAGCAAATAACACTAAGAATAAATTTAAAAATTTGTCAAACTTTAAATAGTAAAAATTATTACATGATGAATGAGCCCGTTAAAAGACTTACAGTGGAGCTATATATATATTTTTTTTCTTGATTTGAGAAAATTTGAACATTGTCTACGCAGAATAAATTCTACTGGCTGGAATTCACCTGAACATTTCATCACTCTTTTAACGTTGTCAAATCGTCATATACAGAAGTAATAAAGTTGAAACTGTTTTTGTCTTGTGGAACCACTAAAGCTGCAGAAAAAGTTTCGAGTGTGGTGTAAAAATTGGAACATAAAACTCTCGCCCCGGCGTAATGCTCCCGCTTTCGAAAAATCAATCATCCATCCTCTTTATGGGACGGCTTTATGCGCTCATTGCAGTAAAGGACTTGGACCAAAATGGAACATTTATTTTAGTTGTCGCCATTTTCACGAAATATTTCACCTTTATTTGCTTTCAAGCTAAACATACAGCAGGTCGTATATTTCCGCAATAGGGCGCTTCTTGTTACTAGCGCATAAAAAACAATCTTACCACTTTTAAGACTTATTAGACGTTTAAAAATGTGATCAAAGATTTCATATAACCTTTCTGAAATATTTTGCTTTAATAGTATTCGTAGTTTGTATAATAATCATAGTATCTTAATCTAAAAAAAATCCTTTAGTCCAGGACTAAAGGATTATGTTGCTAGTAAACGGAGAGGATACATCGTCATATATCTGCCATGACGGCCTGAAGTTGCATGGATAATTTGTTACAAAGTAGCATAGTTTCATGTTGTTGTGGTCCTCTATTGTAACTTTACACCTAGGAGAGGATACATCGTCATATATCTGCCAAGATGCCTGAAGTTGTATGGACAACTTGTTACAGAGTAGCATAGTTTCATGTTGTTGTGGTCCTCTTTTGTAACTTTACACCTAGGGGAGGATACATCGTCATATATCTGCCAAGATGCCCTGAAATTGTATGGACAACTTGTTACATAGTAGCATAGTTTCATGTTGTTGTGATCCACTTTTGTAACTTTACACCTAGGAGAGGATACATCGTCATATATCTGCCAAGATGCCCTGAAATTGTATGGACAACTTGTTACATAGTAGCATAGTTTCATGTTGTTGTGATCCACTTTTGTAACTTTACACCTAGGAGAGGATACATCGTCATATATCTGCCAAGATGCCCTGAAATTGTATGGACAACTTGTTACATAGTAGCATAGTTTCATGTTGTTGTGGTCCTCTTTTGTAACTTGACACCTAGTAGAGGTTACATTGTCTTATATCTGCCAAGATGCCCTGAAGTTGTATGGACAACTTGTTACATAGTAGCATAGTTTCATGTTGTTGTGGTCCTCTTTTGTAACTTGACACCTAGGAGAGGTTACATTGTCTTATATCTGCCAAGATGCCCTGAAGTTGTATGGACAACTTGTTACATAGTAGTATAGTTTCATGTTGTTGTGATCCACTTTTGTAACTTTACACCTAGGAGAGGCTACATTGTCTTATATCTGCCAAGATGCCCTGAAGTTGTATGGACAACTTGTTACATAGTAGCATAGTTTCATGTTGTTGTGATCCACTTTTGTAACTTTACACCTAGGAGAGGCTACATTGTCTTATATCTGCCAAGATGCCCTGAAGTTGTATGGACAACTTGTTAAAGAGTATCATAGAGTTTCATGTTGTTGTGGTCCTCTTTTGTAACTTGACACCTAGGAGAAGTTACATTGTCTTATACCTGCCAAGATGCCCTGGTGTTGTATAGACAACTTGTTACAAAATAGCATAGTTTCATGTTGTTGTGGTCCTCTTTTGTAACTTTACACCTAGGAGAGGATACATCGTCATATATCTGCCAAGATGCCCTGAAATTGTATGGACAACTTGTTACATAGTAGCATAGTTTCATGTTGTTGTGATCCACTTTTGTAACTTTACACCTAGGAGAGGATACATCGTCATATATCTGCCAAGATGCCCTGAAATTGTATGGACAACTTGTTACATAGTAGCATAGTTTCATGTTGTTGTGATCCACTTTTGTAACTTTACACCTAGGAGAGGATACATCGTCATATATCTGCCAAGATGCCCTGAAATTGTATGGACAACTTGTTACATAGTAGCATAGTTTCATGTTGTTGTGATCCACTTTTGTAACTTTACACCTAGGAGAGGCTACATTGTCTTATATCTGCCAAGATGCCCTGAAGTTGTATGGACAACTTGTTACATAGTAGCATAGTTTCATGTTGTTGTGATCCACTTTTGTAACTTTACACCTAGGAGAGGCTACATTGTCTTATATCTGCCATGATGACCTGAAGTTGTATGGACAACTTGTTACATAGTAGCATAGTTACATGTTGTTGTGGTCCTCTTTTGTAACTTGACACCTAGGAGAGGTTACATTGTCTTATATCTGCCAAGATGCCCTGAAGTTGTATGGACAACTTGTTACAGAGTATCATAGAGATTCATGTTGTTGTATTCCTCTTTTGTAACTTGACACCTAGGAGAGGATACATTGTCTTATACCTGCCATGATGACCTGAAGTTGTATGGACAACTTGTTAAAGAGTATCATAGAGTTTCATGTTGTTGTGGTCCTCTTTTGTAACTTGACACCTAGGAGAAGTTACATTGTATTATACCTGCCAAGATGCCCTGGTGTTGTATGGACAACTTATTACAAAATAGCATAGTTTCATGTTGTTGTGGTCCTCTTTTGTAACTTGACACCTAGGAGAGGTTACATTGTCTTATATCTGCCAAGATGCCCTGAAGTTGTATGGACAACTTGTTACATAGTAGCATAGTTTCATGTTGTTGTGGTCCTCTTTTGTAACTTTACACCTAGGAGAGGATACATCGTCATATTTCTGCCATGATGACCTGAAGTTGTATGGACAACTTGTTACAGAGTAGCATAGTTTCATGTTGTTGTGGTCCTCTTTTGTAACGTTACACCTAGGGGAGGTTACATTGTCTTATATCTGCCAAGATGCCCTGAAGTTGTATGGACAACTTGTTACATAGTACATAGTTTCTTGTTGTAGTGGTCCTCTTTTGTAACTTTACACCTAGGAGAGGATACATCGTCATATTTCTGCCATGATGACCTGAAGTTGTATGGACAACTTGTTACAGAGTAGCATAGTTACATGTTGTTGTGATCCACTTTTGTAACTTTACACCTAGGAGAGGCTACATTGTCTTATATCTGCCAAGATGCCCTGAAGTTGTATGGACAACTTGTTACATAGTAGCATAGTTACGTGTTGTTGTGGTCCTCTTTTGTAACTTTACACCTAGGAGAGAATACATCGTCATATATCTGCCAAGATGACCTGAAGTTGTATGGACAACTTGTTACAGAGTAGCATAGTTACATGTTGTTGTGATCCACTTTTGTAACTTTACACCTAGGAGAGGTTACATTGTCTTATATCTGCCATGATGACCTGAAGTTGTATGGACAACTTGTTACAGAGTAGCATAGTTTCATGTTGTTGTGGTCCTCTTTTGTAACTTGACACCTAGGAGAGGCTAGATTGTCTTATATCTGCCATGATGACCTGAAGTTGTATGGACAACTTGTTACGTAGTAGCATAGTTTCATGTTGTTGTGATCCACTTTTGTAACTTTACACCTAGGAGAGGTTACATTGTCTTATATCTGCCAAGATGCCCTGAAGTTGTATGGACAACTTGTTACATAGTAGCATAGTTACGTGTTGTTGTGGTCCTCTTTTGTAACTTTACACCTAGGAGAGAATACATCGTCATATATCTGCCAAGATGACCTGAAGTTGTATGGACAACTTGTTACAGAGTAGCATAGTTACATGTTGTTGTGATCCACTTTTGTAACTTTACACCTAGGAGAGGTTACATTGTCTTATATCTGCCATGATGACCTGAAGTTGTATGGACAACTTGTTACAGAGTAGCATAGTTTCATGTTGTTGTGGTCCTCTTTTGTAACTTGACACCTAGGAGAGGCTAGATTGTCTTATATCTGCCATGATGACCTGAAGTTGTATGGACAACTTGTTACGTAGTAGCATAGTTTCATGTTGTTGTGATCCACTTTTGTAACTTTACACCTAGGAGAGGTTACATTGTCTTATATCTGCCATGATGACCTGAAGTTGTATGGACAACTTGTTACAGAGTAGCATAGTTTCATGTTGTTGTGGTCCTCTTTTGTAGCTTGACACCTAGGAGAGGCTAGATTGTCTTATATTTGCCATGATGGCCCGAGGTTACATGGATAACTTATTACAGCGTAGCATAGTTTCATGTTGTTGTGGTCCTCTTTTGTAACTTGACACCTAGGAGAGGTTACAATGCCAAGATGCCCTGAAGTTGTATAGACAACTTGTTATATAGTAGCATAGTTTCATGTTGTTGTGGTCCTCTTTTGTAACTTTACACCTAGGAGAGGATACATCGTCATATTTCTGCCATGATGTCCTGAAGTTGTATGGACAACTTGTTACAGAGTAGCATATTTTTCATGTTGTTGTGGTCCTCTTTTGTAATTTTACACCTAGGAGAGGTTACAATGTCTTATATATGCCAAGATGCCCTGTAGTTGTATGGACAACTTGTTACATAGTAGCATAGTTACATGTTGTTGTGGTCTTCTTTTGTAACTTTACACCTAGGAGAGGATACATCGTCATATATCTGCCAAGATGTCCTGAAATTGTATGGACAACTTGTTACATAGTAGCATAGTTTCATGTTGTTGTGGTCCTCTTTTGTAACTTCACACCTAGGGGAGGATACATCGTCATATATCTGCCAAGATGCCCTGAAATTGTATGGACAACTTGTTACATAGTAGCATAGTTTCATGTTGTTGTGATCCACTTTTGTAACTTTACACCTAGGAGAGGATACATCGTCATATATCTGCCAAGATGCCCTGAAATTGTATGGACAACTTGTTACATAGTAGCATAGTTTCATGTTGTTGTGATCCACTTTTGTAACTTTACACCTAGGAGAGGCTACATTGTCTTATATCTGCCAAGATGCCCTGAAGTTGTATGGACAACTTGTTACATAGTAGCATAGTTTCATGTTGTTGTGATCCACTTTTGTAACTTTACACCTAGGAGAGGCTACATTGTCTTATATCTGCCATGATGACCTGAAGTTGTATGGACAACTTGTTACATAGTAGCATAGTTACATGTTGTTGTGGTCCTCTTTTGTAACTTTACACCTAGGAGAGGATACATCGTCATATATCTGCAAAGATGCCCTGAAATTGTATGGACAACTTGTTACATAGTAGCATAGTTTCATGTTGTTGTGATCCACTTTTGTAACTTTACACCTAGGAGAGGATACATCGTCATATATCTGCCAAGATGCCCTGAAATTGTATGGACAACTTGTAACATAGTAGCATAGTTTCATGTTGTTGTGATCCACTTTTGTAACTTTACACTTAGGAGAGGCTACATTGTCTTATATCTGCCAAGATGCCCTGAAGTTGTATGGACAACTTGTTACATAGTAGCATAGTTTCATGTTGTTGTGGTCCTCTTTTGTAACTTGACACCTAGGAGAGGTTACATTGTCTTATATCTGCCAAGATGCCCTGAAGTTGTATGGACAACTTGTTACAGAGTATCATAGAGTTTCATGTTGTTGTGGTCCTCTTCTGTAATTTGACACCTAGGAGAAGTTACATTGTCTTATACCTGCCAAGATGCCCTGGTGTTGTATGGACAACTTGTTACATAATAGCATAGTTTCATGTTGTTGTGGTCCTCTTTTGTAACTTGACACCTAGGAGAGGTTACAATGTCTTATATCTGCCAAGATGCCCTAAAGTTGTATGGACAACTTGTTACATAGTAGCATAGTTTCATGTTGTTGTGGTCCTCTTTTGTAACTTTACACCTAGGAGAGGATACATCGTCATATTTCTGCCATGATGACCTGAAGTTGTATGGACAACTTGTTACAGAGTAGCATAGTTTCATGTTGTTGTGGTCCTCTTTTGTAACTTTACACCTAGGAGAGGTTACATTGTCTTATATCTGCCAAGATGCCCTGAAGTTGTATGGACAACTTGTTACATAGTACATAGTTTCTTGTTGTTGTGGTCCTCTTTTGTAACTTTACACCTAGGAGAGGATACATCGTCATATTTCTGCCATGATGACCTGAAGTTGTATGGACAACTTGTTACAGAGTAGCATAGTTTCATGTTGTTGTGGTCCTCTTTTGTAACTTTACACCTAGGAGAGGCTACATTGTCTTATATCTGCCAAGATGCCCTGAAGTTGTATGGACAACTTGTTACATAGTAGCATAGTTTCATGTTGTTGTGGTCCTCTTTTGTAACTTTACACCTAGGAGAGGATACATCGTCATATTTCTGCCATGATGACCTGAAGTTGTATGGACAACTTGTTATAGAGTAGCATATTTTCATGTTGTTGTGGTCCTCTTTTGTAATTTTACACCTAGGAGAGGTTACAATGTCTTATATCTGCCAAGATGCCCTAAAGTTGTATGGACAACTTGTTACATAGTAGCATAGTTACATGTTGTTGTGGTCCTCTTTTGTAACTTTACACCTAGGAGAGGCTACATTGTCTTATATTTGCCATGATGAATTGAAGTTGTATGGACAACTTGTTACATAGTAGCATAGTTAAATGTTGTTGTGGTCCTCTTTTGTAACTTTACACCTAGGAGAGGCTACATTGTCTTATATTTGCCATGATGACCTGAAGTTGTATGGACAACTTGTTACATAGTAGCATAGTTTCATGTTGTTGTGATCCACTTTTGTAACTTTACACCTAGGAGTGGTTACCTTGTCTTATATCTGCCAAGTTGCCCTGAAGTTGTATGGACAACTTGTTACAGAGTAGCATAGTTTCATGTTGTTGTGGTCCTCTTTTGTAACTTTACACCTAGGAGAGGCTACATTGTCTTATATCTGCCAAGATGCCCTGAAGTTGTATGGACAACTTGTTACAGAGTAGCATAGTTTCATGTTGTTGTGGTCCTCTTTTGTAACTTTACACCTAGGAGAGGCTACATTGTCTTATATCTGCCAAGATGCCCTGAAGTTGTATGGACAACTTGTTACAGAGTAGCATAGTTTCATGTTGTTGTGGTCCTCTTTTGTAACTTTACACCTAGGAGAGGCTACATTGTCTTATATTTGCCATGATGACCTGAAGTTGTATGGACAACTTGTTACATAGTAGCATAGTTTCGTGTTGTTGTGATCCACTTTTGTAACTTTACACCTAGGAGAGGTTACATTGTCCTATATCTGCCATGATGACCTGAAGTTGTATGGACAACTTGTTACAGAGTAGCATAGTTTCATGTTGTTGTGGTCCTCTTTTGTAACTTTACACCTAGGAGAGGTTACATTGTCTTATATCTGCCATGATGACCTGAAGTTGTATGGACAATTTGTTACAGAGTAGCATAGTTTCATGTTGTTGTGATCCACTTTTGTAACTTTACACCTAGGAGAGGCTACATTGTCTTATATTTGCCATGATGACCTGAAGTTGTATGGACAACTTGTTACATAGTAGCATAGTTTCATGTTGTTGTGATCCACTTTTGTAACTTTACACCTAGGAGAGGTTACATTGTCTTATATCTGCCATGATGACCTGAAGTTGTATGGACAACTTGTTACAGAGTAGCATAGTTTCATGTTGTTGTGGTCCTCTTTTGTAACTTTACACCTAGGAGAGGTTACATTGTCTTATATCTGCCAAGATGCCCTGAAGTTGTATGGACAACTTGTTACATAGTAGCATAGTTTCATGTTGTTGTGGTCCTCTTTTGTAACTTTACACCTAGGAGAGGATACATCGTCATATTTCTGCCATGATGACCTGAAGTTGTACGGACAACTTGTTACATAGTAGCATAGTTTCATGTTGTTGTGGTCCTCTTTTGTAACTTGACACCTAGGAGAGGCTAGATTGTCTTATATTTGCCATGATGGCCCGAGGTTAAATGGATAACATGTTACAGCGTAGCACAGTTTCATGTTGTTGTGGTCCTCTTTTGTAGCTTTTCACCTAGGAGGAGAGGCTAGATTGTCTTATATTGGCCATGATGGCCCGAGGATACATGGATAACATGTTACATCGTAGCATAATTACATGTTGTTGTTGTCCTCGTTTATAACTGTTCACCTTGGAGAGTCTAGATTGTCTTTATATCTGTCATGATTCGCTGTAGTAGCATCAACAACTTGTCACACTTTCATGGTTTACCAAAGGCTTAGATCGTCTTTATATCTGTCATGATTCCCTGTAGTAGCATCAACAACTTGTCACACTTTCATGGTTTACCAAAGGCTTAGATCGTCTTTATATCTGTCATGATTCCCTGTAGTAGCATCATCAACTTGTCACACTTTCATGGTTTACTAAAGGCTTAGATCGTCTTTATATCTGTCATGATTCCCTGTAGTAGCATCAATAACTTGACACTCTTTCATGGTTTACCAAAGGCTTAGATCGTCTTTATATCTCTGTCATGATTCCCTGAAGTAGCATCTACAACTTGTCAAACTTTCATGGTTTACAAAAGACTTAGATCGTCTTTATATCTCTGTCATGATTCTCTGAAGTAGCATCTACAACTTGTCACACTTTCATGGTTTACCAAAGACTTAGATCGTCTTTATATCTGTCATGATTCCCTGTAGTAGCATCTACAACTTGTCACACTTTCATGGTTTACCAAAGGCTTAGATCGTCTTTATGTCTCTGTCATGATTCCCTGTAGTAGCATCAACAAATTGTCACACTTTCGTGGTTTACAAAGGCTTAGATCGTCTTCATATCTGTCATGTTTCCCTGTAGTAGCATCAACAACTTGTCACTCTTTCATGGATTACCAAAGGCTTAGATCGTCTTTATATCTGTTCTGATTCCCTGTAGTAGCATCAACAACTTGACACACTTTCATGGTTTACCAAAGGCTTAGATCGTCTTTATATCTCTGTCATGATTCCCTGAAGTAACATCTACAACTTGTCAAACTTTCATGGTTTACAAAAGACTTAGATCGTCTTTATATCTCTGTCATGATTCCCTGAAGTAGCATCTACAACTTGTCACACTTTCATGGTTTACCAAAGACTTAGATCGTCTTTGTATCTGTCATGATTCACTGCAGTAGCATCTACAACTTGTCACACTTTCATGGTTTACCAAAGGGTTCGATCGTCTTTATCGTACGTTTATAACGGCTTGGGGGCGTTAACCGAGACATGTTAATCTTAATCCATAATCTGCTGCAGAAACATTTATTTCGATTTCTTAAGTGGCATATTTAATAAATATATTATAGTTAAAGACTTTTGAATATTGATCCTCTTTCGATTGTTTTAATTATCTTTAGAACTGATCTGACAGACAATTTTTGGGATAAACTGCATTTATACTGTGTGTTGAAGACGTTTGGACATGCCGTGCTTCAGGTACATGCAGTCGACCTGGCAACAGTGTAACGTGGGGGAGTTGCCGACCAGTGTTGCCAAATCATGCACCTCTCCACTCCACATCGCTTATCTATGTGTCAGACGATGGCTTTGTGCCAATATTCACTATCTGCGACCACCGGTGCTTTGAACTTTTCCATCGCCACCAGCTCTGCTACTACGAAATAGTGTTAAAGGAATTACGTTCAGAATTTATTTCAACGAACAGTGGCATATTTATTTTTTGAGGTTTAACAATTCTGAATTTTAAATTGATTTAGAGTTAAACTGTAAATCTTCTCACTTACTAAATTTAATTATGATTATTATTATAATAGAAACTCTATACGTCGTTGTGTAAGTGCATTGTTAAGTAGCGTATCTTTACACTAACATTCTACAAATATGTGTAAAAGAGGTGCATTTTATTTATTTTTATTTTAACTGCACCACTCTGGAAAAGTAAAGCTATGGTAAAAGCCTTGATTATATTATTACTTACAAAATCAACGGTTCAAGTAATCTATTTATGTACAAAATCGAACATATATGTGAAATACACTTGGGTATACAATATGGTTGATAGCGTCTACAATGTATGTAAATTGTAATTATTATCAAAATATTCAAAGATGACCCTTCTACAAATAAAATTAAGTTGAACGTACAGTAATTTATTTTACACTAGAATAAAAAGATATTTTACTATCTTTTCGATGCAGTAAGGGGCATCGAAGTTTGATACAATGTTATATTTTCTGACTATCTTAAAAGTTAAATTAATATAACAGTATTATTCGCATAAGTCGTTTGGAGATTTTAAATCATAAGGAGAATAGAGTGGAAAAATGAAAAGTGCCTCTTATTTTGATCTTTACAGTATGAAACTCTTATTTTTTTAAATAGAGAATAGATTTAAAACGAATTTTTACTGTGTAAGATTGGGCCTAGGATTTGGGAGTCGTGTGCAGGGCCTTTATGTGGGATTTCGTTTGGTGATACGAGACGTCAATACGTTTGGTGATACGAGACGTCAATACGTTTGAATTTTTCGTGATCAAAGCTTTCTTATGTGCGTAATTAACCACAATTTTTTTTCTTTCGTCAATTATTGTCAGCAATAAACTCCTTAACTATTAGTAAACCTAATATAATCTTTAAAGTATGTGAAAAAATAACTCGTCGATCACTACTGTCTCAACGTGAATAAGTAGGTTCAACAGGTGATTTGATACAGACGGTGTTATTGATCAAACAGATGAGAAGGCTCGGAATGGCGGGGACCGCCACGACAGATGTCTACTGACAGCGATCAGCTGATGTAGGAAGGGGGACAGACTGTTTTCAAGGTCGCAGCTGTGTAGGGTCAACAAACGACCCCTTCCTACCTGTCGACAAGGCCAGCTGTCATTTGATTGTGAATACCGGAAATGGTCGGGCGTTCGCCTCATCAAGACGGAACTGCTCACTCCTAACAACACAATTTGCGTGAATTAAATAGAACCGAAGAACGGGCTCTTACAACCAGAGATTTACAGCAAGGGTGAATATAAAATGTTAAAGTAACAACAATTAAGATTTCTTTATATTGATTAATTGCTCATTAAAATTTTGCTGTCCCCACTTTGGATCTTTTAGCTTATGTGTCTGCAATCTTAGACAATTTTCTTCGGGGTCAAAGACAAATAGTCTAAGTTTATCACATCTATTCATCAGGGCCTTTGGTTAGAATATCTTGCAAACAAATTTCGATTAGCTCGTTTTTTTATGTTCTGTTAAATTAGGTCTCGTTCCCTCAGACTGTCAAGTGTGACCTGGCGTAATTGAATCGTTCCATCTTGTTGTCTAATCGATCCCGAACGAAGTTGAATCGCAATAAACTGTTTATATAGTATAACCACTATGGTAATGTTTAAGATGTCCTCTTATCAGAAAATATTGTCACTTTATTTTTTATCAAGTTTGCTGACTCATAACCAAAAAGATCTCCTATTTTAATCTGGAAAAAATTGCTAAATTTTTAGCGCTGGTAGAAATTTAACAGGGAAAGAAGTGGTTAAGGATAAGGTCTTCGAATTTGTTTAAGAGTATGCTGAAATGATGTTTCCAGGATAGCATGAATGTATTCTCTAAGAATCCGCAGAGGCTGTCGGAGCCTCTCGGCCATGTTGGTTTTGTTTTAAATCCCATAAGAACATTGTTATTTTCGAACCAGACATACGATCACGCGTATCAAAACTAAACAGCTGTTAATAAACATATTTGTCCGAACAAATCAAGAATTAAATTTGAGTATTTGATCAAGAATTAAATTGCGCGTTGGAATTGCTTTGTGAATTTCCGTTTTAGTTTTATAGAAAAAATATAAAAATTGCTTAGTTTGAAGTTTCTATTTTCATATATTTTTCAAAACTAGGCGCATGTATTCAAAATATCAAAAGCTAATGCGCAATATGATAACGTTTATAATGACACCTCATACACAACTTTTGGTCAATAAATAACAAAAACATATGGATTCGGAAATAACATTGTTGTTATGGGATTAAAGCCAACATGGACGGCAGGCTCTGCAGACTCTTTAGTTTTATTTTCTCAAATCAAGGAAAATGTAGCTGAAATTTTTATTTATTAGTGGATTTCAACTATTAAAATGTTGTAAAATTCTTAGTAAATGCCTTTTTGGATTTCGAATTTGCTATTGTTTCTAATTCTACTAATTAAAACAAATATCAAGTACAGTATGTGTATCACAAATATCAAGTACAGTATGTGTATCACAAATATCAAGTACAGTATGTGTATCACAAATATCAAGTACAGTATGTGTATCACAAATATCAAGTACAGTATGTGTATCACAAATATCAAGTACAGTGTGTGTATCACAAATATCAAGTACAGTATTTGTATCACAAATATCAAGTACAGTATGTGTATCACAAATATCAAGTACAGTATGTGTATCACAAATATCAAGTACAGTATGTGTATCACAAATATCAAGTACAGTATGTGTATCACAAATAATAAAATTCGGTAAGCAATTGAAATTATATATAATAGTTCTTAAAAAGTCACAATTTTATCGGGAAAATGTGTAAAGATGGTGATTTCCCAAACTGCGAAGTCACCGCTGGTAAGACAGCCTTAGACAGCCCTGTAGTAGCAATGCAATTTTACCGTCAGTGGGCCAAAATATGCTTTTGTTTTTCAACTGTACAATTCATCTTTATTATTATAATGAGGTGAAGGGAACGTTGTATGATTACTAAAGGTCCACTCTTCCAGTGGACCGAAAGTTGATATGAGTTTATTAATGTAAAATCACCAAGAGGTTTCACAAATTTAACTATGAAAAAATATAGATACTCAATTTTGTCAGAAACCAACTTATGGTCCACTTGGATAGGTCTTCACTATAACACTATAAGTACCGAATCATTGATAAGTACCCATGTTTTTAGCGTTTTTCGCGCAGGGAAATACTCCCCTTAAATATCGGCTTATCCCGTTAACATAGGTCTTACGGGGAGTAGATCCAAGATGGCCAACTACTCCAGTCCCCCCTACCCCTCAACTGTGAAGTTTACCATACTTAGTCAAAAATTGCACAAATTCTGACTGAGAGTGATATTTACATCGAGTCCTACGGTTCCAACCGTCCGCTCCTTTATTACCGACCAAGGTCGGGGGGAGGGGGGGTAATGCACATGATTGCATCACGTATAATGGACGGGATATTACTCCCCTGTCTGCTGACCTTGACAATTGTCTGCAACTCTTTGTCTCAGTCCAAACATGGAATTGTTTTTTGATGGACATTTTGTAAACAACCACCGTTGCTGTAGAATGTTGTAATTTCACAGAATGGATATGGTTGAAATGTGTTAACAGTTAGGTAGTTTTCCATTGTTATCAAGATTTATCTGTAAACGTAAATGTCGTATGTATTTTAATTACAGTACGTTTCTGTAAGTTTTTCACTTGGCCGTTTTGTTGTGCTGGCGTCTTATATACATGATCTGTCGTCTTGTTGTGCTGGCGTCTTATATACATGATCTGTCGTCTTGTTGTGCTGGCGTCTTATATACATGATCTGTCGTCTTGTTGTGCTGGCGTCTTATATACATGATCTGTCGTCTTGTTGTGCTGGCGTCTTATATACGTGATCTGTCGTCTTGTTGTGCTGGCGTCTTATATACATGATCTGTCGTCTTGTTGTGCTGGCGTCTTATATACATGATCTGTCGTCTTGTTGTGCTGGCGTCTTATATACGTGATCTGTCGTCTTGTTGTGCAGTATTGTTATGGTGGCTCATTGGCTGAGGTTTTTAACTCTGGAGTTCAGTTTCCAAGGTTCGAATTCCCAACTGTACTGACGATCGGAATTTCACTGAAAGTTCTCACTTGAATAAATGTCACGTACCGCACATGTCTGCAGGCCCATTGGAACTGGCAAAAAAATTGCTATAGGAACCGCAAGTATTGGCCAGAATAACAAGTAGGCTTATAATTTTCTCTTCTTAGTTATCTCGTTAAACGTAATTCGTTTTATTTCATTTTTTAACGATTAACAGTCATAATAACTAATATAAGCAAAAGACGTTGTCGTGTTGCGAATCTCTTAAAAGTTACATGACTTGTTTTTTGGGTTTATCCGATAAGTTTTTGTACGCATAATTTTCAAGCAAAGAAGTGATTCTAATGCTCGTGTACAGGTCATTCAAAATATATACAGATTGCTCATGGTATGACTTACGTCAACTTTTGCGCGTTGTTCATATGCCAAAAACCCTTTATTTGCAGGTGTGTGCGTGCGGAGTTACCATATTGAACGAGAGTGACGGAATCGATTCTCCAATGTTGGTAGTCTGTGGACTGGCACGGTCTGACAACCGCGCTCAGTCCACAAACACAACGCGCTGCCTAACGGACAGTCCACAAACTACAGAAATAGGACGAGCAATCTCTGTATAGTGAGTTTATCTTTGGTCTGACTGTAATACGCATTGTTAGTTCGTAAGTACAGAGATTGCAGACCAATGATTTGTGTCTCAAGTGACACACATATCTTTGCAGTTAAAAGAGATAGAAATTTATCACGCAAAATTATCGATGTAGGTAGGTGGTTTGTTTGAAAAATTTTGTTTGCAAGTGAGTGTTTTATTGGAAAATGTTTGTCTTACAATGTTTTATTTTTGTTACAGGTAAATTCAATGTTAGCAGATACCGTAAGTCGTAACAGTCGTATTATAGCTACCTAAACTCTAGGGTAACATTTTTTAATTCACCCCTTCTTTAGTTTTACATGTCGTAAAAGTGATGATTTTTAGTAATATTTAGTAATTTTAAAAGCTTAAATTATTTATCGCACAATTTACATGACGGCTATGTCTGTGTTCAGTACATAGTGTTTGAGAAATTTAAAATTTATCTCATTCTAGAGATGTGTGAAAGATTTTAGAAGAGAATAGAATAATTAATTATTCATTTCAAATTTTTACACGAAAAGTGACCTTGCTAAGTAAAAAAACTCTAATAAAGTTGCAATAAAAACAAAACAGTGGTAATAAAAATTTAACAAACATTGATAGTTAAAATAAAACGAACTATATCACTATTTTTACTAACGGTATTTCTTACAGTAATAATAATAAATGTTTTCAAATATAAATAATATTAGTTTAGTTTACTGCGGCGAGGTGGTGTGCTTTAATATTAATAGTTTTCTGATGATTTATATTTTCCTTACAGTTCAACTATAACCAGTATATGATATTCGATTTATAATGGTTCAACCGCCCCCTCTCATATAACTTATGGTTACATTGATTCTTCCTCTTTCTACACCGTCAACTTGACAGCTTCTCCACTTACTCTACTAGTAATACCTTCTATTTGCACATATACCTTCTGACTGAGACTTCCTATTTATAATGGTTCAAACCCCCCCCTCTCATATAACTTATGGTTACATTGATTCTTCCTCTTTCTACACCATCGACTTGACGGCTTCTCCACTTAATCTACTAGTAATACCTTCTATTTGCACATATACCTTCTGACTGAGGCTTCCTATTTATAATGGTTCAACCGCCCCCTCTCATATAACTTGGTTACATCGATTCATCCTCTTTCTACACCGTCAACTTGACAGCTTCTCCACTTACCCTTCTAGTAATACCTTCTATTTGCACATATACCTTCTGACTGAGGCTTCCTATTTCACATGCAGCTAGAGCCCATAGTTGGTTTTTAACGTGTCATCTTTTACGTCCTCTGAATCCTGCTTTGTTTTACTGTTTCGTCAATGTGTTTCAAGTGCCAATGCCAATATAAAACTTGATAATTATCTATTTGTCATCTCTACTCCTGACAATGTTTAAAATTAACAACAGAATGGTGATGACTTCAACAGAAAGGAGGTTGTTTTGTTTAATGTTTCTTGTTGAGGAAGGAGATGGGGCGTGTGTCAGTAGGACGCGCGTGCAGGGAAATGTAGGTCTAGGGAACAGTTCCGTCCTTGAAGTTTGTTATCAGCCGCTGATAAGGCCGAGGTCGAAGTCACTTCTACGTAGACATGATAGTGCTTACCGCTAGTCGGCTTTCTTGGACTACACCTGCCGTGACGTCATCAGTGAGTCAGCTGATTCATCTGGCAATTCCATGTAAATATTGGACTTGCGGTGAAATCTTTTCATCGATATCCTAAGAATATGATAGTTCTTAATTAACAAACCTATCTTTACAATGTGCAAAGTCATGTTCGGAACAATAATTATTACATTTGTTATAGTTTCCGCATGCACTTTTTACTTTCTCCCATATGTGTTAGTAGAGAGAAAGTGTTGTGATCGTCAAATTATTTTTTTACAAGTTGGTCTAATAATAAATGTTAGGGTCCGCTGAACTAAAATAAGTGGTTTTTTTCAAAAACAAATTTTGATGTCTGTCCGTATGTGTCTGTGTGTATGTGCACTTCTCTGGAGACCAAACGGATGGTTCGATATTGATGAAATTTGGTATGAAGGTGTATTTAGCCAATATCTCCAGACTGTTTGTTTCGCTTTTTGAAATTTAAGTTTTTTTTTATTGGCAAAAACATGCAAAATGGAATTTTCTCCAAACGGCTCTAACGATTTTTGATTAAATTTTCAAGAAAGATGTGAATTACAATTAAAAATATTTTAGTAAAAACCGCGTGTCTAACTTGACTAATTTTTAAGATATGACAAAAAACATATTTGGGAATCAAACTGGTAATTATCAAAGTTTTGACTTTTTAGTGTTTAATATGGGGGAAAGTTTGTGCCAATTCTTTGGAACAATTTATTTAAAATGTTTGCTGCCTAATTATGGAAAAGTCGCCGCTGGAAAGTAGACAGCCTTATAGCTATGCAATTCATTATTCATTTCTAAGACGCTGATCGTAGAGGTATGGGCGAATTTGAGTGGTGAAAGTAGAGGAACGAGTGTAGTCGTTGTTATTATCTGAGTTCGACTTAGCTCAGAAATGACTATTTATTAATAACCCAATATTCAAGGCAACTAAGGGACCCATAGCTTTCCGTGGAATCCGAACCACGTAGTGTTAGTCTGATTTTCAGATCTTACCGTTAGCGGGCTAAAACATGATGTTCGTAATACTGGTCGTGTTGCAACACTTGAAGTGTCGTTTCTTAGTTGAGGATGTTGATATTATGATAATTTGATTGTTTTTGTAATTTTTTACAGTTAAATATGTGAAACTTTAAACATCATTCTTGACTATTTTGAATTTAAATTTGTTCACATTTAATTCATTATGATAATAATCACGAACCGTACAGTTCAACAGTTGAGATATAAAAGCACGTTTTAACTTGCTGACGGTAAAATTGCATGGCTAATTTAGGGCTTCTGGATCTGTCCACTTCCCAGTGGTGGTTTGGCGATTTGGGAAACGACCATCCTAATCGTTGTCGTTTTACACGTTTAGCACGTTATCCGCTACTCAAAGTCATGTACCCGATTTTTCGTACCCAAAATCCTGGACAGTTGCTGTTTCGGTAAATAAGATCTGGGCGTGAACTTCTTCGCCAGATTTTGTGATTTGGGTTTGTATAATCCATTTGGTGGTCCTCTCTGGTATACTTCTGTTTTCAACCCTCCACCTGTTTGTAGACTGCAGCTCTATCAAACTTACGCTCCCAAAAGCGGAAAATAATCGATCGATTGCTCTGTTACAAACTCTCAGACCCTCGATTCAGGACGTTCGATACTTTATGACAAGTTCGATATTCTTGTGAGCATCTATCATCTGTTTATCAACAAGATAAATCAATTGCGTGTTAATTCTTATTCCATCAGTCATTACCTATTTCGTGTTGTGTGCGAAGTTGTTAATGGAAAACGGATTCCAAAATATATTAATTTTTGTAGTATTTTATAAGCAATATTATGTGCAATTCATCATTATGTTGTCAAAGGTATGGTTTCCAGAAGTCACTGACTTTCTCCAAGAGTCCCGGTGTTTCAAAAAGTGCTCTCGGAAGTTTTTAGAAAACGAAATTTTCAACGTTTGCTTGAAGAATACAGTAACTTCTGATGGAGATGAGTGAAAAGTGGACCAAACTTTTCGAAAAATGTCCCAATTTTTGACAATGTGCCAATATTTGTCTGTGACAATGTCAATGTATAATGGGTGTCTTTGTTGATTTCTTTACAATTCACAGTTGAATGATAAATAGAATCGACTATCTGTGGAAACTGAGGAACAAATCTTGATTTGTCACTTACGACTATTAAACAACTCGAAGTTCGAAAACTGCGAATATTTCATAAAACTAATCAAACTCAATATTATGATCGGCGAAGCGGGCGGGTACAGCCAGTAACTTTTCAATAGGGTAACATTAAAATAAACACAATAAATGTTTAGTAGATATTGATTTTGTGTATTGCCTTATTTTCCTTTTTCTAATAAATACGAGTATAATGTTGGATTCTTCATAATGTTATTTTCATAAGAGTAAAGGGGGTTGTGGGCAGTTTGGGTTCACGAAAAACGCCAAAAACATGGTTTTACATATCGAGGATTCGGTCTGTAACAATCGAAGTGTCAGATGAAGTTACAATGATCTTATCGTAACAATTGAAGTGTCACTTGATAGGCGAAGAACTGTAATCATAAGTTAATTTTTGTTTGAAGTTGAGTATTTTTGTAATCCTTTACAGATAAATATTTGAAAATTGGTATGTAGTTCTTGATGAATTTAAATTTATTTATTATTAAATTGGTCAGTAGCGTAGTTGGTTCAATCCCAGCTTCATGTGCTAAAGGTTCTCAGTTCGATCCCAATCAGAGTCATACATTTTGAGAAGGATCAGCTGATAACCACCGGCTGTTCATTTGTCATTGGGCTATTAATTAATGACACTTTCTAAGGAATAGTCGGCCTTAGTTTGTAACAAAACATCATACTATCAACTTATGGTTAACTTGACCGGACATAAAATAATCACTATAACGTATTATAACAATAAATAAGAACCGTACAGTAGAAATAGAAAAGCGTGTTTTATCCTGCTGGCGGTAACATTGTACGTCTGTCTACTACTACAGGTTATCGAATTTCTCTCAGTGGCGTGGCAGTTCGGGAAACGGGAACAATTGAATAAAATTACTTTAACTGATAAATAGCATTACTGCGTCAGCTAAAAGTTTGCATCAATGTACACTCGTCAGCCCTGTAGTAGCAATGCAATTTTCCCGTCAACGGGCCAAAACGTGCGTTTCTATTTCAACTGTACAGTTCGTGTTTATATTGTAATAATAGTGAACATTTTATCATTATTAAAGATCCACTCTAGTGGTGTTTGATATTATAAGTTGATATGAGAATTTAAGCGTAAAATCATAAAGAATGACATTACAATTTCACATATTTAACCATAAAAAGAGTATAAAAATACTAAATCTTTTACAAAAACAGACTTTTAGTCCACTATAAAAGGTATTCACCTTTCAAATGACACTTCAAGTGTTACGATACGATCATTATTACGTACCGAATCGTTGAAATTGAACCAATGTTTTTGACGTTTTTATTGGAGGGAAACGGCCGCCATTCACGAACGGAATAAAAAAAACTTGTCTTCATTTCTTTTTATTTAGAAATATATAAGGTAGTGTTACAAAATAAATTTAAACTTGGCCGTTATCTAAGGCCCCTGGAGCATATCTAAGAGGCCTTGCCAAATTTGAATACAAGAAAAGAAAGAATGAGAAAATATAAAATTATTTTAGACCTTTAATTCAAAACAGAAACACAAACTTTATGAACGTATCAATTATGAACTTTATTGTGAATTATCAACTTTATGAACTTTTCAAATAGTCACAATCCTATGACTGTAACCCTCATAAAGCTAATTTAAGAAAAGCAGAGTCCGGAAGGAAACAACTTTAAGCGGTTGTTCAGGCAGATAATTGAATTGTAGAGCTACAGCAGGTATTTCCTGACGAACAATAGTTTCGTACAAGAACACTTTATTTGAACCCTGTTGATGAAAAGTACATTTCAGGCACCTGGTCCCGCACTGGAACTATTCAGCTACGACGCGGGCGTCGCGACGCAGCGCTTTGTGCCCCGAGTGTGTCGAATAATCAGCCCGCCGTTTTCAATAGAGGCGAGCCACCGAGCTTTTCCGAGATTTCCACGAGGGCGGATCTCTGAGTCTCGGTAATAATTATTGGGGACAAAACAGCGAGCGACACCCTTGACTCGTGACAATAGCAGGACTTCTCTATCCCTCCCACCACCCTGAAGCCTGTGTGCACTAGCCTCTCATGAAATCCTTCCTCTGGTGCATTATGTCGCCGAAAATTCATCTCCAGTTACGTTATCTCTATTATTATTTATATACATTCGCAAAAAGTGCTACATCATACATATTGTAATCGGTTCTGGATGACATGGTTTGTTAATTATTGTACATATACATTGTATTGTACAATACAATTATTGTAGGTATATATGATTTAGTTATTCAGTTTCTTTTAATTTTTATATTTTGTAAATAATGACAACTAAGATATTTGATGTAATTTTACTAGGAATATCAGATCTGTTGAATTATTTATCAACAATTTGATTTACATTGTTATACTTTTCCAAATTACAATTACAATTGTTATTTATTGATAGGACACGTTAAACATGAATAACCCAATCTAAGGTATCAAACCTAACGAAACGTAACCTAACTTATATAACCTGTAGAAACGTAACCTACCCTGTCTAACCAGACGAAACGTTTACCCTAACCTATATAACCTGACGAAACGTAACCTAACCTATATAACCAGACGAAACGTTACCTAAACCATGTAACCTGACGAAACGTAACCTAACCTTACTAACTAGACGGAACGTAACCTAACATATATAACCTGAAGAAACGTAACCTAACCTGTCTAACCAGACGAAATGTTACCTAACCTATATAACCAGACGAAACGTTACCTAAACTATGTAACCTGACAAAACGTAACCTAACCTTACTAACTAGACGAAAAGTAACCAGACGAAATGTTACCTAACCTATATAACCTGACGAAAAGTAACCAGACGAAATGTTACCTAACCTATATAACCTGACGAAACGTTACCTAAACCATGTAACCTGACGAAACGTAACCTAACCTTACTAACTAGACGGAACGTAACCTAACCTGTATAACCTGACGAAACGTTTACCCTAACCTATATAACCTGTAGAAACGTAACCTAACCTGTCTAACCTGACGAAATGTTACCTAACCTATATAACCTGACGAAACGTTACCTAAACCATGTAATCTGACGAAACGTATCCTAACCTTACTAACTAGACGGAACGTAACCTAACATATATAACCTTAAGAAACTTAACCTAACCTATATAACCTGAAGAAACGTAACCTAACCTATATAACCTGTAGAAACGTAACCTAACCTGTCTAACCAGACGAAATGTTACCTAACCTATATAACCAGACGAAACGTTACCTAAACTATGTAACCTGACAAAACGTAACCTAACCTTACTAACTAGACGAAAAGTAACCAGACGAAATGTTACCTAACCTATATAACCTGACGAAACGTTACCTAAACCATGTAACCTGACGAAACGTAACCTAACCTTACTAACTAGACGGAACGTAACCTAACCTGTATAACCTGACGAAACGTTTACCCTAACCTATATAACCTGTAGAAACGTAACCTAACCTGCCTAACCTGACGAAACGTTTACCTAACCTATATAACCTGTAGAAACGTAACCTAACCTGTCTAACCTGACGAAACATTTACCCTAACCTATATAACCTGAAGAAACGTAACCTAACCTTACTAACCAGACGAAATGTTACCTAACCTATATAACCTGACGAAACGTTACCTAAACCATGTAACCTGATGAAACGTAACCTAACCTTACTAACTAGACGGAACGTAACCTAACATATATAACCTTAAGAAACGTAACCTAACCTATATAACCTGAAGAAACGTAACCTAACCTGTCTAACCAGACGAAATGTTACCTAACCTATATAACCAGACGAAACGTTACCTTAACTATGTAACCTGACGAAACGTAACCTAACATTACTAACTAGACGAAACGTAACCAGACGAAATGTTACCTAACCTATATAACCTGACGAAACGTAACCTAACCTTACTAACTAGACGGAACGTAACCTAACATATATAACCTTAAGAAACGTAACCTAACCTATATAACCTGAAGAAACGTAACCTAACCTGTCTAACCAGACGAAATGTTACCTAACCTATATAACCAGACGAAACGTTACCTAAACTATGTAACCTGACGAAACGTAACCTAACTAGACGAAACGTAACCAGACGAAATGTTACCTAACCTATATAACCTGACGAAACGTTACCTAAACCATGTAACCTGACGAAACGTAACCTAACCTTACTAACTAGACGGAACGTAACCTAACCTGTATAACCTGACGAAACGTTTACCCTAACCTATATAACCTGTAGAAACGTAACCTAACCTGTCTAACCTGACGAAATGTTACCTAACCTATATAACCTGACGAAACGTTACCTAAACCATGTAATCTGACGAAACGTATCCTAACCTTACTAACTAGACGGAACGTAACCTAACATATATAACCTTAAGAAACTTAACCTAACCTATATAACCTGAAGAAACGTAACCTAACCTATATAACCTGTAGAAACGTAACCTAACCTGTCTAACCAGACGAAATGTTACCTAACCTATATAACCAGACGAAACGTTACCTAAACTATGTAACCTGACAAAACGTAACCTAACCTTACTAACTAGACGAAAAGTAACCAGACGAAATGTTACCTAACCTATATAACCTGACGAAACGTTACCTAAACTATGTAACCTGACGAAACGTAACCTAACCTTACTAACTAGACGGAACGTAACCTAACCTGTATAACCTGACGAAACGTTTACCCTAACCTATATAACCTGTAGAAACGTAACCTAACCTGTCTAACCTGACGAAACGTTTACCTAACCTATATAACCTGTAGAAACGTAACCTAACCTGTCTAACCTGACGAAACGTTTACCCTAACCTATATAACCTGAAGAAACGTAACCTAACCTTACTAACCAGACGAAATGTTACCTAACCTATATAACCTGACGAAACGTTACCTAAACCATGTAACCTGATGAAACGTAACCTAACCTTACTAACTAGACGGAACGTAACCTAACATATATAACCTTAAGAAACGTAACCTAACCTATATAACCTGAAGAAACGTAACCTAACCTGTCTAACCAGACGAAATGGTACCTAACCTATATAACCAGACGAAACGTTACCTAAACTATGTAACCTGACGAAACGTAACCTAACATTACTAACTAGACGAAACGTAACCAGACGAAATGTTACCTAACCTATATAACCTGACGAAACGTAACCTAACCTTACTAACTAGACGGAACGTAACCTAACATATATAACCTTAAGAAACGTAACCTAACCTATATAACCTGAAGAAACGTAACCTAACCTGTCTAACCAGACGAAATGTTACCTAACCTATATAACCAGACGAAACGTTACCTAAACTATGTAACCTGACGAAACGTAACCTAACCTGTCTAACCAGACGAAATGTTACCTAACCTATATAACCAGACGAAACGTTACCTAAACTATGTAACCTGACGAAACGTAACCTAACCTTACTAACTAGACGAAACGTAACCTAACCTATATAACCTTAAGAAACGTAACCTAACCTATATAACCTGAAGAAACGTTACCTAACCTATATAACCTGAAGAAACGTAACCTAACCTGTCTAACCAGACGAAACGTTACCTAACCTATATAACCTGACGAAACGTAACCTAACCTATATAACCTGAAGAAACGTAACTTAACCTGTCTAACTTGACGAAACGTTACCTAACCTCTTTCTAACCTAACGAAACGTTACATAACCTATCTAACCTGACGAAACATAATCTCACCTATATATCCTGACGAAACCTAACCTCACCTGTCTTACCTGACGAAACTTAACCTCGCCTATATAACTTTAGGAAACGTAATCTAACCTATCTAACTTGACGAAACGTAATCTAACCTATCTAACCTGACGAATCGTTACTTAACTTCTTTCTAACCTGACGAACTTAACCTCACCTATCTAACTCACCTACCTAACCTGATTATACGTAACCTCACCTATCTTACTTGACGAAAAGTAACCTCACATATCTAACTGTACGGAACGTTAGTTAGATATATGTAGATGGTTGAAAAAATATGGTTAGATGTTTATATTCGTCTCTGTCCCTGTACAAGATTGCTGACATATAGCCGAAAAGATTCCAGACTTTCCATTAGAAAGCGGCATCAATTAACTGCCCAAGGAACGTAGTTAGAAGCCAGCTGATCCCTTTCGTCGAAATGATTGATTGGAAGCAATTAACCACCTTCACGCGGTTGGACAGCGCCCAACAGATAACATCCAGGCCTTTCGCATTCATTTCTTTATTTCGATTGTAATGATTGAATAATTGTTAGAGGAAATTAGTATTTCCGTGTCAATCCACAAGTAAAAATACAGGCCTTTAAGGCCGGAAAGTGATAAGTAAACCGTGAACATTTAGAGGGCGCGTTTTACGTTAAGATTAGTTTACATATAACACATAAGAACACAGTGATACTTTCTAATCGAGGGAAGCCTAATAAATAAATGGCATTTTTGTTTAGTTGATTATTAATACTGAACTATGTAAGGTGTAAGTTTATTTACGTAAGATATAATAGCAAATGAACCTAGTTATGTTTTGTTTTATTCTAGGCCTAATATTTTCATTCACTGTTTTGATGACGAGAAATTGTATACCTAGCAATTTCAGATATTATGACGAATTAGGTAGGTAGCCTAAATTATCAAGTGCTGGATTTTCAAAAATGTTACTTTTTATGTTATTTACAAAATAATACTAAGTGTAAAAATAATCATTCAAATAGATAAAAACAAATTATAAAAAAAATAAATAACCCTAAAGGACCTCCTCGAACCATAGTACATGTGGAACAGCCCGTAATGACCCTTCTCGTATCATAGAGCAAGTGGAACAGTTCGTAATGAAACACCTCGTACCATAGTGCATGTGGAACAGCCCGTAATAAACCTTATCGTACCATAGTGCATGTGGAACAGCCCTTAATGAACCTCATTGTACCATAGTGCATGTGGAACAGCCCGTAATAAACCTTATCGTACCATAGTGCATGTGGAACAGCCCTTAATGAACCTCATTGTACCATAGTGTATGTGGAACAGTCCGTAATAAACCTTATCGTACCATAGTGCATGTGGAACAGCCTTTAATGAACCTCATTGTACCATAGTGCATGTGGAACAGCCCGTAATAAACCTTATCGTACCATAGTGCATGTGGAAAAGCCCGTAATAAACCTTATCGTACCATAGTGCATGTGGAACAGCCCTTAATGAACCTCATTGTACCATAGTGCATGTGGAACAGCCCGTAATAAACCTTATCGTACCATAGTGCATGTGGAACAGCCCTTAATGACCCTTCTCGTATCATAGAGCAAGTGGAACAGTTCGTAATGAAACACCTCGTACCATAGTGCATGTGGAACAGCCCATAATAAACCTTATCGTACCATAGTGCGTGTGGAACAGCCCATAATAAACCTTATCGTACCATAGTGCATGTGGAACAGCCCTTAATGAACCTCATTGTACCATAGTGCATGTGGAACAGCCCGTAATAAACCTTATCGTACCATAGTGCATGTGGAACAGCCCTTAATGACCCTTCTCGTATCATAGAGCAAGTGGAACAGTTCGTAATGAAACATCTCGTACCATAGTGCATGTGGAACAGCCCATAATAAACCTTATCGTACCATAGTGCATGTGGAACAGCCCATAATAAACCTTATCGTACCATAGTGCATGTGGAACAGCCCATAATAAACCTTATCGTACCATAGTGCAAGTGAAACAGCCCTTAATGACCCTTCTCGTATCATAGAGTAAGTGGAACAGTTCGTAATGAAACACCTCGTACCATAGTGCATGTGGAACAGCCCATAATAAACCTTATCGTACCATAGTGCATGTGGAACAGCCCTTAATGAACCTCATTCTACCATAGTGCATGTGGAACAGCCTGTACGTACCACATTATCCCGATAAGCCTCATTGTACCATAGTACAAAAGTGTAACAGCTCTTAATGAACTTCTTCGTACCATAGGTAAGGAGGAACAGACCGTAATGACCCTTCTCGTACCATAGTGCAAGTGGAAGAGCCCGTAATGAAACACCTCGTACCATAATGCATGTGGAACAGTCCTTAATGAACAATCTCGTACCATAGTGCATGTTTATCAGTCCTTAGTGAACCTCCTCGTACCGTAGTGCATGTGGAATAGTCCTTATTGAATCTCCTCGTTCCATAGTGCATGAGGAACAGTACTTAATGAACCTCCTCGTACCATAGTGAATGTGGAACAGCCCCTAATGAACCTCCTCGTATCATAGAGCAAGTAGAACAGTTCGTAATGAAACACCTCGTACCATAGTGCATGTGGATGTAGAATTCTCTTTGTTAAATCTGTAATAATTAAGTAAATTTTCAACAACTTATATTAGTAATTAAATCTGCAACAACAAAGCCTCACGTTGTTGCGCCATTCTGTAACGTTCACCTCGTTGTGATGTTACATTAATTATATTTCCATAATTTGTTTTAATTTAAATATTTATTTAATTGATTTTCTTTAATTTTAAATGCACGTTCTTACTCTCAGGGTCGTTTAAATAGGTAAGTCGGTGGAACTAAGTAGTACATTAAAACAAAAGTTACATTACAAAATTGCTTTTATTACATTTTTAAAAATAAAAAATAATATTTTACTCAAATTTCTCCAAGATTGACAATAACAAATGAAAAATTCTACTCTATAACATTTATTGGAATTTTTATTAATCTAAATTTTACTATATTAATTATACATAAACTTATCTGGACACAATGACGTTCTGGGAGATAACTTTTGTATCGCGTATACCCGTTACATTGTACGATTGTTTAATTATAACATCATCTAACAATTTTAAACTTTGTTATGCCCACGCGGTCTATAAGGGCCGAACCCGTGAATATGTTTGCGGTTTGCTGATCAGAGATGGACTGGGCTGAGAGGCGTCTCTCCTTCAAGGGACTCAACTTTTTACCCCTCCTTTTCCTTCCGGCATTATTCCCATCTGGGTTAAAGACTATCGGTCCTTCCGGTTCTGCCACGAGGTAGCAAACCCATATAGTATACTGTTACAATTATTTGATTTCTGTCTGTACAGTGCTGTCCCCTATGGGCATTTCTCTAACTTATTCCCCGTCCTGATTGGTTCGTTTCAGAACTCGTCATCCGTGCAATTCTACTGCGCATCACACTTGTGACATGTTGGGGTCCAATGGAAAATACCCAACTGACAAGTCGCTGCTTGTCTCACGCTCCTACGTCGTAACTTGCTGACTGTTTAGTCTCAGATATTCTCATGTGTTTTGATAATTCTTGGAATCCGACCCACCCATCCTGTGTCGAACAAAGGGTTTGTTTACTGTGATTTATTGCTGGAGCCTCGTCTGTCCCACGGTTATTTTCCACACGACAATTCTCTAATATGATTTGAAACTTCTCCATTTATTTTAATTAAATATATTTCTTTTCTTTTATATAGTAATTTATTATTTATTTAAATTAATTAATTTGCCTATCAATTTGGTGGACCTGTTACAGTACCCCCCGATTTTTTGCGATGTGTGAGTAACGCGAGTCAAAAAATCTTGATTTTAAACACGATTCGCCAAATTGTCGGTTGTTCCTCAGATAAGTTTCAGTTTTACATTAATTACTATATTTAGAATGAATTGAACCTATCCACTAACATACAATTCAATATCAGATTACACATCACATATTATTTGCATAATACATCATTATTTTCTTGTAAATATTCAAGAATCCATATTTATCAAAATAAGTCCCTTAAATCATTAATACCATTCAATTAACTACAATTTAATAAATCATAATGTTATTAATTATAACTTAGTCATTCATGGTTAAAAATTTCAAAAAATTCATCACATCTTATACAGTTATCAATAAAAATCAATAATTCAAAAGTTACATTCATCAAACACTAATACAATAAATCAAAATTGTTAATTAACAATTCCATAATTTATAGATCAAAAGTTTAACAACTCATTTCATCGTACATGATTGTTCATAAAAAGTTAATATATTTTTTACTTATTACAAGTTGTCAATCAAAAAAATCCATCAGTCTTGGATCAAAAATTGTCAAACAGAAATTATACATTACATATTGAAATTCATACATCAACAATTAATATATCCTTAAGTTATGTATAAGTATTTATCAAAATTAATTAATCATTAAACTATGATTTCCTCTTAATTATTAAATGATTACTATTTCCACTGGCAAATTATTTCATCAGCTAGTACAAATTCAAAAATTATAAATCTAAGATCAATACATCATCAGAAATTATACAAGTTCTTATTTACAATCAATGACTCATTCCACAATATGAAATCATCAATCAAAATACACAAGTCATATATCAAAATCAACAGAATATAAGTCATCAATTAATAGGTTACATTTTAAAATTAATTAATCATCCACTTACTTACAGTTATCATATCTCAACATCATCATTAAAATCCTATGACTATTCATCACAATAACATGTTATATAGTTCATCAATTTATAAATGAATCATTATTTATTTATTTAAATATCTCATCAACATTCTATCATGTTACTTGTCAATTCACAAATGAATTATCTTTTACTTATTTAAACATTTTATTTATCTTTCTATACTGACCTATTATTCATTCTGTCAATACCCTATCAGACTTTTCAAATGAATTTTCAATTCTTTTAACCATCTTTATATTTTCAACTTCGACATCAATCCTTTAATCCGTCTTTAAATGCAAATATCCATTATCAAACCATTAAACCATCTTTTAGATACTTAATCCCGTTATCAACCCTTTAAACCCTTCTTTTAATGCTGTAACCTGTTATCAATCCATTTCCCATTTTTAAGTTCCTTTATCTTTTTCATTCCATTAACCCTTCTTTCATTGCTAGAATCCTGTTTCATTCCTTTATCCGTTTTTTACATACAAGTATCCGTGTTCAGATCTTAAACCTTCTTTTAATTCTGTAACCTTATTCAAACCTTAATCCTTCTTTAAATACAATTATCCATTTTCAACCCTTAAAACCTTCTTTTAATACTGTAGCCTATTTTCAATCCATTTCCCGTTTTTAATTTCTGTAACCTATCTCGTCCCATTAAACCTTCTTTAAATACAAGTATCCGTTATCAATTCTTAACCCGTCTTTAAATTCCTATATCTTTTTCAATCTTTTATCCTTCTTTAATTTTTTAAATAAATTCTTAATCACTACACAATCCACAACATTCTCAAATAAATCATTACCTCCAAAACAAATCTTTACGTTATCAAGTCAGCCATTAATTACAAACAATTTTCCAAACATTTTCAATCATCAACATGTCATCATATTATCACATATATTATCAATCCCTAGTCAAATCTTAACATCTATCCCTGATCAATATATCAAAGGTCCCTTAAAACTTTTTACATATTATTTGTCATTCAACAAATGATCAACTCTTAAAATTGTACATCATTAATTACCAAATTATTTACATAATGATTAGTAATTTCAATCAATAGATTATCAGCTCTTATATTTATATAAGAATAGCTTGACTTATTCTTTACTAATGAATAATATATACATTACTATGTTTAAACACAATAAGTCATCAGATTATACTTATTGTTTATTTGGAATGAAATTCATCAGTCCTGAATCAAAGTTATCAAACAAAACAATACATTGTGTAGCAAGAAATACATAGTTCACATACATCATCATAGTTATATACAAGTACTGATTAACCTCATATGATTTATCAAATCCTATGTTAATACAAGAGCAATTTGTATTATACATTGTTTACTAATCAACAGATACATTACATATTTCTTTGTCATTGATGCAAGTTATTATTATTATTTATTATCTCATCATAAAAACATTTTAATTATTTCAAGAAAGTTACATTATTATTTGAATTAATATCTATTCCTATACATTTGTTGATGCATATTAGAAGATTATTTTTGAATACAATTGTCATTCTTTCATTGTTCAAAGATTCATTATTTATAACTTATTTATACTTTTTGTTTTGTTATTTATTTGTTATATATCATTTATTCATTATTATTATCTTTTAATACATATCTGCATAATATTTTGTTTTTATTTATTAGTTTGAAACATATTGCCAAATTGTTGCTACGCCAGTGGGGTCCAATGTCACTGCACGTACTTTGGTCTGGTGATGGGGTTGTAGCTGCGCCAGTGGGGCCTGATGTCACTGCACGCGCTTCTGGAGTTGTTGATTCACAGCGCCTTGGTGTTCAAGTGTGTGCCATTTTTGAAATATTGAGGGAGTCGATGTTACGCCAGTGGGGTCCGATGTCACTGCACGTACTTTGGAAAGAATTAGCTGTTAAACTAGAATCACTTATGGTTCGATCAATTCCACTCATGGTTAGTCCATAGTATCCTGGATCACAAGTATGGATTAGGGTTCTTGAAGATTGAAGAAACTGCTGCTACGTCAGTGGGGTCTCATGTCACTGCACGTACCTTGGAATAGTGATGGAGTTGTGGTTACGCCAGTGGAGTTAATTATGGTCCGACGGCGTCTATCATAATTGTTGTTGCGTCAGTAGTTTGATTATAGTTCGACTTGCTCCGAGCATGGTTGTTCCATGACATCCTGGTGTATCAAAGGAGTTGTAGTTGCTACGCCAGTGGGGTCCGATGTCACTGCACGTGCCTCTGGATTGGTGATGGAGTTGTGGCTACGTCAGTGGGGCCTGATGTCACTGCACGTACCATGGAGTTGTTGTTACGCCAGTGGGGTCCGATGTCACTGCACGCGTCTGTTGCTGGGTTAGTAGATTGGATTACTGTTTGATGACTTCCGAAAGTTTAGATGCCAAGAATTTGTGCAAAGGGTTGATCCACATGACTTGCTGGTAGAAAGGTCCAGGCAGCCCGTTGAACCATCTTGAGGCTACTGATCTTTGTGCACCGCTTTTGTCCATTTGTGAATAGAAAACCTGGCTCCTCCTTTTCCATCAACGTTGATTGGCATTTATGATTATTTTTAATGTCCAAGTTGTATATTATTATGTGTTAACCTTCATTTATTTTTGTTGTTTTATTAATGGTGTTATTATTGCATGTTTTAAATTAATATATTTATGGTTAATTACAATCATCATATTCAAAAGGTTTTACAATAATTATTTCTTGTTATTTATTATTGATATTAGTATAACTGATTATTACTTCAATTATAGTTTAATTATTTCAATTGGTAATTTCTGTTATCTTGCATCAATGACATTATAAAAGTTTACTAAGAAAAATTACAATTACATATCTACAACATTTCCATTACCATCATCAATGTTATATTCTATTTTACTAATCTAATGGTGTTTGCAACATGACTTTTGTAAATGGGGAATTGCCATGCTGCAGAACATTTTAAGCTGTTGTCTTTAGACTCTGTTGTCAAGGCTGACCAACACCTTAAACTGATATATTGTGCCATTGTGTGATTAACAGGATACTTGGCGTTAAATAATTTAGAATTTGGAGGTGGCAAGGTTTAATTAGAATCGAATCGTATCACTATTAACCACTGGCTGCTTAACTTCTATGCATTCTTTAAATGATTATAAATCATTTAGGTTTGTCAAATTGCATACAATAGTGTATTCAAAGTATATCATTTAGTTATATTACATCATCATAGATACATTATAGTAATATAGCCTCATAATAAATTACATCTCCTTATCTTTGTTCATACATAGACATTATATCATCTTAGTTTCATAAGACTACATGCCTCGTGTATCTTTAAAAATCATGTTCAATATTTACATACAGAAGTTACGAAAACAAAGTATTGCATTAGACATTATTCACTTCATCATGATGTTACATATCCTTAAGTCGTATCATTTTATTATTTAAATAAACATTGACAAGTTATAAAGACCTTATTTCAACATTATTAAGTTATTATACCAGGTATTACAAATTGTTTCACTCATTTTATTTTAGGTAACTTAATCATCATTATTTTTTGAATCATTTTTAGCATGAACATTGACAGGTCATTAGAACATTGTTTAGTATTAACCATTTATCATACAAAGTTTTACAAGATAGGCCTATCTTACCTATTTCATTTTATGTGAACCTAGTCATTGCATTATTATTTGGTTCATGTTTTATTTATGTATACATGGGTTATGGCAACCATATATTTTAGTAAATCTCCATACTTCTTTCTAGTTTTACTCATTTATCAGGTTATTATTTTAAAATATTCAATATAAACATTCATGGATTATGAAGCAAGCTACTATAAAACATCTCCTCAAACTATCTCGTTCTCACCTAAAAATCATTTTATTATTAGTGTTATATTCATTTAACACCTATTATTATCAAAGTTTCATTTAAATCATTTAATATCTTTCATATTCAATAACAACTCTCTGGTTATTATTATTTTTCACAAACTGTTAATTAGGCCTACCATATATTTACTATTATGACATTTGTAGATATTTTTCTTTTAACAGTCATTCTTACCATTAACAATATTTATTTATCATCTTAGTTTAACATGAATGTCATATTATTTCAATGTTATATTTAAATCTCCTATTCAATCACAAATTCACTTTACTGGCAATATTATAATTCTTCAACTAGGCCTATTATTTGTTTATTATTAAATGACCTATTTAAACATTCTTTTATTTAAATATTATCTCTACATTTTCTTTATTTATTTTTCTATAACCCCCCTATCATTATTAAAGTTAGGCCTGTTTTGTTTCAATTATTATTTATTTATTATTTCAACATTTTTAGGTATGTCTTATTGAACAGCTAAGTTTACGGTTTAGTTTTCTGAGCAAATGTAGTTATCCGAGAGCATTGGTTTAAGTTTTTTCTTTTTATATTTAAAGTTTGAGAAGCATGAGATATTATAGTATCTCATCACATAGTTTACAAAGTCTTCCATGTCTACATCAAAGTTTTCACCCCCCATCATATTATTTTCAACTTCCTTTTGTTTGTTTAGGCCCCAATATTTATTTATGATCTCCATTTCAAACTCAAAGAACTCATTTAGCTCCTCAACCCTACTTCTGATCATTTTTAGTCTTTTATTTTCTTTACATTTGAAGTCATCTACTACACTTTCAAAATTAAAGTTACCAAGTGCTAGGGTTTTGTTTATTTGTTCCACTTTATTATCTAACACTGTGTTTAGATACCCTATCTGGTTTTCTTTTTCATTATTTATTTTAGGCCTACTGATTTGGTTATTTAGTTCATAGCCTATCTCTCTTGGTGTTGCATTTGCTTTTAAGTGTTCATTTAGTTCATACTCAACAAAGTCTACATTTACTCTTTTAGTTTCATTGACAAAGTTGTCTTTAGTACTCCCTATCCTATCATCAACTTCTTTTATGTGCTCATTAGCTTTCATATTAGATTCATTGTCCAGACCTACTACATCATTATTTACTTCTTTTATATCAACACTTTTTCCATCTAACCGTACATTTATTTCATCAAGTTTAGAGTTTATTTTATTGGTTATGTTTACCAGCAAATCTAACCTCACATTAGTTTCCTCCTCATTTAAGTTCATCTTATTATTATTCATCTCTTTCATCTTACTACCTGTTCCTCCTAGCTTAACATTAATCTGCTCCAGCTTGGTATTTATGTCATTATTTACTCCTAACAGCAGCTCTATTTTATTGGACAATAGGCTGTTCTCAACTCTGTTTACTTTGATAGGTTCTTGCCTATCTTTGTTTTCTACTTCATTCACAACACTAACCTCCTTTATTTCACTAACTTTATTAACATCTACTGTTACTTCTTCTGTCTGTTGATCTAGCTTGCTTTCAAACTGATTTACATCTCTCCTAAACTCATCTTTTATTTCATTAAGTTTAGTTTCTAGGTTAATATTTATTTCATTAATTTTAACCTCAGTTTGGTCTAATCTGTTGCTAATTTCATCAAATTTAGCATCTAACTTAGCCTCTACTGCATCTAGTCTCTTATTATTTTTGTCATTTATTTCATTAAACTTGCTTTCAAATTTATCTTGTTTAGCATTTATTTTTATTAACATGTCCATAATGCTAGACAAAGTATCTTCCCTGTCTATTCCTAGATCATGGTTTTCAGTTTTTTTATTTTTATTCAAATTTGATTCCCTAATTACGCTTAGAGAGGTATCAGAGTCCTCGGAGTCCACCTGCGTGTCCTCCATAATGTGCATGTTTGCCATTGTTATTTGCAAATTTTAATCAAGTATAAAGTATAAAGTTATTATATTTCTTTTTCTTAAATTTTGAGTTTAAATCAGATAGGCCTATATTAAATATTTTTAATTCATTCTTCTTATCATATAGTCTAGCCTAGCCTAGCCTTTTTTCATTTATGTATTCTTTGATTCAAATATTAGATTTTAATTTATTTTACAAAATTCAATATTTGTACTACCTAGCTCCACGCTATTGGGGGCCATTCTGTAGAATTCTCTTTGTTAAATCTGTAATAATTAAGTAAATTTTCAACAACTTATATTAGTAATTAAATCTGCAACAACAAAGCCTCACGTTGTTGCGCCATTCTGTAACGTTCACCTCGTTGTGATGTTACATTAATTATATTTCCATAATTTGTTTTAATTTAAATATTTATTTAATTGATTTTCTTTAATTTTAAATGCACGTTCTTACTCTCAGGGTCGTTTAAATAGGTAAGTCGGTGGAACTAAGTAGTACATTAAAACAAAAGTTACATTACAAAATTGCTTTTATTACATTTTTAAAAATAAAAAATAATATTTTACTCAAATTTCTCCAAGATTGACAATAACAAATGAAAAATTCTACTCTATAACATTTATTGGAATTTTTATTAATCTAAATTTTACTATATTAATTATACATAAACTTATCTGGACACAATGACGTTCTGGGAGATAACTTTTGTATCGCGTATACCCGTTACATTGTACGATTGTTTAGTTATAACATAATTTAACAACTTTAAACTTTATTATGCCCACGCGGTCTATAAGGGCCGAACCCGTGAATATGTTTGCGGTTTGCTGATCAGAGATGGACTGGGGTGAGAGGCGTCTCTCCTTCAAGGGACTCAACTTTTTACCCCTCCTTTTCCTTCCGGCATTATTCCCATCTGGGTTAAAGACTATCGGTCCTTCCGGTTCTGCCACGAGGTAGCAAACCCATATAGTATACTGTTACAATTATTTGATTTCTGTCTGTACAGTGCTGTCCCCTATGGGCATTTCTCTAACTTATTCCCCGTCCTGATTGGTTCGTTTCAGAACTCGTCATCCGTGCAATTCTACTGCGCATCACACTTGTGACATGTTGGGGTCCAATGGAAAATACCCAACTGACAAGTCGCTGCTTGTCTCACGCTCCTACGTCGTAACTTGCTGACTGTTTAGTCTCAGATATTCTCATGTGTTTTGATAATTCTTGGAATCCGACCCACCCATCCTGTGTCGAACAAAGGGTTTGTTTACTGTGATTTATTGCTGGAGCCTCGTCTGTCCCACGGTTATTTTCCACACGACAATTCTCTAATATGATTTGAAACTTCTCCATTTATTTTAATTAAATATATTTCTTTTCTTTTATATAGTAATTTATTATTTATTTAAATTAATTAATTTGCCTATCAATTTGGTGGACCTGTTACATGGAACAGCCCATAATAAACCTTATCGTACCATAGTACATGTGGAACAGCCCGTAATGACCCTTCTCGTATCATAGAGCAAGTGGAACAGTTCGTAATGAAACACCTCGTACCATAGTGCATGTGGAACAGCCCATAATGAACCTCATTGTACCATAGTGCATGTGGAACAGCCCTTAATGAATCTCATTGTACCATAGTGCAAGTGAGCACCTAATGAACCTTATTTTACTATAGTGCAAGTGGAACAGCCGCTAATGAACCTTACCTTATTGTACCATAGTGCAAGTGGAACAGCTAGTAATGAACCTCATCGTACCATAGTGCAAAAGTGGAACAGCCCTTAATGAACTTCCTCGTAACATAATGCATGTGAAACAGTCCGTAATGAACATCCTCGTACCATAGTGCATGTGAAACAGCCCGTAATGAAACTCCTCGTACCATAATGCATGTGGAACAGCCCATAATGAACCTACTTGTATCATAGTGCATGTGGAACAGTCCTTATTGAACATCCTCGTACCATAGTGCATGTGGAACAGTCCTTAATGAACTTCCTCGTACCATAGTGCATGTGGGACAGTCCTTAATGAACCTCCTCGTACCATAGTGCATGTGGAACAGTCCGTAATGAACCTCCTCGTACCGTAGTGCATGTGGGACAGTCCTTAATGAACCTCCTCGTACCATAGTACATGTGGAACAGTAATGAACTTCCTCGTACCATAGTGCATGTGGTACAGTCCTTAATGATGAACCTCTTCGTACCATAGTGCATGTGGAACAGTCCTTAATGATGAACCTCCTCGTACCATAGTGCATGTGGAACAGTCCTTAATGAACTTCCTCGTACCATAGTGCATGTGGAACAGTCCTTAATGATGAACCTCCTTGTACCATAGTGTATGTGGAACAGTCCGTAATGATGAACCTCCTCGTACCATAGTGTATGTGGAACAGTCCTTAATGATGAACATCCTCGTACCATAGTGTATGTGGAACAGTCCTTAATGAACTTCCTCGTACCATAGTGCATGTGGGACAGTCCTTAATGAACCTCCTCGTACCATAGTGCATGTGGAACAGTCCTTAATGAACCTCCTCGTACCGTAGTGCATGTGGGACAGTCCTTAATGAACTTCCTCGTACCATAGTACATGTGGAACAGTAATGAACCTCCTCGTACCGTAGTGCATGTGGGACAGTCCTTAATGAACCTCCTCGTACCATAGTACATGTGGAACAGTAATGAACCTCCTCGTACCATAGTGTATGTGGAACAGTCCTTAATGATGAACATCCTCGTACCATAGTGTATGTGGAACAGTCCTTAATGAACTTCCTCGTACCATAGTGCATGTGGGACAGTCCTTAATGAACCTCCTCGTACCATAGTGCATGTGGAACAGTCCTTAATGAACCTCCTCGTACCGTAGTGCATGTGGGACAGTACTTAATGAACTTCCTCGTACCATAGTACATGTGGAACAGTAATGAACCTCCTCGTACCGTAGTGCATGTGGGACAGTCCTTAATGAACCTCCTCGTACCATAGTACATGTGGAACAGTAATGAACCTCCTCGTACCATAGTGCATGTGGGACAGTCCTTAATGAATCTCCTCGTACCATAGTGCATGTGGGACAGTCCTTTTAGTGAACCTCCTCGTACCATAATGCATTTGGAACAGCCCGTAATGAACCTCCTCGTACCATAGTGCATGTGGGACAGTCCTTAATGATCCTCCTCGTACCATAGTGCATCTGGAACAGTTTGTTTCGTGTATGAATAACGAATTCTAGTGACCTAATGGATTAAGAGAACAAAAAACTGAATAAAATAATTTGGCTTAAGGCAATTTATATCTATAAGCATGATTTTTGCTATTTCATTATTTTTACAATTTTTGTTTTCAAACTGTATATATAATTTTATTTTAAAATTCTAATCATGTTATTACTGCATAAATTAACCATCTAACATATAAGTCATTGTACCCGACCAACTATAACACTGATTGCTATGGTATTTAAAACACTTAAGGCCTATCGCAGACAAGGAAATTATAGGTACGGTTCGGCGTGTTATTTGTTTTTACAAACTGTATATTATCTCAAGTTGTAAATCGTTCAACACCTCCATTGTTGTATGTTCATTGACGTCGCTTACTTAATATTTACATCATCTTTACCTTATCGCTCTTTATTTTCTGTTAGAAGTGTTTCATAACATCGCTGTTAATACAAAGAATATTTTCTCATAATTTGTAATCTTGTTTATTTTTCTTGCGTAATTCAATGAGGAGTGTCATGTCATGTTATTCCTTATTGCTCGATAGTTTAAACTGGAAAGTATATAGTATCTTTATCACCTAATCCTTTTTCATTATTCACTCCAAATAGGACAGGTGTTCATCAGACTTATGGACATAACCAAATGCTGAATTGATTTTACTTCTTTGTTTATTAAAAATATTTTCTGTTCAAGTGTTGGAACCAAGTTCGACTCTCATCTTTCGGCCAATCGGTGTTTTCGTCATCTTCTTTCTTCAGGGGACTATTATGGACTACGCGGGGGACCGTGTGAAAGTTACTTCCGAAATCCTAACCTCTAATTTAATAGCCACCAATGGCTTTCATAATATTAGAAAGTTTTCGAACATATAAAAGTAACGAAAATAAATTTGACAATCGTGCAAACCGTTGTATATAACTCGTGTATGTATACTCCGTAATATCGTCTTATATTTTAAAAATATAATTCTGTTTTTATTGAAATTTCATTGGTTCTAGGTGGATCCTTTAAAATCATCCGTGAGTCAATGCTTAGAGCCAGGCTAATAAAAAGTTATCTCAGCCGTGAAGAAAGCTAGTTTAGACAGCTGAAGGATGGTGTGTCACAGGAGTCCGTACTTGCTCCAATTTTATTCAAGGTGTATACCACTGACATCCCAATCACAGTCTAGAAAATGTATATATGCAAATGATATTGCTTTAGTTAACCAACTCAAGGACTTCACAGCTACTGAAGAAACACAAACGATCTTGTAATCCTTGTAACATTTACTTTCGTTACATTATTTACAGTATTTATTTTAATTTAATCCATTGATTAAATTAAAATAATGATATTCAATAAATCAGAATTCTTTAATTTATTTCTTTTTTGTTTCAAAGCATTTATTAAAAATTTGTGACTTGCTACCTTGATGAGGTTATCGTATCACATTGATTCAATACTTGATTCTTAAAAACAAAAGTAGCAGAAATTTGATTTATTTTATTTTATAACATGATAACTCTTAATTTTTGTTCTCAGGGTCGTCCTCAGGGTAATTCGGTGAAAGCTATATGATGCAATAAAACAAAAGTTCTTTTACAAAATTATTTTTTATTACATTCTTTAGTTGAATATTTTCAATAAAAACTGAAGTTACTCAAAATCTTTACAAAAGATCTTATATTATATTTTAAAATCAAATCATGATTCTATCTAGTGAAGATAAATTTGCAATTATAATCTTAATGATAAATCTTAATTTAAACTTATCTTTTCAGTGTTCGTTATAGATGATTTCACAACATTTTCACGAGCACGTATTTTAATTTAGACTGATTATATGTTGAATTCACACGCACAATATTAGTGTAACAATAATCACTTTGCCCTTTGTCTTTAAACCATCGTTAAAACTTTGAAACCGGTTATTATACCACGAGGTGTGTACAAGTCACTCGTTCGGTAGGTCATGTTAAGTTAAGCGTCAGAGATGGACTGGGCTGAGGAACGTCTCTTCACCGTTGAAGTCGGATTCCCGCCTTTTTTCTTTTGGGTACGCGACTATGACCCTTCTGGGTATATCACGATGTAGCTGTTTTGACAGCTGCTGCGGCCTACGGACAAATTTGGAATGATATGTTCCGTTCTGATTGGTTCGTTTCGTAACTCGTCATCCGTGTAATTCTACTGCGCATCACACTTGTGACATGTTGGGTTCCAATGGAAAATACCCAACTGACAAGTTGATGCTTGTCTCACGCTCCTACGTTGTAACTTGCTGACTGTTTAGTCTCAGATATTCCCATGTGTTTTGATACTTCTTGGAATTCGTCCCACCCATCCTGTGTTGAACAAAGGATTTGTTTACAGTGATTTATTGCTGGAGCCTCTCGTCTGTCCCACAGTTATTTTCCACACGACAATTCTCTAATATGATTTAAAACTCCTCCATTTATTTTAATTAAATATATTTCTTTTCTTTTATATAGTAATTTATTATTTATTAATTAATTTGCCTATCAATTTGGTGGACCCGTTACAGTACCCCCCGATTTTTTGCGATGTGTGAGTAACGCGAGTCAAAAAATCTTGATCTTAAACACGATTCGCCAAATTGTCGTTTGTTTCTCAGATAAGTTTCATTTTACAATATTTATTATATTTAGTAAATTAAGTCTATTAACTATTCTATAATTCAATATCAGATTACATATTCTATGGCACTACATCATTATCTCCTTATCAACATTTAAGAATCCATATTTATCAAAATGAGTCCATTAAATCATTAATACAAATCAATCAATTACAATTCAATAAATCATAAAATTATCAATTGCAAATTAGTTACCTGTGATTTAAAAATTCAAAAAATTCATCACATCCTACATAGTTATCAATAAAAATCAATAATTCAAAGTTACATTTATTAAACATTGATCCAATAAATCAAAACTGTTAACTAACAATTCTATAATTTATAAGTCAAAAGTTTAACAACTCATTTCATTGTACATAATTGTTCATAAAATAGTTAATGTATTTTTAATTATTACAGGTTGTCAATCAAAAATCCATCAGTCTTGTATTAAAAGTTATCAAACAAAATTATACATTACATACTGAAATTCATACATCAACAATTAATACATCTTTAAGTTCTATACAAGTATTTATCAAAATTAATTAATCATTAAATTATGATTTCCTCTTAGTTAGTAAATGATTAGTTTCCACTGGCAAATTATTTCATTTGCTAGTACAAATTCAAAAATTATAAATCTAAGATCAATACATCATCAGAAATTATACAAGTTCTTATTTAAAATCAATGACTCATTTCACAATATGAAATCATCCACCAAAATACATAAGTCATATATCAAAATCAACAAAATATAAGTTATCAATTATTAGGTTACACTTCAAAATTAATTAATTATCAACTTACTTACAGTTATTATATTTCAACATCATCATTAAAATCATATGACTTATTCATTACCATACCATGTTATATATTTCATCAATTCATAAATGAATCATCATTTATTTATTTAAGTATTTCATCAACATCCTATATTAATTTGTCAATCATTTTTCAGTACCCTGTCATATATTTCAAATATATTCTCAACTCTTTTAACCATTTTTAAATTCTTAACTTCGACATCAATCCTTTAATCCGTCTTTAAATGCAAATATCTATTATCAAACCATTAAACCATCTTTCAGATACTTAATCCCGTTATCAACCCTTTAAACCATCTTTGAACTCTAAAATCATGTTTCATCCCATTAACCATCTTTAATTACTGATATCCCATTTCACCCCTTTGTCCGTCTTTAAATACAAGTATCCGTTATCACTCCTTAAACCCTTCTTTTAATACAGTAACCTAATTTCAATCCATTGCCCTTTTTAATTTCTGTATCTTTTTTCATTCCATTAAACCTTTCTTTAATTTCTGTAACCTATCTCGTCCCATTAAACCTTCTTTAAATACAAGTATCCATTATCAATCCTAAATCCATCTTTAAGTTCCTATATCTTTTTTCAATCTTTTATCTTTCTTTAATTTCTTGAATAAATTCTTAATCACTATACAGTCCACAACATTCTCAAATAAATCATTACTTCCAAAACAAATCTTTACGTTATCAAGTCAGCCATTAATTACAAACAATTTTCCAAACATTTTCAATCATTAACATGTCATCATATTATCACATATATTATCAATCCCCAGTTAAATCTTAACATTTATCCTTGATCAATACATCAAAGGTCCCTTAAACTTTTTACATATTATTTGTCATTCAACAAATGATCAACTCTTAAAATTGTACATCATTAATTACCAAATTATTTATATAATGATTAGTAATTTCAATCAATAGATTATCAACTCTTACATTTATGTAAGAATAGCTTGAATTATTCTTTACTAATGAATCATATATACATCACTATATTTAAACACAATAAGTCATCAGATTATACTTATTGTTTATTTGGAATGAAATTCATCAGTCCTGAATCAAAGTTATCAAACAAATCAATAAATTGTGTAACAGAAATACATGGTTCACATATTATCAAGTTATATACAAATACTGATTAATCTATATGATTTATCATATCCTATGTTAATACAAGAGCAATTTGTATTATCATTGTTAATGAACAATAGATACATTACATAATTCTTTGTCATTGATGCAAGTTATTATTATTATTTGTTACTTTATAATTTATTATAAAAATTATTGTAATTCTTTTCAGTAATGAAATTATTATTTGAATTAATATTTATATCTCACCTATTATTGAATAATATAAAGAATTTATCAATAAACACCATTGTCATTTTTTTATTGTTAAAAATTCATCATTTATAAATTATTTATACTTCTGTTTTGTTATTCATTTGTTATATATCATTTATTCATTATTATTACCTTTTAATACATATCTGCATAATATTTTAATTTTAAATATTATTTTGAAACCTATTGCCAAATTGTTGCTACGCCAGTGGGGCCTGATGTCACTGCACGCACTTTGGGATAGTTCATTTACAATGCCATAGTGTTCAAGTATGGGTCAGGGTTCTGGAACATTGTAAGTGTTCTAGTAGAATATTGGTTTTCTTCAGAAGTTATTGCTTATTATGACAAAAGCTTAAAAACAGTCACTCACTTTTATAAAACTGGAAACGGTCCACATAAAAGTTTTACACTGGTTCGCACTCGTGTTCATTCCAAGTTTCAAATGTTTGAACACTACAATTAAGTTCAGTGAATATCTGATTCACAAGTCTATAGGTCTCGAGAGACTATAAACAGCAGAACAAAGATTGTCTTATGTGGCCAACTGGTTGATGTACAAGTTGTTATTCTCGTGTAGACAGTTGGACGTGCCTCTTCAATAGGATGAGTCATCACCACCTTGTGTGTTCCTGGGTTGCAGCTCCACCGCGTCATGGGTCTCTGCATGGTATGCCGTTGTCCTCCGACCCCCCTCTGCGACACCACTGGCACTCATGTCCATTCGTGTCCATGTTTCACAAAATGTTCTAGTTGTCACTGGTTCTAGTTCACAATCATTTTACCTGATTGTCATTTCACTTTGATTACCTTTTGTATTAAATAATACATATAACTCAATTCAATCACAGGCTGTTAATTACAGTAATAGTCTGTTTTTAATTGCATCAGCAATTAATTGAAGTAAAAAATTGTTTACAAATATTTAAACAAACTCCTGTTTAGTCATTTTTCATATTGTCGATTATTACTTGTGTATACACACATATTACTTGTATACAAAACTTTAATTACTCATACATTTACTAATATTGCTTTGATATATTTCAAATTGATATATGCAATGTTAGTTATCATTATTAAGTTTGAAAATTTTCCAATAACTCATTATTGGTTGTTCATTATTGATATAAAATTAATTACTCATATTTACTATTATTTTTCACTCATGTTAAACTTTTTTAAATTCCATCATTTATTATTTGCGTCAATGACAAAATAAAATTTGTTTGCAATATATTATAATCAAACATTGTCATTACATTATAATCATATTAAATTGTGATTTCTATCACTCATTGTCTACACCAATGTTAGTACAACAGTTTACTAACAAATTTATAATAACACATCTACAATGTTTCAATCTATTTTTACAATATTATATTTCAAAATTATTAATCTATTGGTGTCTATAACATGACTTAGGTAAATGGGTTTGCCATGCTACAGATCACTGTAAGCTTTTAGTTTTTAGACGCTATTGTCAAGGTTAACCAACACCTGAAACTGTAACACTGTGCCATTGTGTGATTAATAGAGTACTTGGCGTTAAAGAATTTAGAATTTGGAAAGTGACTAGTTGTAATTATGGTCGAATTGTACTGCTATTAACCACTGGCTATTCTCCATTCATAAAATTCTTATGATGATTAAAATTCATTTAAGTTTATCAAAATACATACAATGTACATTAGTGAGTTAAATTAATATTAACATACACAAATTGTAAGAATTATCTGTTATCCTATTTTCTCCTAAATTCATCTAGTTTCTCATTAATCATCATATTCAGTATCGAAATTACATTCATCTGATTTTTTCCAATATAGACACAAACAAGTTATTATAGTAAAATATTTCTCAATATCTCCTTCCATCATATTAGTTAAACACATCCTGGAATCATTGTTGTTATATTCATTGAGTTATATCAATATCAGTATAAACAAATTACAATAATACAGTATTGTAAAGAAATTCCCCTTTCATTATTTTAACAGAGTATTCACAATGTGTGTATTTGGATTGTATTCAATGTCAACACACAAGATTCACAAAAGCAAAGTATTACATTATACTTTATTTACTTCATCATGGTTTAACATTCTTGAGTCATATCATATTATCATTTAAATCATTTTTTAGCATGAACATTGACAAGTCATTAGAACATTGTTTAGTATTAACCAGTTATCCTATAAAGTTTTACAAGATAGGCCTATCTCACCTATTTCATTTTATGTGAACCTAGTCATTGTATTATTATTTGGTTCATATTTTATGTATGTATACATGGGTTATGGCAACAATATATTTTAGTAAATCTCCATACTTCTTTTTAGTTTTACTCATTTATCATGTTATTATTTTAAAATATTCAATATAAACATTCATGGATTATGAAACAAGCTACTATAAAACATCTCCTCAAACTATCTTATTCTTACATAAAAATCATTTTGTTATTAATCTTGTATTCATTTATTACAAATTATTATCAAAGTTTCATTTAAATCGTTTAATATTTTTCATATTTAATAACAACTCTCTGGTTATTATTATTTTTCACAAACTTTTAATTAGGCCTACCATATATTTATTATCATGGCATCTCTGAATATTCTTTCTTTTAATAGTTACTTTTACTATTAATCATATTTATTTATCATCTTAGTTTAACATTAAAGTCACATTATTTCAATGTTATATTTAAATCTCTTATTCGATCATAAATTCACCTTCCTGTCAATATTATAATTCTTCGACTAGGCCTATTATTTGTTTATTATTAAATGACCTATTTAAACATTCTTCTATTTAAATATCATCTCTACATTTTCTTTATTTATTTTCATACAACCCCCCTATCATTAAAGTTATATTGTTTCAATTACTATTTATTTATTGCTTCAACATTTTTTAGACATATTTTATTGAACAGCTAAGTTTTATAGTTTAGTTTGCAATGTCTATGAGATTATCCGAGAACACTGGTTTAACTTTTTTCTTTTTATACTTAAAGTTTGAGAAGCATGAGATATTATAGTATCTCATCACATAGTTTACAAAGTCTTCCATGTTTACATCAAAGTTTTCACCCCCCATCATATTATTTTCAACTTCTCTCTGTTTGTTTAGGCCCCAATATTTATTTATGATCTCCATCTCAAATTTGAAGAACTCATTCAATTCTTCTAACCTATTACTGATCATTTTTAGTTTTTTATTTTCTTGACATTTGAAGTCATCTACTACACTTTCAAACTTAAAGTTACCAAGTGCTAGGGTTTTGTTTATTTGCTCTATTTTGTTGTCTAACACTGTATTTATGTGCCCTAACTGGCTTTCTGCTTCCTTATTTACTCTAGGCCTACACATTTTATCATTTATTTCATAGCCTACTTCAGCTGTTGTCGCATTTATTTTTATATACTCATTTAGCCTGTACTCATCACACTCTACATTTATTCTTTTAGTTTCATTGACAAAGTTGTCTTTAGTACTCCCTATCCTATCATCAACTTCTTTTATGTGGTCATTAACTTTCATATTAGATTCATTGTTTGGATCTACTACATCATTGTTTACTTTTCTCACCTCAACATTTTTTTCATCTAACCTTGCATTTATTTCTTCTAGTTTAGCATTTATTTCACTAGTTATTTTTAGTAGCAAATCTACTTTCATATTATCTTCCTCATTTAAGTTCATCTTATTATTATTCATTTCTTTCATTTTACAACTCGATCCCCATAGCCTAACATTAATCTGCTCCAACTTGGTATTTATATCATTGTTTACTCCTATCAGCACATCTAATTTGTCTGATACTAACTTATCTTTAGCTTTGTTTATTTTGATAGGTTGTCGCCTATCTTTATCTACTTCATTTATTTCATCTACATCATTATCTTCCTCTGCTACACTGTCTTTGTTAGCACCTACTTTTACTTCTTTTATCTTGTTGTTTGTTTCATTAAGCTTAACTTTATTTTGGTCTAGTCTGAGGCTGATTTCATCAAATTTAGTTTCTAGTTTAGCCTCCACTGCATCTAGTCTCTTATTATTTTCCTCTAATTTAGTATTAGTTTCCTTATTTATCTTTACTAAATTATCATATTTAGTGTTCATTTTGTTCAGTTGAGTTTCTAGATTATCATGTTTGGTGTTTATGTTTCCTATACTTTCATTTATTTCTTTAAATTTGACTTCAAATTTAGTGTTCATGTTTCCTAACATCTCAACTATGTTTGCTAGTGTATTTTCCATGCTCGATTCTGGCCTAGCTTTATCATATTTGTTTTTGTTTATATTAGCTTCCCTGATAATACTCAGGGAGGTATCAGAGTCCTCGTAGTCAAACTCCGAGTTTTGGACTACTTCTACATCAGCCATGATTTTTTAATAAAATTTAATGATTGAAAAATATGTCCTATGAATCTTTTTGTTTTGTTAATTAAATTTTTATGAAAGTAAAATATATTTTCCTAGGCTTTTTTTATCTTATATTTTAAATATATTCAGCTATATTTAATTCACTACTATGATATACAGCCTATCACAAATTTTTTTTTTTTTTTTTTTTTTTTTTTATAATCAACTTGACATGAAATTTTACATAAGCTATGATTTTTTAATAAATTATTAACCAGTTATTTTCATGTATTTTTTAAATAATATCAAAACCTAAAATTTGCATCATACAGCCCCACGTTGGGCGCCATTCTGTAACATTTACTTTCGTTACATTATTTACAGTATTTATTTTAATTTAATCCATTGATTAAATTAAAATAATGATATTCAATAAATCAGAATTCTTTAAAATTTATTTCTTTTTTGTTTCAAAGCATTTATTAAAAATTTGTGACTTGCTACCTTGATGAGGTTATCGTATCACATTGATTCAATACTTGATTCTTAAAAACAAAAGTAGCAGAAATTTGATTTATTTTATTTTATAACATGATAACTCTTAATTTTTGTTCTCAGGGTCGTCCTCAGGGTAATTCGGTGAAAGCTATATGATGCAATAAAACAAAAGTTCTTTTACAAAATTATTTTTTATTACATTCTTTAGTTGAATATTTTCAATAAAAACTGAAGTTACTCAAAATCTTTACAAAAGATCTTATATTATATTTTAAAATCAAATCATGATTCTATCTAGTGAAGATAAATTTGCAATTATAATCTTAATGATAAATCTTAATTTAAACTTATCTTTTCAGTGTTCGTTATAGATGATTTCACAACATTTTCACGAGCACGTATTTTAATTTAGACTGATTATATGTTGAATTCACACGCACAATATTAGTGTAACAATAATCACTTTGCCCTTTGTCTTTAAACCATCGTTAAAACTTTGAAACCGGTTATTATACCACGAGGTGTGTACAAGTCACTCGTTCGGTAGGTCATGTTAAGTTAAGCGTCAGAGATGGACTGGGCTGAGGAACGTCTCTTCACCGTTGAAGTCGGATTCCCGCCTTTTTTCTTTTGGGTACGCGACTATGACCCTTCTGGGTATATCACGATGTAGCTGTTTTGACAGCTGCTGCGGCCTACGGACAAATTTGGAATGATATGTTCCGTTCTGATTGGTTCGTTTCGTAACTCGTCATCCGTGTAATTCTACTGCGCATCACACTTGTGACATGTTGGGTTCCAATGGAAAATACCCAACTGACAAGTTGATGCTTGTCTCACGCTCCTACGTTGTAACTTGCTGACTGTTTAGTCTCAGATATTCCCATGTGTTTTGATACTTCTTGGAATTCGTCCCACCCATCCTGTGTTGAACAAAGGATTTGTTTACAGTGATTTATTGCTGGAGCCTCTCGTCTGTCCCACAGTTATTTTCCACACGACAATTCTCTAATATGATTTAAAACTCCTCCATTTATTTTAATTAAATATATTTCTTTTCTTTTATATAGTAATTTATTATTTATTAATTAATTTGCCTATCAATTTGGTGGACCCGTTACATCCTCGAAGAATATTACAAGAACCTGGAAGCTAAATCCTAGTCAACTTAATCCATCAAAAACCGAAGTAGTCTGCTTCCACCTAAGTAACCGACTAGACAATCGAAAATTAAACATCTTTCTAAATTGTGTAAAACTCCACCACAACGATCGTCCGTAGTACCTGGGAGTGACGTTAAACGATCGCTTACGGTAAAAAGCCATTTTCAGAAAACAGCAGCTATAATTTAAATAAAGGGCAAATGTACTACATCCTGTTGCTGGAACAGCTTTGGGAGCCAATCCACACGTCCTGCGTGCAACGGCTTTGTCACTGGTATATTCAGCTGCTGAGTACAATGCTCCCGTATGGCTAAATAGTGTACACACTAAAGCGATTTATGTCCAACTTAATAGAGCCATGAGAGCTATTAGTGGTACTCCATGGCAATTTCACTCCCTTGGCTCTGGATGCTGTGCAATATAGGCACTACTTAAAGGATTCGACAAGATCTTAAGTTGCACCTCGCCAATACACAGGTTCTCTCACGTCAGAATGGTTGCCTAAAATCTCGAAACCTACCTCTACATACTGCTTTACAGTTGATAAAAACAAATTTCTGGCCCAATACTAGCTGGATCAAGCCGTGGAACAGTTTTGATGGACGAAATAAGTTTCTAATTAACGATCCGTCATCACCTATAGGTGGGATGAACCTCCCTCATACTCCATGCATAACTTTCGGACTCTGCCCACCATGCAGCTTAGACACACCAGAGCTCTTTTAGAACGGTCCACGCCGATAGCAACCATTAAGCTGACACCGTGTTCGTATCGAGAACTGTGCTTAGAATCTCGCTTACAATCTCCACAATGCTTTGTCCCCAAGTAACCGGGTTACAGCACTACGCCAATAGTGCGGACTATTACTAAACCTTCAATGTAAATATATAAAATATGTCACGTTTTATCTTGGTATAATTTCTGCAACGGGTAAGTGTTTGTATATAAACAGCATACAGAAAAAAGTGCTAATCTGGATTTCTTGGCAACGCAACCAGAAGAAACGACGTGCTTCTTACGTAACACTTGTAGAGGAAGGGCCTTGTAGTGTAAACCAGCAGATAACGGCGTTGAGTAGTGTTTTCCTTCGACCTTGGTCTATATATGACTGCCGTAGTTTACCGCTGTCACGCAATACTGTATACATATTTAGTTTAACACGACCGGCTGTAGTGATGAACGTTTCTAATTACCAATACCCGTTTATTCTTTTAATTAAAAAGACGCGTATTTCTACAACTGGTGGAACGATTACAACAGAGACGTTATTATGATCCCTACTTTATGTTATTCTTCTCACCTTGACATTAGGCTACGCAATTCCGCACAATTTGATACCAAGAAAACGCACAATATTTACACCTTAAACGCTATATTTACGACAATAAATTTTACGTTTTACCTAATATTCATGCTTTTCTCAACAAAATTAGCCCATTTTGTTATGGTTTGCAAAAAACTATAATTTGCTCTTTTCAGTTAATACCAAATATTAAAGTGTCTGTCTCTTATCCATCTCACATCCTATGTAGTGATGTGAAACAAAATAAAATAAAAAGAACTATTTACAAAATAAAACAAACAATTATTAACACATGATGAATGAATGCTCTCTAGCACAGGTGCTTTGACATTTTAAATTCCGTTAAAAGCTCTTGATTTCTAGATAAAGAACGTGCGACGACCACAGTAGACGTGTTTTCACGTCCCAGAAACGTCAAAGGAGCGAATGTTCCCCTTGTGATTGTTGCCTCCTTCTGATCACATCTCACTCGGCTGTATCCTGTCTGTGTAGTGGAGGGGAGGGGCAACATGGCCGCCTCGGTTGTCATGGTTACACACGTGCTAGAGGCGGAGCTGCCCGCCCACCAGTGGCAGCCATCTTGCCGGAGACTAGTAACGATCGGTGCTGCTCCTCGCGGACTAGCGCCCAACCAATTATTCATTGTTGAAGGGCGAGAGGATATCCGCTTATTCTGTCGGTGGTTTATGAAGGGTGGCTCCGCTATCGAAGCCGTTTCATTCTATCATCGAAGACGGGACGCCTAATTCCATTTACGCCTCTTCCCTTCGCTGATGTAGTCCGCTGGATTCAAACTATGTTCTGTTCTTCAATAATTAAATTAAGACCTACACTAATGTCTTATTTCTTATAAAATATATTTTACAGTTTTGAGTATTATTTATTTAGCCTGGAAGGTCTGATTGTAATTTTTTCTTAATAATTTGTTTATGATTTTACCTTGATCACACTCAATAAATATAACTTTGAAAGTAATCTACTTGAAAAGATTTTCAATAAATTTATTTAAAATACAAAGACAGTCGACAGAATTGGAAATACGTATATATTCGTATATAAGTTTAGGCTTAAACTGTATTTTTCAATAAATGCTGTTTGTTCTTAGTACAGTTTTTAACAAGTTGGACATTTAATCTTTGGAAATACAAAATTGAAAGATGTAATTTTTGTGAATAATAAATACATTGCATACATACACCTTGCCATTTATAAATAACAAATAATACCACCAACTACTAAGTCAAAGTCAATAATATTTATTTTTGACAGTATACAAACTGTATAATAGATTCTTAATGGCTACTTAACTAAATTTAAATATGTAAATGTCGGCCTAAATAAAGATCAGAAGCTTGTATTTGTCTTTATTCATTTAGAACATTAGGTTTATTATAGTTGGAACAAAGCCGAAAAGAACCAAGTTCTATCTGATATGACTGTCCTAATAACAATTAACTAGGGACACGCCTGCACGCTTCGCGTGCCAATCCCGTCACTCGCTGCGTTCGTTTCACCTCGCCCCGTGACTTTTACTAGGGGACACCCCTGCACGCTTCGCGTTTCAACCCCGTCACTCGCTACGCTCAAACTGTTGACTTCAAATATTAGTAGGGTCTAATTGAAATGTATTTAGAAAAATAGCATTATTTAAATTCATGTACAGTAGCTGACTCACTGCACTTGATTTGCACTCCATTTATATGTAATAATTATAAATAACCAAACTAGCATATTTCCAATGTTTTCATTTTATTTGACAGCTGATGATAACATACACACAGACATACATGTATTCCCTATTTAATTAATATTTTACTCTGCTGCTCTCAACAAATTATTTGGACCATTTAACATGTGTTTACGCCACGAGCTGGTCAGTTAAAATTAATCTCAATAACAATAACATCGAAACTTTGACGCTGTGTAGGTCAAAAACCTACGGGAATTTCAAAAATCTAGCTCCGTTACGACTTAGAAATCAAAATTATCTTTTGAATAAAAAAGATTGAATCAAAATCAATCAAGTAATAAGTTCAGAAAGTGAGTAAACTAAATGACCCGATTGTTTTAATAAATAGGACTATAGACCTAATAATCCATCAGATAACTTAATTCCAGTGACGCAGAGCCTTACAATCGAATGTGAATAAAACCATGCTTATAACCTTCCATTATGAAAGATCTAACCTAATCAATATTACAAACACCGTTGTTTACTTGTTTACAACAGATATTAAAACTTCGAGGAAATCATTGTTTACATTTGAGCAGCTGTTATTTTAAGATTCGTTAAAACTCTCTCCTTTTTAATCTTATGGCAAAATAACGTGCGTTGAGGGCTTCCCATAACATTCTTATTCTTATTCTTACATTTGAGACGCCGACACAACGTTGTTGGTATTTTAAGGCGAATATGAATGGTTATATGAGTGTGGATGAGTGTAGTCTGGTTACTATCTGAGTTCAACTGTTCCTCAGAAAGGACTATTTATTAATAGCCCAACAGCCAGGGCAACTAAGGGACCTACAGCTTTACGTGGAATCCGAACCTAGTAGTGCTGGTCTGATTTTCAGCTAATTGACAAGCCTGATACTCAGTTATCTCCCCCACACAACATCCGCACAATGATTACCACCCAACATGGACACCCCAGACTTCTATAGTAGTGTCCACGCCGATAGCAACCATCAAGCGGATGCCATGTCGGTATTAAGAGGACCGAGCATCCAACCTATCGCCTACAATCTCCCAAACACTTTGTCCCCATGTAGCTGGGTTACAGCACTGCGCCACCAGTGCCGACCCATCTATATTCAAGGTAGAGGACCTTATTGCACAACAACGAAACCTCAACCGTTTCAAATGGTCAAGAAATAAGAGGGTAGTTGCGTTGATAAAAAAACGGCCTCACGTAGTATATATAAAGGATTTGGTGCCAACTAATTCATGGAATGTAAAAGAACCAGCAGACTAAAAACATCGATTGGTAGGAAATATCGACTATCAGTTACCGTTTCAATCATTCATCAAGACCTGGCTATTGCTGACGTAGTTATGTCGACTATATCCCGTCTTGGCGTCACAAGATCCAGTTACTTGTATTCGATTGCATGTAATTACTGTTAGCTCCGGCACGCAACAAGATGCAGGATGTAGCCTGTTGCTGAGCGGGGCGTTGCGGGGGCGACTGAGCCGCCCGGCGATCGATATCGCCACGCACGCACGCACGCTCACCAACCGCACATTACCATAATAGCGTTGAGTGTAAATAATAAAGCACGCGTGTGCTTTGCAGGCTGATTAAGTGGTTTCCCCCGTATTCCGTTAGTGTTGTTAGCTGGGACAGTTGTTTACTTACCTTCGTTCAAAACAAGTGAACATCAGCACAGAGAAAAAGAAAAAGAGGTCGCTTCTTTATGGCCGCAGTGAAAGATTATGTGGCAGTTATAAATGTACATCTTTTATACATCTGTAGGAACTGTTACTGTTACTGCATTTATCTTAGAGGATTTGGGGAGGGGGGTCAGGGAGTGACTGACAATGTGCTGGCCCTGTCATCGCATGGCAAAGTGAAAGAAATAACTACACGACACAAGTCAATAGTGCACTATTGGTTGTGACCTCTGCTTCTTTCTTCTCTGTGGTATGGCGTATTATCCGAATCATGGTTGATGGTCTGCGAACAATGCAGGCGCGACATTTTTTGTCCCCCACCACGCATGGTCATATGCTCTTAGTACGGTCACTACTAGAAGCATGGATCTGTCATTACAACAATGATCCCAATTACCAACGTGTCTACATTATAAAATCTTCTGTTCTTTTGTGAAATCAATTTGGTTATAATTGAAGTATTCTTAAATTAAGAGTAATTGCCAGCTTCACCAACATAATTAAATTTGTTCTAAATACACTTAAAACCTTTTACCATAGTTGGTTGATTATGTTTTGTATATGTTATACAATTACTTATTTTATTTTTTTATTTAGCAAGAACATCATTAAAACAAGCATTTAATTCTAGACAGGAAAACACTAATTTTTGTGGTTTCTAAAACATATTATAATTTCCATATGCCCCATACACATACTTTACAAGGGTATTGACCCACCCACCCACCCTTACACGTACAGTGGTATTGACCCACCCGCCCACACTGGTAATTAAATTGATTTAATTAAATTGATACAGTAATTTATCAAATATTACAAAGCGTTTTCACTTTACTAAATTATCATTTTGTAGAATACTGAAGTTTCGTGTTATATATCACAATGTTTTAACTGCAGCTGTTCTGTTTTGTAGTCACACTGACATATATGCAAAAAGTACTGACACTGGTAACAATATTTTGTTCAAACACAAATTAATATATAAAACCGTAAACATTCGTCAAACATAGCTTCAATGTTTGCGTCATCTAAACTATCTCTACTTGTAGACGCCGTAATACTAGATGTACACGAAAATAGTACACAAATTTACACTATATGCACTTTGATATATTCTAAAAATTAATAATAGTAGCTTACAAAACATAAAAACAAAAACAATGTAAATATTGTTTCTGACACAACCTAAACGCGCAACAGTGAACGTGCAAATATAGAAACTTGAACAGTATCTGGGAACGAACTTGAAATGAAATAAAAGATCGATAACCGATATCGAACTGAGTCCGCCTATTGAGTGGAATGGGAAAATAGTGATGTCGGACTCAGTTCGCCTATGGAGCGCAAAAGGTTAAGATTGGTCTTATTGATAAGAGAGCCAAAATAGATATTACAACAGCTCCCCTTAACTTAGTTTCTTAGGCTAGCTTTTTTCCTATTTGGACGTTTGTTTGAAAGCCAATTTCATAGTTGCCTGAGTTTTAGCTGCGCTATTTGCCAACTTAATAGACTTAAAATATTAATTTGCTTCCCAAGTTTGCAAATAGAGTTGCTCACTATTAAGGTATTTGTTGCACTATATTTAGATGCATTGTCACCTACTTGTTTTAAAATAGGCTATTTTAAAACACGCTGAAGTTTGCGTGTTAGTTGCAGGTACTGGTGGAGTTTGACGACATGGAGTGGCACCGTAGAGAATGGATGAGCGTGTACAAAGAGAACATCTTCAATATTGACTGAAGTTTGCGTGTTGGTTGCAGGTACTGGTGGAGTATGACGACATGGAGTGGCACCGGAGAGAATGGATCAGCGTGTACAAAGACAACATCTTCCAAGTATTCATGGTTGAGTCGTCGCTGGTCTGGTGCGACCGCAAAGACCCACTGGCAGGCTGCAAGTCCACAGTTGTTTGGCCAGCACTTGTAAGTGGATATACACTCAGATAATTCTATTTTGTAATGCTCTGCTCCATTTATTGTTTGGGCAATAATTCATTATGCTAATACTTCAATTAAAATTTACTAATAAAAATGAGAAGGAAAGTTGGACACTCTCCGTTTTCCAGTTTAGCCTATTGCTGTATTTATTTTGTTGAAATAAAATGTCTGCCATATCGCAGTCTTTCGACAAAAAATTTGTCAAGTCCCTCCAAAATTACTATGGTCAAGAAGTACAAAACTGGCTTCGCTACTACCTTGGCCAAGAAGTACAAAACTGGCTTCGCTACTACCTTCGTTAAGAAGTACAAAACTGGCTTCGCTACTACCTTGGCCAAGAAGTACAAAACTGGCTTCGCTACTACTTTGGCCTAGAAGTACAAAACTGGCTTCGCTACTACCTTGGCCAAGAAGTGGTCCAGTTCCATAAGAGCCTTGTTCATGAACCAACCTAGCTAATGCTATGGACGGGGGTAACTTAAAGCACGAGTTGACAGAGGTAATTATAATAAAAATACTTTAATGCGTGACAACAGTTTACAATCGTATAGCAATCGTTAATTAATTACTTACTCAATTGAAACTAAAATTTTCTAAATCATACTTTAACATCTAGGTCTCATTCAAACATACAATATTAACATTCACACGCACTCATTCAGTCGAATTTCCTACTCTTGCTCCTTGTCAGTCAGCCAATTAGATCTCCCATTCATTTTCAATAAACTCGTCTGTGCTATAGAACGCTTTATCGATCAGTAAAGTAAAGGAGTCATTACAAGTCTTTTTGATAAACTGGTAGCGTAAATGGACCACATCATATCTTCCATCTTGATCTAAAGTTGAATTGAACTTGAATTTTGGACTTGGTTAAAGAAAAAGTTGAGACGTTTGTAACAATTTCGTATCAATCATGTCATTACAACTTGTAAAATGTAACGCTACATTATGCTGTTACACAAAAAACCCTTCTTGAAAGTACTCCAAAGTGAATCAGGAGCATGCGACCTGCAGCAGGAATTGCTGACTATACTGTAAATTTAAGTTTAGGCTTCATATCAAACGATAGTCGCAATCCCAGTCATTTCAAATGTGGATTAAAAGTTAAAATTCAGCAACTTCGCCATTTACTTCTTCAGGCGCATCTTGTTGGATGTAAAAGGAAATAAAAAGGGCAACCCAAATCGAGGTTTTGGGCATGACGCTCTTACAAAACAGAGGTCATATCAGCGAAAGGAAGGAAGAAAATTAAAGAAAAAGTCCAACAACAATAAAGCTAAGAGAGCTTTGAAGCTACAAGCAGAAGCATCCACGCCGAGCAGCAAACAAACCTTAAAAAAAGAAAATAATATTTCTAAGCCCAACAGAAGCAGAAACTGATAGGCCTACTGCACATTTGTGAAGAAAAGAGGATCCAAGACATGATTCAGTTCTACGCTGTAAGCAATAGGTGCCCGAGTTTTGTGCAAATGTCAAGCCCGGTAAAACAACAATACTTTTTCCCAAATAGCCTAGTATACTCCTTGCGAAGTATGGTCCAACCGACCTCCAAATCCAGTGCAAGATAGACTGATGTTTCCTTCCTTACGTCCAGTGTGATGTTCTAGGTGTTGTGGAAGGTGATGACTATTGTTTATTGACATCTCCGTCGACATGGCGACACAATATGCTCAGTTTACCAGGTTAGTGTCACCAGACGAGTGAAGATTGGCCCAACCGACCTCCAGGTCCAGTGATTGGCCACGGTCGGCGACGCAACAGTTCCAGTAACTGGAGCACCACTATATCGCCTTTCCCTCGGTTGTACAAGGCTAGCTGCTGGTTGCACGCAACGCGTGAACGTAAAGCACGACTTGACAAAGGTACACTGCTCTATGCCAGACACGCATCGAGCAGATTAAACCACAGTAAAAAAAAGTAAAATTATTGGGGACAGTCCTCTTCCCTGAGGATTAACGTTGAAAAGAATATTAGATCGTTTGGAAATTTTACTTTTAGTCACAATCAGATTTTGTCAGTCTTATTTGATTAATGTAAACAATAGTAGGCCTAATGTTTGGATACATCGCAATGTTGTTATGGTTATGCCTACTTCCAACGAGGGGTTAGTATTTGCAAGGGTAGGAATAATGTATTTTTATCTTTTATTATTAGTTATAGTTTGTGTGAAATATTAAAACTGCGATTATTACAAGTAAATATTACTACTTTATATTATACTCTGAGCATATTTATTGTATATTACTTAAATAACTTCACTACGATGACAAAGAATTAAAACTATACCAATTGGTTCATTGGTACTCGTTCCGTTGAATAGTTTCTCCAGCAAAAAAGCGTTTATTCTAGTTGTGCAAACCTGTCGCCAAATTGGATTTGAATCTCCATAATGCCAATGTTAAATTCATGATCGTAAAATAATGTCAACATGGCAATTTTAAAGAGAACAGAATTGTCTAGAGACCCCTGAGATTGATATTTACATTTGATCCCCTGGCTTATTTTTGTTTTTATATAAATAAACCAAAATCATTTGGATTATTTTTTCACGGCTCAGTCGCCATGATTTGCTTCACTCGAAGGCCTTTTAAAGTCTGCAGAGGCTGTCGGCCATGTTGGTTTCATTGTTTGCCATCCGTATTTTTCATTGTTTATTCATTGACCAAAAGTTGTGTATGAGGTGTCATTTGAAAACTTATCATAATGCCCATTGGGTTTGCTTTAGGTATTTTAAATACATACGCCTAATTTTGAAAAATAGGTGAAAATAAAACATTCTAACTAAATATTTTTTATATTTTTCCCATAAAAACAATTAGGAATTTGCAAAACAAATTCTTTCTTGATAAAATGAAATTTGTTTGGAGAAAATTCGTTTAAAAATAACTGTTTAGTTTAGATACGTGTAATCGTATGTCCGGCTCGGAAATAACAATGTTCTTATGGGATTAAAACCAACATGGCCTACAGCCTCTGCAGAGTTTTAACTTCGCCTTTTATCGAATGACCTTCATGTATCTACAGAGGAGCAAATTCGCTTCTTGCATTTGTTGAGCGCTGACAAATAATTTTTTAAGCGTACATAGAGAAAATTGAAATCAGCCACAATCATTCACCTCTCTTTTCTTTTTATACCATCCAAAAGCTCTGCTTCGCTACGGAGTGGTTCTTGTCGCTTGCTTACCCTTCCTTTATATTGACGTGGTGGTTTAGAGTTGGTTCTCTCTAAAACACCACGTCAATAAAAAAGCTCAGCCTGCTGCCGTTCTTGTAGACAACAAAGTTTTATAGTCTATAAAATCCTGTTAGTCTACTTTGGGGGGGATGCAAAGTAGTGCGTTTATGTCAGAGTTAGTAGACATCGCCTTAAACGTTTTATAATGAAAGCCAAATTAGTCAAGCTATGTTTATTGTTTGAAACCAATTATTAAATTAAATTAATGCCAATCTTACACTTAAGGGGTAAGGGAAACGTTAAGGGGTTGTTTCTACCCCTTACAACGGGAATTTCTTGGTAGGGTCTCTTATCACATAAAAGCTATCTTCCTTTCAAAATTTCATCAAAATCTGTTCATTGGTCCCGGAGATTTCGTGATGAGTGAGTAGGGCCTACATCGGTTATCGATTTAATATATTAAAATTATCTCAGATATGATAATGATAATGATTTATTTTCCATTCATTTTTACAAATATAACTCTCTGTGGCGCATGAAACACTTAAAAGTTATCTTAAATTCATCTTACACTATATTTATTGCTACTTAACTTAAAATTTGTTATATAACATACATTACAGGACTAAAATAACAAGAAACCATATTAATTGCAAGAAGTGTCAGTATTTATATTAAACAAAAATCCAAATAGTCTAGATCTTGTTTCGTAAATAGCCAATTCTTCAAATTCATAGAAAAAATTTCAAATTTGTACTACTTTTTATGTCATGTGGTAATTGATTAAAATATTTAGGTCCAATATAATGAAAAGATTGTTTAAAAACACTTTTTGAGACTTTAGGGAGTTTAAATATTCTACTTGCCCAACTCCTCGTATTATGTAGTAAATTTGTAGTGCCAGTATTACCACTTTTGACATAAAACAATCTTAAAACTTTATAAACAAAAAGGTGTTGTATCGGGAAAATTATTAATGTATAATATAATGGAAAAGAACTCTCTCTGCGATTTTGATTTGTAATTATTCTAATTATATGATTTTGTGTTTTTCTGATTTTTAAAATGTGAGTCTTGCTAGCACTTCCCCAACACTGTATTCCGTACTGGAGTCTCGAATGTATAAGAGCAAAATAAAGAGTTTTCATAGTCATTTCGTCACAAAAATTCCTTAAATAGTAAAATTTTCTTATCGTTATTTTTGTTTTATTTTGTAGAGTTTCCAAATGCTTTATCCAATTTAGATATTCATCCAATAAAATTCCAAGGTATTTAAAGTATTTAGCCTTTTCTACTTTTTGACATTTTAAATGATTTTCACTACAATTATCTGTATGGTATATAAAGTCTGAGGGAAAATCAAAACTTATGTGACTGAAGTTTACGAATTTCGTTTTACTTACATTTACTTGCATTTTATTTTTTAAACGCCATTCTTTTAAAGCATTTAGATCTTCCATAATATTTTGCCCAGCTCTGACTGTATCCGTGAATGAATAAAACAACGCAATGTCATCTGCGAATGCACATATTTCCCCATTAAATGGTATTTGCAACAAGTCGTTAATAAAAACCAAGAATAATATTGATGAGGTCACCGACCCTTGGGGTACTCCGGCCTTAACTGTGAGAGGGTTACTAAACTTATTATTAATCTTAACATGTTGTATTCTGTTGCTCAAAAAACTCCTGAACCAGCTGAGGGCATTTCCTCTTATTCCTGCGTGCTATAACTTTTCTAACAAGATATCATGATCTACAAAATCGAAAGCTTTTTTAAAGTCTACAGATAAACCAGTTGCTTTTTCTTTTCTATTCATACTAAAATAAATTTTTCAGTAATTGCCAATATTGCCTCTTCGGTTGATTTTCCTTTTCTAAAACCAAACTGGGAAGGACTAAAAAATTGCATTCTATCCAAATAACTTACTAATCTACATTTCATTAATTTCTCAATTATTTTTGAAAAAACAGATAGCACACTTATAGGCCTTAGATTATCTAATTTATAGGATGATTCCTTTTTAAATAATGGAACAACTGTACTTAATTTAAGTTGTTCCGGGAAAATTCCTTTCTCCAAACTTAAGTTAACTATGTATATCAATACGGAAGCTATTTCATTGGAGATATTTTTAACACAATCTACCGAAAAATTATCAAAACCACTTGATTTTTTATTTTTAATTTTTTTTATTGTTTGTATTATTTCTAAATTGTTTGTAGGATTTATAAATATGGAATACGGATTAGGCTGGACTGGAGTCAGTTGGTCAGTGTGAGTGTGCAGGTGGGTTTGACCTTTGGCCGAGATAAGATAAGAATTAATTGCCTCAGCTACTTGAGTAGCATCTGACACAATTTCTCAGCTATCCAATTCAATTTTGTCTACCGTTCTACTTTTTCCTGTTCCACTCAGATTATTTATAATTTTCCAGCATTGAGCTGAATCGCCGTTGCAACCATTTAGCTTCCTACTATAATAATCTTGTTTCCTTAAGTTAATATCACTTTTTAATTTATCGGTAAATGTTTTATAATAATGCTTAAAAGTTACATCGTAAGGACGTTTTTTATACAATGTATATAGGTTTCTTCTTCTTTTTAGCCTATTTAGCAAATTAACATTCATCCATGGTGCAATAGACTTCGCTTTACTAACTTAGAATGTATAATAGGAGTCTTACATGAATCAATACATGATGTTAATATCTCACTAAACTTATTGTAACATAAATTAAGGTCATCCAGTACATAACATTGCGTCCAATCATCTTTCTTCAGCCTCTCTCTAAGCTTATTATAATTTATATTAAATTAAATTATTATTTATATATATTTATATTATTAAACATATTATTTAAATATGTAAAAAGGGGGAATTTTCTTTCTCATTTCTTCGGAGCTTCAAGACTTAAAACATTTAATCAAATAGAATCGCTGGTTTGCCTTTCGTCGCTTTCGGAATAAACTTGACCTCCAAATATGGGCATTATTTCTTGCGAACGCTTTTCACATATGGTATAGTGTGAACAATTATATGCAAGCTCATCAGACTATTTAAGGTTATTTTGTTGAACTGGTAGTTAGTTGTGAGTTCAAAATAACCTGTGAAACAACCGCGCTGTGTGTGTTGACACGTTGTACATTCCAAGTGTCAGAGAATTGTTTATTTATCAACGTTAATGTATTCGTTAGATCAAGGCCACTGGTTGTAAGTAGGCTGCCCCCACCCACTCCCCTGTATCTCGTGACTCCCACTCTGTCTATTGCATTGTGGGTAGGTATTCTAGACAATCTCCTCTCGCATTACGTCCGCACTGGTGCATCAGTTAAATTCACATACAGTAGTAGAACGTCGATAATTCGGACGTCAAAAATCCGGACCATCAATAATCCGGATTTGTATCTATTTATTACTGCACACCGATTGTGTTTCAAATGTAAATTAATTTTTAAACAATAATGGATTTTGACATTTTTTACTTTACATAACTGTTATGACCGGATTTTAATCCGTTCAAACACTTAGCTTTTTAAAATTAATATTCCCTGTTTTGTTCTTGTAGCAAAAAATTAAAACATTGTACCATCTGCCCTAGCTCCATATTCTTTATCGTCAAGCGGACGATGGCGAAAAGGCGCGTAGCGAGGAGAAGGGGAGTGGCCGCGGTAGAGGGAGGTGACTCTTTTTGCCAACATTCTGATTGATAATCTTTTGTACGTAACATACTGTGTAAAGGCAGGAAAAGAAAGCATTTATTTTTGGTTGTTTATTTAAGCAATTTCTTTAAGAGTAAACAGAAACAATGGAATCTGACAGTGACGACCCAGAACATGAGACAGAAGGAACAGGGCCAACTCATTGTGAAGCGTTTGTAGCAGCGGAGACACTGATGTCATGGCTAGGGAAACAAAACGAGAGCTCACCCACTCAGCTGATTCTTTTAAAACGAATTAAGGACATAGCTGCGAAAAAACGAAGCACTACTGCAGTTCAAAAACCTATTACACATTTTTAAAAGCTCAAATAGTGTTTGATGTTTTTATTGTACACATGTTGCTACTAACAAATTACAATACAGTGTTTGAACATAAAAGATGTTTTTGATTAATGTCACCTCTAAACCCTTTATTGTATAAGAGAAAATAAAAAAAATTTAAATGTTTGTGTACTTTAATCGTGTATACTGGCCTTTTTAAGGTAATTTCGATAATCAGGATAATTTGATAATCCGGATGGGGTCCGGTTCCAATTAATCCGGATTATTGACGTTCTACTGTACTTCCAACCTGTGGTCAAAATGGCGCATCGTGTAGGAAGCTCCTTGTTTCAATGTATTAAGGAGAATTGTATCCTAATATTTTCTTATTATATAAAATTTTACAAATATCTGGTCTTTGCCGTTCGCTCGAAAACATTAGTGAGCGATGATAAGACTAACTGAGCGGATATAAAATCGTATTAAAGGGTGTTTAGAATCAGTGAACATTATGTTTTTATATAATTATTGTATGATATATTTCTACTATCAGATTTTTTCGATTTGGTGTATCCCACGTAAGATCCCAGGCTAATTACAGGTGCTACCATAGTTGATCACAGGTGGGCTACCCTAACTGATCACGGATGCTACCCAAATTGATCACGAGTGATACCAAACTTGATCACGAGTGATACCAAAGTTGATCACTTATGCTACCCTATATGATCACGGTTGCTACCCAAGTTGATCACGGTTAACACCGTCAATACGTGTCTCTTCATTATTCAACAAGTAGTGGAAAAATACAGTTGGGGCATATGGCGGATTTTTACCGATATTATCACTTATGACAATGTTACTGCCGAAACAGAGAAGAAAGAAACGGACGACGCATTCTCATGGCCACAGCGAAGAAAAAAGAATTTAATTTGTTTATGCAATTTATTAAATAATTTGATGATGGCGTAACCGGCGAAAATTCATTTCTGAACAGTTAAATTTGTGGAGTTAATAAAATATATTTTCTTTAAACCATCAGCATTCCACCAAGAATCAATACATAAATTATCTGTCAAGTCAAGTTTTATCTAAATTTGATTATAACATACTGGAGCAGTAGTGTTACGGTCGCGGTTGTTTAGTGACCTACCTACAAACAGCGAAGTTTCAATCGCTGTGAGGGCGGAGAGTGAAAAGGCATAACAATGTTAAACCTTCAATAATGTCAAGTCACTTCAAAGATTTATAATCTTTGATATTATGTACAAAGTCCTCTTGGGTTTTTTTTTTTTTTAAGAAACTTAACTGAAAGCTAGTAGTTGTACATCAGGAGAATGTCCAGGAACTGGGATAGACAACGTCCTGTGCTATACAAGCTTTGTGACAGTGACGGGACTTTGTCGATTTAACTTTACTTACACAAGGAAAGATATCCATAAAACTTGCTTCTACTGTATAGTATGTACCTTTAATGTATTTTATGGTTTCATAACCAGAAATACATATTGTATATTCATTGTTGAAATGTGAAGAAAGGAAGTTCTCACCTGACAATAGGACTTTTACCAAATAATAATAGTAATAATAATCAAAATAATAGCAGTAATAGTAGGCCTACCACTGTACGTACCGATTGAGCATCAGTTATGTTTATAAACATCAAAATAATAGCAGTAATAGTAGGCCTACCACTGTACGTACCGATTTAGCATCAGTTATGTTTATAAACATCAAAATAATAGCAGTAATAGTAGGCCTACCACTGTACGTACCGATTTAGCATCAGTTATGTTTATAAACATCAAAATAATAGCAGTAATAGTAGGCCTACCACTGTACGTACCGATTGAGCATCAGTTATGTTTATAAACATCAAAATAATAGCAGAAATAGTAGGCCTACCACTGTACGTACCGATTTAGCATCAGTTATGTTTATAAACATCAAAATAATAGCAGTAATAGTGGGCCTACCACTGTACGTACCGATTGAGCATCAGTTATGTTTATAAACATCAAAATAATAGCAGTAATAGTAGGCCTACCACTGTACGTACCGATTGAGCATCAGTTATGTTTATAAACATCAAAATAATAGCAGTAATAGTAGGCCTACCACTGTACGTACCGATTGAGCATCAGTTATGTTTATAAACATTTTAACTGATGTACAAATTAATTAAGAGTCTACAGAGGCTGTCTGTCATAAGAACAATGTTATTTTCGAACTGGACATACGATCACGCGTATCTAAACTAAACAGTTAGTTCTAAACGGATTTTTTTCCAAACAAATTGCATTTGATCAAGAATGAAATGACTCAATGGAATTGATTTACTAATTCTTAATTAGTTTTATAGAAAACAATATATACATAATATTTAGATTTAAGTGTTTATTTTCACATATTTGTCAAAACTAGACGTATGTATTCAAAATATTAAAAGCAAACCCAATGCGCAATATTATAACGTTTAAAATGACACCTTATACACAACCTTTAGTCTATAAATAACGAAAAAATATGGATTCGCAAATAACATTGTTCTTACGGCAGATAGCCTCTGCAGACTCTTTAAACCCATTATGATTTCTTAAGAACTGTAACATTTGCTGAGCAAATGGTTCCGGCTGTCTTTTACAAATGAAACAATCTCTAAATTTAATATAAATAGATTATTTTCTCAATCTTACAGTTCTAGTTTTTAGAAATAATTATTTTAAAGTAAGCAAAAACAAACCACCATGATTTAACAAAATATAAAGAAGATACATGAAGTGTAGCATCACTGTCTTTTACAAAGCATTTTATTTTATTTTCGCAAAACATAAATCTAATTTTAAGTAGGCCTAGAGAAACAAAGACTGGATATAAACTATAGTTTATCATAAATACCAACTAGTCCAGGCATATTCAGTTTAATAAAAGTCTTAACACATTGACGGATAATAGCGATTGTTATACATTGTATTAGGTAACATGCCTGCTATAACAGTCATAACTGAGTTACTGTTTATAGTCGTGACTGCTGTAGCATTCATGATTAAAAAATTAATAGTAATCAAACTAATTAATTTTCTGATTATAACAAATCGTTGAGTGGTCAATTAGTTCTTATTTCATTGATATATATACACTTGTAATTTTGGGCAAACCTTTTTCACAGCCGGTAGCCCTTGTCAAACAGTGGTTTATAAATAGACATCTTATAGAACTTTCTCAGGACCTTACTGTGGCCCTTCTCATGGTCGTGATACTAAGAAGAAAACTACTAAAATTCTAACTTCTGTTGATGCATCAAGTCATTAATGGTAAAAATTCCGCCACCAGCTAATTAGAAACGATCAACATCCTACTTACTACCTGAGATGTCGCCAGTATTAAAAAAACAAGACTAAGAAGCAGGCTTCCTATCTTTTTTTACAATATGATGGTAACCCTCCTATTTGCTCAGAAAAATGTTTATCAGATGTGCATGCTTAATAAATGTATTACTCATTTTCACAGCCACACTATAATTGTAAGATGTTAACAATTTTTATTCTGTTTTTATGGTTATGCTATAGCTATCCTACTTTTTTTCTTTTCCACGCAAACATCTATTTACAAGTAGACCAGCCATGTCGATTTTAGTTCTGTAGGCGAAGAATTTAACGAGATATGAGAGTGTCTATCTGGAGGCGCTCATATGCTATGACTGCTACAGCAGTCACGCATTTTGAGGTAGCCAAGGATTTGAAACGGCTTTTTAGCAGTCCCTCATCTTGACTGCTATGGCAGTCATGTCCACCAATTTGTTAATTATAATAAAATAATTATTTTTTACCATAATGATTTAATTACTTCTCATTCCGATGATGACATTGCACAAATAGTTATATTAGATGTAAATGTTATTAGTGAAACTTATTATTTGAACAGAAACATATGTCCAACTAAAATAAAAATACTTCAAATTATAATTGGCATTCCGATGATGACAATGCACAAATAGTTATATTAGATGTAAATGTTATTAGTGAAACTTATTATTTGAACAGAAACATAAGTCCAACTAAAATAAAAATACTTCAAATTATAATTGGCCTTATCTCTGGATGTCATGCTGTATATTTCTACTATAACTATACCCTTTTATAGTGTAGTAAAATATCCAGAAGCACTTCCCCTACCGTGCTAGGGAAAAATCTTTGGTTGCATTTTCCTTGCTAGATGAAGAGAAAGGTAAATAATACATCGAGAAAAAACATAGGCCGCTTACTTATGGCCGCAGCGAATGCCCAAGTGGCAGTTAATTGATAGATTACAACTAAATATTCATTCATCTGTAGTAATAATTACTAGGGTTATCTTCAGGATTTGGAGGAATAACGGAAGGACTGATAAGTTGCTGATCATTTTGGCAGTCGCATGGCAAACTGGAGAATTAACTTCTCAACACACTTTCAGCCTCTGTTGCTTCATTCTCTGTCCTTCCTTACTCATGTGGTCTTGGTGTTTCAGACGTTTACGGCACTAGTATCCACCATGGACATGACCTCCCAGCGTCTCCAACCCGTGGAGTTCCTCGTCGACCAGGAGCTGGCGTTCCGGGACCTCGCCACACTGCTGCCATACAAGGTAGGCGACATATTTCATAGTGTATCTATCAGTTAGGTGGATTTCAGTGTGGGTTGAAGGTCTAATAAGTTTGGTCTAAACCTTCTACTGTACAGGTACTCTCCCTTACTCTGTCCAATAAGTTCCTCGCACCCAGGACAAGTTGGGCACAAAGAAAGACAAGTTATACGAACAGCATTAACAGTATCTTGATCGGCCAGTCGTACTTAGATAGTAGTAGTGGGAATATGGCTTTGACAACGACCTTGGCAGGAACAACTTGGTCGTGAAATATAAATTGTACCTGTTCCAATCCAGGTACTGGTGACGTTTCCCGAAGTACGCGGGCCTCACGTGACACCCAGTTGGTGAAGGAGGAGAAGCAAGGCCCACTTTATCATCACCGCCAGATGTCACTTCACTTGTGAGGGGGGGGGGGCGGAAGTGGCCGCGATCTGGCTCACATTCCTCCCCCGCCCCGCCCAGTTTCCGGCCATTGTTGACTAGGCAATCGTCTCTTCCACGTTACGTAACGGCCAAGGTCACCCAGTCGCGTGATCGCGGTGATCTGATAACATTCCCACAGCAGAGTGATTAGGCACTCGTTACCCTCTTATCTCGCCCACATCGCGGCGGTAATGAATTCCTCTTTTGTTTTATCATTGACGTAATGGCACAAGGAGGTTCCCCAACTGGTCTTTGAGTTGTATCGTCTCACGGTATTACACACACTGAAGTAAAATAATAAACTTATCAAAAAACTGTTTACGATTGGACCTGAAAATCAAAGCTTGAAGAATATTTAGTTTTTTATAGCATTAACTAATAACTGATGAGGTACCGTATCAGTAGTTCACATAATTTTTATTTCATATCATATTTTTATATTCATATCATATCTTTAGGCTTGAGACAAAACTTATAGCATGACACTACGTTTTGGTCATGGCTTCATCCATATCAGTTATTTTGCATTTTGCTCACCTTTTTTTATTTTTAATAGGATATAAGTTTAGTGGACATTACTAAGAAAAGACAAATTTGGGATCTTTTCCGTTATTTTACTACCATTACTATTTTTTGTTTCTTTTATTTCACTACCAATCGGTATTCTATTGGTCTGAAAACTGTTCCCCAATTATATTTACGTCCTCTGTGGCATTTCTTATCCGTTAGGAATCCGATATCGCTGGCCGTATTTCATCGCTTTCCATTAACTTAAACACGGAGCGCGCGCATTCGGCGGTAAGTCATTCATTGGATTTATCAGTTTGTTATCAACTTTAGTAGCAACCTAACCTAAGCTAACTTAACCTGACCTTAACTAACCTAATCTAACCGTAATTACGAAAACCAAGTAGTGGTAGTGAATTAACGGAAAAAGTCCAACATTTGTGACACTGCATTGTTCTACCCACACTCGATCGCCGTCCACATTCGTTCAGTTATGTACGTTCATGTCAATAGGTTTTAAGGAAAAAACTCGCAAATTCCCTTCACTTTTGTCCAGCGTTTTACTTTTTATCGCCGTTTACATAACACGATAACGTGGGATTAAAAACAGGCATGTGCTCATCGTCAATACCACCAACCTTTGAAGAACAAGTGTCACTGCCATTTAAAGACATCTACTGACGTTTCTTTTTATCTGTTATCAAAACGCAATCTCATTTGAATATTCACGAAACTGTGTTTAAGTGCATAACTAAATCTCTTCCTCTCAAAGTCTGTTTATTAGGTCAAATCAGTGTTGTGTGATAGTTGTTATTAAACCAATGTGTCATGTTAATTAATGATTCTAGTCAGTGATTCCATCAGCACAAGCTTACCTTGAACCTTTGGCGTGAAACTGCATCACAAAGTGTAGTTGTCGACCTCCAAGGGGTTCTGTTCCTGGAGCAGTACACTGTAACACGCCACGTCTCATGCATGCATGCTTGTCACGCACATGCCATACGGGCGGCTGCTGCACAAACTGGTTCCCAAGGAGGTCAACACAACCGGTCCGATGGCTATGCTGATTTATTGATTCAGATTTAATCACATTCGGCCTCAGTCTTTAAAACCTTCGTCATCACCCCGCTGTTGAGGGGAGGGGGTGCTAGACGTTAGCGTGCATGTGCCCTAGTTCTGGCTGATGTTAAGCGTGTTTCTAAACTATTGTTTCTCATAAGAAGACATTTCAGACAGTTTTTCCTTTTACAATATTCACCCTAAACTGTAATACACTCTCGATGACGACTTATGACAGCTTACCAGTCCTGAATCATGCCTGGCTGACCTAAACTAGAACCACTCCTACAGCAGCTTAAGTGTACGAAAACCCCTGCTTGAGCACTTAATAATTTATCATCACTGTTTACTTAAAACTGTTAACGCAATTCTAATATTGGTAATCTTGAACAAACCGTTAGTCATATTGTTTATTTAAATCTTTAACTTAGTCAAGTCATAGTCTGCCAATCCATGATGAACTCTTACAGGTTGAAACACATGTTCGTACAGCTTTGGATTTATCGAGAGCGTATCGCCGTGAAATTGAGCCTGCAATATTCTCGAAACTTCGGCATTCTGTACAATTTGTACATACTGTATTAATCTGACACGGTCCTACGCAGTTTTATAAAGTATGTAACGTTTTCTGTAAAGGGACGTGTCCCGAGTCCCTAACTGCCATTAACAAATCATTGGACAGACAAATGCCAAATGCATTGATTAGTATTTGGTAAATCATTTCTTAAACATACGATGTAATATTAGTAGGGTGTAGAATAGAAACCTGAACAAACAGAAGACCCCACCCACCCACACAGTACAACATTGTCAACCCTCCTACCCACTTACACTAATGGGCCTTGGCAATGCATTTAATTTTCATGTTTCAGGACTGGGACACCAAGATACGAGGAGTGAAGGACTACCCGAGTGTGCGGGAGGCTGCGCGCCGCTGGGTGGAGGCTCAGGACGGCCAACAGATCCTCCTGACCACTCCCAGTGTACTGGTGGGCTTCCGAGTGGAGGTGTACAGAGCCGAGGGCACTACCCAGTGGTACACGGCCGTCATCTGTGGCTACAACGAGGCTACACATGTTAGTATAAAAAAACATTCTACTGTTGGTGAGCTTTTTGGGCTGCAATTTCACTTCCTGAAAATAAAAGATAATCAATAGATCGCAAACTTCAGTACTTTTTAGGCCTATTTTCCATTTGTATTTGGTTCTTCTTTGTTCTGATTTTAAATTTGTACTGCCAATTTTACTTTTTGAAGATCAAACAAAATCGGTTTGTAAATTTCAGTTATTTTCTAATATCCATTTTCCATTTCATTTTTAAAATGTCTTTTACTGATTTGTGATAATTTAGTAGTTGAGCAGTGTCGTTGAAACGGTCATTCAGTCGTAGTGAAAAACATTATAAAAAGCTTTTTCAGTTTTAAAAGGCCAACTTACATATTTTGTTACAATTTCGTGGCTTGGTTATTATTAACATTTTTGCTGATTCATGAAATCAAATTATACTCCTCAATATATTGGGTCTAATATCGAAGACCCAATATTAAATATGAAGTAAAGAGGTTGTCCTTTGTCTTTATACTTGAGGTTGTGAAGACGAGAGGGAAGAAGACGTTCAGTAGTTGTTCTGTCTTTGTCGGCGACTTGTAGTTGTGAAGAATTCAGAACTCAGAAATTCTTTATTGACAACAGAATAACACTGCAAAATAGCGTCAACAATAAATTAGATTAGGTGATTAAAAATAACCTAAATCAATTGAATATGGTTGCTGACATTAACATAGTCAGAATAATTAAAATAAGGCTAAAATTTGTGTTACTTCTAAAATAAACTACAGCTTATACAGGTCGCCATTCACCTTGGCTTAAACCAGTATAATCAGCGTACTCAACAAAATCCAACACTGTATTAGGCCCGCTGCATCAAAAACCTCTTAACCTCCCTCTCAAAATGCGGCCTTGTTTTTACTTTCATAGAGGCTGGGAGAGCATTGTAAAGTTTAATGCCACTTATAAATGCTTTTCAAAAAAATTAGTTCTATGGGCAGGGATTTTAATTATATTGGTGTGTGTAACGAAGATTATGACGATGTTGAGGATTATTTGGTTTAAAAAGGTGAAGGTGGTTATGAACAAATGTTACGCAGTTTAAGATATAAATTGATGGGAACGTTAAAACTTTAGCCTCCTTAAAAAGTAACTAACACGAAGGTCTTCGAGGTTTCCCAAAAATCGCTCTTAAAGCCCTTTTCTGGAGTTTGAAAACCATTTTTGTGCGTGAACTTTCACATCCCCAAATAACAACCGTATATGTAAGAAAGGGGCAAATCAGTACATAGTAAGCAGCTAAGGTTACTCTGGAACAGCAAACTGATAAGTTTCTTACAACGAAAACCCCTGAGCTTAATTTCTTGCAGACGAGCTCAATATGATCATGGAAGTTTAGTTTGGTGTCAATGTAAACACCAAGAAACTTTAAAGAGTCACAAGAAGAGATCTCTTCATCCCCTAGATGGAATGTATTCTGTTCTAAATTATGTGAACTCCTGATCGAAAAATTAATCAGTCGAGTTTTCTCACTATTCAGTTCGAGCTGATTCTGCTGAAACAACTGAGCTATTTTATGCGCTTCTTTAGAAGCCAGAGACATGAAATCCAGCCGATTTGGAGCTTTGACTGTAAGGGAAGTATTATCTGCAAAAGACAAATTTGGGCATTGGCATTGGTAATACACTTTGGAAGGTCATTCACAAACAAGAGTAACAGGATTGGTCCGAGTACCGAACCCTGCGGGACTCCTCTCATTACCTCAGTTGATTTTGATGAGCTGATCTTTGACAGCCAAGGCTGTACAAAAAAGGTACCTGAACTGATTGTGTTCTCCCACATAGGTAAGAAGACATCCAAGAGTACGACTCACCTCCAATGCCAACTATATGGAGCTTTCTTAACAAATCACTGTGATCGACCATATCGAAAGCCTTGGTCAAATCGAAAAATAATCCCAAAGCTGAATAATCTGGGTCTAGAGCCTGTGCTAAAAAAGAAGTAACGGATTTGACTGCGTCCGTGGTGATCTTCCTTTTGTGAAGCCAAACTGACTTGGTGAAAGTACATCATTCCTTTGTTTTTGAAATTTGTTAATGATGGAGTATCAGATGAGGGAGACAAAGGTAGTTGGACATTTGCCATCATTACGTGAAAAATAACAATCACGACGTTTCGATTTGGTAAAACCCAAACCTTTTTTAAGTGCTAAAAACTAAATTACATCTACACAAACATGTTATAAAACTACGTTCTTAAACTAATAAACTTATCTACTTTAATAATTATCTACATTTTAACCTAGATCCTAGAATGGAGTACAACAAAATGAACTTCTACTAAATATAAAAAATATTAACAGGGTTAAATTAATATAGCCAAATAGGCGCTGTCAAGGTCACGATATCAACGAAAAATGTAAAACACAATAAAATTAATATTCAAATCAGACTGAAATAAGATTACATTAACTAATCATAAATATATGGTACCTGAAAAACACAATTAATTTAAAATAACATTCAACACGCACAAAAAATTATATATATATGGCTCGGAAGGACTGAGGCTACTATTAAAATTACATTTTAACCTGAAAAGACAACAATTATTAGGAATAAAACAATAACATAATCAAATATTACAAAAATGATGAAGTCTTACGACCCGTAGTGACGATGGCGTCTAGACGTCCCAGGTACGAAGTGAGGATGATACAATCCAAATGCAGTGTCTACGAAGTTCCCTCCAAGGTGATAAAACACGGGGACTAGACAAACAATCGAATTTACCAAATCGAAACGTCGTGATTGTTATTTTTCACGTAATGATGGCAAATGTCCAACTACCTTTGTCTCCCTCATCTACATCATTCCTCATCAGAAACGACAACAGCCTACCCAGAAATATTCTCTCAAATATTTTGGAAAAGTTGGTAACTAATGAGATCGGCCTGAAATGAACAGGGTATTACAGACTTTATCATATGGAGCAATGCTGGAGAAAATGGAAATGATTCAGTATATATTTGATAGCAGGAAGAAAAAAAAAATTAGAAAAATCCTTAATGTTTTTAATTAACGTCCTTAGTTGCATCATGGTAAAAACCGGTAACAACATCACAAAAACAATAATCATTCATTATCCGTTAAATTTATCTGTGGACAAAGCCATATTGTTGACTACATAGAATTTTTAATTTTATTAAATTACTAAACGAACACTTGATCAAATTAAGAAAACAAATGTTGAGTCAAAAGAAGGCGTGATAATGAGGCAATTTTTTCCAACGCCAGAAAAAAATCTACCAACCCATTAATCCCTTTTTTAAATCCGTTTTTCGTATCTTCCTGATGACTGAGTGTTTATCCATTAAATAGTTTGGTCTACTGACCCTCTGATGTCTGTATCCTTGAGCTGAGGTACAGTCAGTGATTGGCTTATCATTACCGACAAAGTTGGATTGTGGACAGAAGGCAAACACAGGATATGCGTGCAGCATTCCTGACCTTGGTCCCTATCATATCTTGCAAGAGCTACTGACCCTCTGATGTGTGTATCCTTGAGCTGAGGTACAGTCAGTGACTGGCTTACCATGACCAACAAAGTTGGACTTGTGGACAGTAGGCAAACACAGGATGTGCATGCAGCCTTCCTGATCTTGGTCCCTATCATATCTTGCAAGAGCTACTGACCCTCTGATGTGTGTATCCTTGAGCTGAGGTACAGTCCGTGACTGGCTTATCATTACCGACAAAGTTGGACTTGTGGACAGTAGGCAAACACAGGATGTGCTTCCTGACCTTGGTCCCTATCATATCTAACAAGAGCCGCCGCATTTTTCCACTAACGTATTGTGTAAAGTTTTTATTTCCTTCAGTGATTTAAATACTTAACCAAAGTGCAACTATGTCCTTGTGTTTATGTTAATTATTGTAAATCGCCAATATGTATTACGCAATTTCCGTGACTCAACAGTCGTTGGCCAAATTTAATCAAGTTGCCCCTTGGTCAAACTATTCATCATGTAGTAGAAAAGCTTATAATCTAGATTGTTGAATTATGCCCATAGATAAATTTGCTCACTACTAAACAATCAGAAGATGAATGTTGTCATTGTTTTTACGGAAATTTATAAGTCCCGTAGTTTTATATACCAGGAAAAAGAATGTTCATAGGATACTACGATTTCCTAAATTTCACACAAGAAACAATATTAAAACCAGAAAGTATAGTTCTGATTCTTTGTTTTGCTCCTGTTTATTATCAGCAGACTGTATATCATTAATGGTATTCTACTTTTACAGCAATCCCGTCAAACCTCATTCCATTCTCTTTGTTCTTTCTTGGTTTCCAGCTACTTTTCTGTCTACATCATCTGACATCTTGTTCTTCCTCTCCCTCTCTATCCCCTCACCTTCCTATAGCCGTCTTCTATAGGCACTTCATCAGAACATCTCCCAGACAGTTCAATTTCCTCCTGTTCATAGACTTCAACATGTTTTCTCCTTCATCTACTCTCTGCAGTACTTCAACATATTTTCTTCTTCACCTACTCTTTGCAGTTCTTCATAATTTTTTCTCCATCATCTACTCTCTGCAGTACTTCAACATGTTTTCCTTCACCTACTCTTTGCAGTTCTTCATAATTTTTTCTCCTTCATCTACTCTCTGGAGTACTTCAACATTTTTTCTCCTTCACCTACTCTTTGCAGTTCTTCATAATTTTTTCTCCTTCATCTACTTTCTGCAGACTTCGTTATTTCTCTCCTTCACCCACTCTTGCAGTACTCCAACACGTTCTTTCCTTCACCTACTCTCTGCAGTACTTCATCATTTTCTCTCCTTCATCCACTCTTGCAATACTCCAACATGTTCTCTATTTCACCTATGCAGTACTTCATCGTTTTCTCTCCTTCACCTACTCTTGCAGTACTCCAACATTTCTCTCTTCACCTACTCTCTGCAGTACTTCATCATTTTTTCTCCTTCACCTACTCTTGCAGTACTCCCAACATTCCTTGCCTTCACCTACTCTCTACAGATCTTCATAATTTTCTCTCCTTCCTTACTCTCTGCAGTAATCCATAATTTCTCATCCATCCTTTCATCTCACTTGTAATGTATATGCTACATAATAGATTTACGTGATTAAGCCTAACTTTAAAAAAGTGAATCATTTTCGGTTCCCTCAGCATGCGTCATGTATATAGATATTTTCTTTACAGTATTATCCTGTTACGCTAACTTCCTTCCATCCCTTCGTTGATTAGTTTAATCTAAAAATGTTGAATTTTTTGCTGTATTCTTCACCTTCTGGGCTGTAATAATTGTTATTTTGTTAAATCCTTATTTTAATCCTACTTTGGAAATAATTTTACTGTTTTGTTCAGGAACTGACCGTGACCGACGACACGGTTCTGGAAGGCCACAACGAAGACCCCACTCTAGTGCAAATGCGGTTGATCGGCGATAGAGGTATGTACACTACTTGTATTAGAAAAACTCTGTTTTAAAAACGTCCGAATTCCGCTTAGTTGATAAAATGTAGGATGAGTTCAAATGTTTGTGTCCTCAACTATTCTGGACTTGCCATAAGAGGCCGTCACTACTCGGACTCACCTAGGTCACATCTCAAGCTCCTTATTTTCTTACCTGTAGCTTGACAGGCTGGCCGCAGGTTTGACTTCGCACAGTCCCAATGGGTCCTATGGTCTGAGGTCGCAGGCACCTGTTCTGATCGTGCCTGCCGAGGCCGCCACTACCCGGACTCACCAAGGTCACATCTAAAGCCCTTTAGTTCCGAGGGCTCCTATGGTCTGTCTTGACGGTCAGCTGTGGTCAGACTTGTCAGGGTCACGCGTGACATGAGCTACCCCATCAGTGACGTCATCACTGTCAGTTCGTGTCGGTCAGATCGTGAGACCTTCCACTTATCTCAATCTAGCGTCAGACCATGGCAGACCGCAAACATCGTGTCTCCACAAGGCACACAGTCCTCCCCTTGGCACAACAAAGGCAGCAAGTAGTATAGTGAGCGATGATCTTAACGTGAATCTATCGAGGTCCATAGTTAATCAGTCTATAAAGGGTAATTATGCACTTTCTTGCCACCTCTGAAAATACGATTTCATGTTAATAAAGTGGTGAAAAATGAGTTTATATCTCTTGAGGAGTTTGATTTCATCCGCGGAAAACTCGTTTTTTATCGAAAAATCAAAAAACTAGATTTTTATCTAATAATGAAAAAACCAACTTTTTTAAAAATCGTTATTTTTCGACAAATTTTTTTTTTCATTTCTCATGTTTTTTATACTGAACACAAATATATAGCTGGTTTTGTAGTAAAATTATTTTTTCAGCTCGAAAAATGCATTTTTTACTGACATAACCAAACATAACCTAACTTATCCTAATTGTCTATTTTCTCAACAAAAATTCGTAATTTGCGTTAAATTTGGGCGTTTAGCCTCCGTGACGGCCTACCGGCCGTCACTCCGGCGGGAATATAGGTGAATTCGGTTTTTGTGATTAATAGTTGTTGTATATAATGATCGCGTAATGGCCGCTAATCGCGATCCACCGCGACAGTAGTTTTTCCGTTATTTCTTGAGAAATATTTGTAATAGACCAAAATAGTTTTCAAATTTGTATTCAGCGCAACAAACACATCAAAATTAAAAAAGACGATTAAAATACCATTTAAATTAACGGAAATATGACAAAAATACTAAAAGTGACATTGGTTTTTTTCGAATTTTTTGGTAAAATACGTTATTTCCGCGGAATAAAAAGCATATCTCGTGAAAATACAGCCAATTCTAGACCCATTTCAAGCAAAATGTTCCAAATTTGTTTGGTGGCAAGAAAGTGCATAATTACCCTATAAAGTACATAAATTATGTGGACGTCGTACAGCACAAATTTTATAGTACAATAAAAGTACAAAAAGGTATAAATGTTATGGTGATCGATTTCGGTTAACCTCACTTACCTTTACAAATGCATTCACATACACCTTTATAAAGCAATGGATTATTGTTCTTTAAGCCTAACAATTAACTGGTTAGGGCATACCAGTGCTTGTTGGGTAGTAATTCTTTAAAAAGAAAAACTCCAGGAGGACTTCTCTTCTTGTTGTATAACAGTAACACACATCAAGATGTCTTCTAGCTGGTAGTAAAAAGAAAAAGATGATAACGCACGAACATTATCTATGTATAAAAGCCAAATACCACTCACTTACTCACTGACTGATCACGAAATCTCAAAAACCACCGAACGTATTTACACGAAATTTTAAAGGCAGTTAGTTTTAGTATAGAAGTGACCCACTAAGAAAGTATTTATCGAAATTCCATTCCTAAGGAGTATAAACAGCCCCTCAAAATTTTATTTTTTTCCATAAGAATAACATTGTGTTGATTTTAGTAAATTAATAACAGCTGTTTAGTAAAAATATAATCATGTTTATTTTGTACATTTGACATTACCCTGTTGATGCTTAAGAGTTTAATTTTCAGCTGCTAAACAAAAACAAATTAAATAAACACATTTGAAATAGGCTAAGTAAACCCTATAGTAATAAATAGGTAGCAACGCAAGTAGTGTGAGTGAAATACTGTAAATAAATTTAATATTGTGATTTTACGTTTTACAGATAATCTACTATTATTTGTAGTCAAAAGTCAAATTCAAATTCGGCCGAGGCCGAAGGCCGAGGTGTATCGAGCGCAGTGAGAGTCTGGGTTGGCACGCGAAGCGTGCAGGGGTGTCTCCTAATCCTTATATATAATACGTGAAGCTGTTTTTTCCTCAACGCAACTCCTCCTTTATTTTTTAACCAATCGAAACGGTCGAGGTGTCAACAATTTGTTTCAATAGTTTCATTACGTTGTGTTGATGACGAAATTATTTATCTTAATACCTTTATTACGTCGTGTTGATGACGACATGCTTTGACTCAATACCTTTATTACGTCGTGTTGATGACGACATGCTTTGTCTCAATAGTTTTATTACGTCGTGTTGATGACGACATGCTTTGTCTCAATAGTTTTATTACGTCGTGTTGATGACGACATGCTTTTTCTGAATACCTTTATTAAGTCGTGTTGATGACGACATGCTTTGTCTCAATAGTTTTATTACGTTGTGTTGATGATGACATTCTTTGTCTCAAGACACAATTACGTCGTGTTGATGACGACATGTTTTGTCTCAAGACGCAATTACGTCGTGTTGATGACGACATGTTTTGTCTCAATACCTTTATTGCGTCGTGTTGATGACGACATGCTTTGTCTCAATACCTTTATTGCGTCGTGTTGATGACGACATGCTTTGTCTCAATAGCTTTATTATGTCGTGTTGATGACGACATGCTCTGTCTCAATACCTTTATTACGTCGTGTTGATGACGACATGCTTTGTCTCAATACCTTTATTACGTCGTATTGATGACAACATGCTTTGTCTCAATACCTTTATTACGTCGTGTTGATGACGACATGCTTTGTCTCAATACCTTTATTGCGTCGTGTTGATGACGACATGCTTTGTCTCAATACCTTTATTATGTCGTGTTGATGACGACATGCTCTGTCTCAATACCTTTATTACGTCGTGTTGATGACGACATGCTCTGTCTCAATACCTTTATTACGTCGTGTTGATGACGACATGCTCTGTCTCAATACCTTTATTGCGTCGTGTTGATGACGACATGCTTTGTCTCAATACCTTTATTATGTCGTGTTGATGACGACATGCTTTGTCTCAATACCTTTATTACGTCGTGTTGATGACGACATGCTCTGTCTCAATACCTTTATTACGTCGTGTTGATGACGACATGCTTTGTCTCAATACCTTTATTACGTCGTGTTGATGACGACATGCTTTGACTCAATACCTTTATTACGTCGTGTTGATGACGACATATTTGGCTTAACGCCTTTGTTAATTTTACATATTAAGTCCGCGAAGCTGAAGTTAAAACCCACAGTGGAAATAAGGCCAAGATAAAAGGAGAGAGAAGAAGACAGTGGTATAGGGATGAAAGCAACCTGTCTGGGTCGCTGTGTGATGGTGGGAGGAGGAGGGTTGCGGGGGGTCGTTAAAGGGGATGAAGCGAGCGAGCCTGGACAGCTTCTATCCTCCTTTATCCATGCCAGTTGGCTCCCCCTGTGTTAGAAAACTTTGTTATAGCGGTGTTTTACTCAGGAGTTTCACTTTTTACGAGTTCCATTTTTACTTGTTCATTTTGTGGGAGAACATCAATGTTGTCGATGGGCTTCTTGAATAAAAACCGAGGAATCGCTTTTTCTTTTAAATTCTAGTACAGTATTTCCTTATAATTTATATGAATAAAACAACAAGCAATTGATCAGCTCTCAAGCTTTTGTTTGTAGGAAATGCTTTAGAACACAAGAATAGCTTCATGCAGTACAAACAAAATGAATTTTACTTAACAATTCAAGTTTCTTTTGCTTGAACAAGTCAAAGGTCGCTCATTTTGTTCTCGATCGGTGTTGGTTGTAGATGGAATGGCGGCTTTCTTGTGTATTGGTAAACATTTCAACGCACATCGTGCTACAGATAAATACAATGGATTCGGCGAAGAAAACGTTGGTTGGCCGGCTTATCATCTCTTAGGTGAAATAAATAAGATAGTGAAAGTGCTAACTGCCAAAGAACCTTTTAAGGTATGTTTCCGATCCAGGATATCAGATTGGTGTCGCAGAAGATCTAGGAATTCATTTAAGTGCTGTTAACAGGGTAATATCAGATGTAGCAGATAAAATGTTAGAAAACCCGCAAGAATGTAGTTTACAGAATCGTAAGAAAATAGGGAAGAAATATTCTTTTTCACTACACTACTATGAGTTTAGCTGTTTTCGTTATGTGTTTACAACTTGCGAAACATCATATTTTCAACAGCTGTCTATTGTTTACTACCGAACGTAACATTGTTTACAACCGAAAATTTTCTACAGTCAATAACACCTGTTTTTATTCCGTAGTGTAGTGAAATAGTATATTTCATAACAAGAGTGGAAAGTGGGGTTTTGCATGTTCGAGACCATATGTTTGAAGTGCTAGACTTGTCGAGCACTTCGAATGGTCGAGAACATACAAAACACTTTCACTCGAGTTTTGAACGATACTTTTCACTACACTACGGAATAAAAACAGGTGTTGTTGACTGTGAAAAATGTTCGGTTGTAAACAATGTTACTTCGGTAGTAAACAATAGACAGCTGTTGAAAATATGATGTTTCGCAGGTTGTAAACACATAACGAAAACAGCTAAACTCATAGTAGTGTAGTGAAAAGTATCGTTCAAAACTCGAGGGAAAGTGTTTTGTATGTTCTCGACCATTCGAAGTGCTCGACAAGTCTCGCACTTCAAACATATGGTCTCGAACATGCAAAACCCCACTTTCCACTCTTGTTATGAAATATACTATTCCATCATTGGAGCAATCGATTGCACGCACGTGTATACGGTGTACGTTAGACAAATATCAGCTGTTGAGAACAATATGACGGTTTATTTACCCTCAATACCGATCGTCCAGGCGATGAATAGTTCACTCTGAGCATTAATCACGTAACATCGAGTATCTTAATTCCGCGATAAATCATGTACATGCGCACTTTACATGGTTATGTTAAGGAAATCAGTACGCCTAACATGTAACATTTTGTTTAGAAAGTTCATCAGGTGAGCCGAAAAATCGTACATGTGCTAATGAGTCGGTCGGTCGCAACTGTTTCAGGTATCTTTGAAATGTAGTTTTGAGAAAAAATCTCCACGATGGTATTCTCTGTATTCACAAACTTGGCCGACGGACCCCTGCCTACCTGCGACCGGCCCGCCCGTCCTTCGATCACTCACCCCCTCTCGCAGCTGTTCCAGTGACGAGTCGCCTATTACCGTTACCACTGCACTGGTTAACTTTTTTGTGTGGCTCGGAATTTTTAACTTGTTTATATATATAACTGAAAAGTATAGGAAAAAAATAAGAAAAATGATACCAAACACGATCGTATTAATTATGAAAACGATTTATGCAACATCAGAATTAGCTACGACTCCACGTTTTAATTTCTACACTAAGAAATTAATGGAGGACCACTATACACGCATTTTTTTCGATTTTTTACAGAACCACGGTTCACGACTCAACTTCTAGCTCACGACTAGCTCGAACTCAACTTTTCACTTTAACAATGTAGCCTACTTCACATGATATAAACTTGAAAGAATGTATACTTAAATCAGTGAACAACTTGTAAATAGATTTACAATGTAGGAATACATTTGGAATTATGTACAGTTTAATTTAGGAATATTTATTTTATTTTTGAATATTTTTATTATTTCTTGTTCGTATAACATGCTGCCTATATAAGTTTTTTACGTTGTTTTATAGTTTGTTGCTTCTTTGTAGTTTGTTTTTTAGTTTTGTTTTGAGTTGTTTGACAATTTTAGAAACATGTCTGCTACTGATTTTCCTCAGCAACAGTTGAAATTACGCTTAATTTTCATTTTCCTGAGAGCTACTGAAAAATCACTGTTTCATATTCTTTCTGTTTTCGAGATATACATTTATGTTGGAAAGCCCATTGGCTAGGTTGTGGTTCTACAAAATCCTTTAGTAATTGCACCATGTAACCTCTCTACTGCTCGATGAGTTACATTAGATTAAGTTTTTGTTAATTTGGTAAATTATTACTCAAATTAAAATTTATTTTATAATATCTCAGGGTCGTTTTTTATGGGTAAATCGGTGAGGCTGTAAATTACAATAAATAAGACTATAGATTGAAAAAGCTAATTTATTACATTCTTTTATATTTAAATTTATATATGAATTTCAATAGTACAAAAATGAATCTATTTACTTTCTACTGACTCTTCAGGAACATAATTAAATCAATTTACAAACTAAAACTTATCTTTAGTTTTTTCTTTGTCTGTTGCTCCTCGTGGTCTGCTTTCTTCTATTTGAATATAATTTGTGCACAACCGATATAATGGCAGTTCTAACTTGGATATTGTATAACTTTTTTAGATAGTTTACCGGTATTTTGAAATATGTTAGGTAAAAAATATTTAAACTAATTATTCGGGTTTGGAGTCAAGCGGCCACCCGCGGTAACAAAGAAGATGATTGCCCTACATCAGACTGAATTGGTGAAAGAGTGATGGGCGAGGCTAGAGTCCTCTGCCAGTCCGTTACAGTCTAGGGCTTTGGGTTTTGGGCTAACTTCCGGCCTCTCCATGTGCAAAACTTCTTTGCTCTGGTTAGTGCTGCCTCTAGTGGCCTTTTTGTCAACTAAACAACGTCTTCATTTACCTTGGACTCGACCGTCACATTGTGATACACTGACTCCCCTTTAGATCGACTCGTCCCAGACACAAAACTGAACAGGTCTGTCTTATCTGTTTCCGCTGCAATGTTTGGAATTTTGTTTACTCATGTGTCTCGGAAGACTGCCATGGAATAAATCTGCCTACCCAATTCTTTATACTTGTTGGCTATTGATTTGTTACAATTTCCGAATTTATTTAAATATTCTGTATTTGTTTTAATTAAATGTACCTATTTTCTCATTTAAATAATTTGTATTTTATTTAAACTTAATTAATTTAATCGTTAATTAGGTGGACCTGTTACAACCAATTTGTACAATTGCACAAATTTGTTTTAAGTGTTATATCAATTTTTAGTCATTTTAAAAAGAAAGAAATAATATATGCCATGCTACACATAACTCTTGTTTTGATTAATTTCCTTGTAGAAATTAAAGGGTAGAGTGATACCTAAAAATGAGATTGCACAAGTCGTTTTTATAATTAATACCATCGAATTTAGTATCATTTTTCTATTTTTTTCTATAATTTTCAGGATTACTTTAATAAGTTAAAAATTCCGAGTCGCACAAAAAAGTTCACCAGTGCAGTGTTAAGGACGGGCGGGCCGGTAACAGGTAGGCTGGGGTTCATCGGCCAAGTATGTGTATACAGAGAATAATCATTGGCATGTCCATACAGTCCGTTCCTTCAGCTATGGACGCTAGTGGGTTAAATAACCCTACAACCCCACGGTAGGGCTGTATACCACTCCTTCCAGTCACCCCTAACTAATGCATATGACGCATAGGACGTCCCACTACACTTAAGCAACTTTGTGCTTTTAAAAAACGATCTTTTTTCATAATGTATTAAAAGTTATAAGAAAAATGAGTTCACAAATGGAAGAAATGTGATACAATCTAAGAAAAATAATTGTTTATGTTTTATACAAAAAATGCTTTTGTTTTATTTGTGTTTGTTAGTTTATATCGCATTCCTTTCATGTTTGGACTTATTTTCCTTATAATATGAAATTAAAATATTTAAATAAATTAAATGAAATACTGTTATGATAGCAAATATCGTACGTATTTGAAAAGTACACAGTTAGCAAAGTGTAGTGGAACGTCCGTCCACTTATTCCCTAATAAGAGGTAGCCGGAAGGAACTCTACACGGTTGTACGTGTGTGGTAGTATGGGTCTATTATCCGCTAGCGGCCATTGCTGGGGGAACAGACTATATAGGCAAGGAGTTCGTTCTATGAGCCTGCAAAAATAGGTTGCCGTTAAAGGCCGCCAAGTTACGTGCAGTGCCGCAAAGCTGTAAACGTGTGCTAATAATGATCAGGGCGTCGTAAAACGTTCTTTTTGCGAATAAAACCAGACCACTGTGTTGGCAGAGTTCACATGAACATGTCTGCACTATGTATTCAGGGTGAGTTTTAAGTAACTTACCCCCTATATTTTCCACACGATAAAAATTAGCTTTTTTAATATGCCATTAATACCAACCCCTCACTACATTTAGAGTGTTTTGATCTTATACGGATAACTTAGGGTCCAAGATCTAGGAGTCAACTTCAAAATTTTAAATGGGTATGTGGTCACGTGATATTTCATTTAACACCACCAAGCTGAAGAGGTTAACACAATAAGAAGTTTTTTTAAATGGTTCGTTCTTTAGTTTAGAATCATTGCTTATGTACTTTCCTAATCCAACATTTTTTGTCGTGGCTAAAACAAAACCAGATTTCTGTTTTTATCTTTTCATTAATTTATTATTATTGTTATTATGTTAGCACGACAAATCAGTTTTAATTAGGAAAATAAATAGACGATAACCAATTTAATAAAATAATTAATAACTAAAGAAAGGCGCATCCTTTTTTAATTCTGATTGCACTATAGTTTTCAGCTTGAAATGGCGGTGTTAAGTAACATGTCACATGACCACGTTCCTATTTAAAATTTTTAAGTTCACTCCTAGATCTTGGACCCCTAGTGAACCCTAATAACATTGAACCGCTTTAAATGTAGTTTGAGTTAGTAATAATTTTATGTCATATACAAAACACAAATATTTGTTATACTGTGTAACGATTTAGGGGGTAACAGACTTAAAACACCCTGTTTATAGTGTTTATACTTACTTGATCTTATTCGTTGATTTTTATTTGGGTGCTTATACGTTTTGGCTAGTTGTAAGTGTAAATAGATAACTTACGAACAGTCGCATAGCCGAAAGTTGTTGCAGAGAAAGATCCTAGCGATGTAACTGTTTTGTGCAGACTCGACACAAAGGCGTGGGGTGACCCATTTCACTAGAGCGAGCGCAATAATAAAACTCCTATCGTCTCAGCCCTTTCGCGACCCCTCCCCCTCCCCCTCCACCGCAGTTCCCAGTCCCCAGTAATAAGTTTTCCGATGTTCGTATCAATGTAAGCAGTGATTGTTGAAGATAAGGCTATTATTGGACACAACGTCGACTTATTTTTATATTTGCACATCAATTTAAAGCGCAATGAATAAAAATAAATTCGTTTCGAAAAAATTTTAGTACAGGACCTTATTTGCAACTTCATTTAAAGTGTATATTTTACTAACATTTATTTATGTTAATTATTTTTTATTTATTCATTTAATTGCAAGAATAGGGTTCATCTCCTTTTGCACATTTGAATTAATGTTTTTATGCAGTATAGTAGGAGCCCTTCAAAAGGCATTTGCCTTAGAGGCCCTATATTTTTTTGAAAATTTGTCTATTGGCAGCATATTTTCTTTGTTAAAACATTCATATATTATTTCATTGTGTTTTAAGTTAGTTTTTAAGATGTTAAAATGTATGTATATGTAGGCCTACGGTCAGGTAAAAGTATTAGTAGACATTTTCTGTTGAGAAAACATATATTGTCTTATCAAATTTATTAATTTTAACAATTTCCAAGGAAATAAAATATTCTATTCACTTTTAAATAAAATAATATCTAAGACCGTTCTCGAAATAATTTGACAACAGTGTAACAAACAGGTGTAGTTTGTAGAAATTAAGACATCCGCTTGTGTTTTCATTTCAACTAATTTTTTAGATTAGAACAATTTTAAGGGACACGTGTATCACAGGAATTACAATATATATATATAATTATAATTTAGTAAAATACACTAGTCCACAACATTCTCCATGTTACAGAGGCTACAAAATCACATATCGAACATAATTTCATTCGAAAATACGTACAATATTGGCTTATTCTTTCTACATTGGTCTTTTATGGAAAATAAATTCAAGATGGCCGGCCATTCTGCACCCCTTTCCGCTCAACGCTTCTTGGGTTTTCAAATAATTTTGTGTTGTTTCAAATGATTATCTGATTTACCAACAATTCTAATTCTAATTTACATTTGTAAACACTTATTCCAAACATAAAAATTAAAAATGAAATACGATGATAAGCAATCAAGATTCTACAACTACATAATGACATAACAAACCTAATTTTATTCGAAAAATACGTTAACTATAAATTTACCCGTTTAAACTTAGCTTTATGGATTGTAAATTAAGATTGCCGACCATTCCACCGTTCTGTAACTCGTGTGTGGTGAATTCATTTCTATGAACAATCAGAATGTGAAAGGAACATCTGAACAATGAAACAGACAACAGGAACATGTATCGACAGCTACACAGCTGGTACGTTGTCAACGAATCAGCTGATTACATTGAACGACACTTTTATGACAACCAGGATGTTTTATTGATGAATATTTACATGGAATCGAAACTGACTTCTTCTACCTAACCGAATGCAGAATGAAAATTGTTAATTAATTAACTCAGTATCTCATTGGAATGATCTGTGATTGTAATAACGTTTTTATATTACGTACTTTTTGTTTATGCTATTTAAAAAAATAATAATGCGTTTCAGAGTACAGTTGTGTGTATTAAAACATAGCGCCGTTCAGTGTCATGCGACACCAGTGGTGCCACCCAGTGTCGGTATAATGCTGTCCAGATTCGGTATACTGTTGTCCAGTGTCGTGAGACACAAGTGTGGTGCCACCTTGTGTCGGTATAATGCCATCCAGGGTTATACGACACCAGTGTGGTGCCACCAAGTGTTGGTATAATGCCATCCAGAGTTATGTGACACCAGTGTGATGCCACGCTGTGTCGGTATAATGCTGTTCAGTGTCGGTACAATGTCATCAGTGTCGTACGACACAAGTGTGGTGCCACCTAGTGTCGGTATAATGCGATCCAGCGTTATGTGACACCAGTGTGGTGCCACCAAGTGTCGGTGTAATGCCATGCAGAGTTATGTGATACCAGTGATGTGCCACCAAGTGTCGGTATAATGCCATCCAGGGTTATGCGACACCAGTGTGGTGCCACCAAGTGTTGGTATAATGCTATCCAGGGTTATGCGACACCAGTGTGGTGCCACCAAGTGTTGGTATAATGCCATCCAGGCTTATGTGACACCAGTGTGGTGCCACCCAGTGTCGGTATAATGCTATCTAGGGTTATGTGACACCAGTGTGGTGCCACCAAGTGTTGGTATAATGCCATCCAGGCTTATGTGACACCAGTGTGGTGCCACCCAGTGTCGGTATAATGCTATCTAGGGTTATGCAACATCGGTGTGGTGCCACCAAGTGTCGGTATAATGCCATCCAGGCTTATGTGACACCAGTGTGGTGCCACCAAGTGTTGGTATAATGCTATCCAGGGTTATGCGACACCAGTGTGGTGCCACCAAGTGTTGGTATAATGCCATCCAGGCTTATGTGACACCAGTGTGGTGCCACCCAGTGTCGGTATAATGCTATCTAGGGTTATGCGACTCCAGTGTGGTACCGCCAAGTGTTGGTATAATTCCATCCAGCGTTATGTGACAGCAGTGTGGTACCACCAAGTGTTGGTATATTGCCATCCAAGGTTATGTCACAGCAGTATGGTGCCACCAAGTGTCGGTGTAATGCTATCCAGGGTTATGCGACACCAGTGTGGTACCACCAAGTGTTGGTATAATTCCATCCAGCGTTATGTGACAGCAGTGTGGTGCCACCCAGTGTCGGTATAATGCTATCCAGGGTTATGCGACACCAGTGTGGTACCACCAAGTGTTGGTATAATTCCATCCAGCGTTATGTGACAGCAGTATGGTGCCACCAAGTGTCGGTGTAATGCTATCCAGGGTTATGCGACACCAGTGTGGTACCACCAAGTGTTGGTATAATTCCATCCAGCGTTATGTGACAGCAGTGTGGTGCCACCAAGTGTTGGTATATTGCCATCCAGGGTTATGCGACATCAGTGTGGTGCCACCAAGTATCGGTGTAATGCCATCCAAGGTTATGCGACATCAGTGTGGTGCCACCAAGTGTTGATATAATGCTATCCAGGGTTATGCGACACCAGTGTGGTGCCACCAAGTGTTGGTATAATGCTATCCAGGGTCATGCGACACCAGTGTGGTGCCACCAAGTGTTGGTATAATGCTATCCAGGGTCATGCGACACCAGTGTGGTGCCACCAAGTGTTGGTATAATGCTATCCAGGGTCATGCGACACCAGTGTGGTGCCACCAAGTGTTGGTATAATGCTATCCAGGGTCATGCGACACCAGTGTGGTGCCACCAAGTGTTGGTATAATGCTATCCAGGGTCATGCGACACCAGTGTGGTGCCACCAAGTGTTGGTATAATGCTATCCAGGGTCATGCGACACCAGTGTGGTGCCACCAAGTGTTGGTATAATGCTATCCAGGGTCATGCGACACCAGTGTGGTGCCACCAAGTGTTGGTATAATGCTATCCAGGGTCATGCGACACCAGTGTGGTGCCACCAAGTGTTGGTATAATGCTATCCAGGGTCATGCGACACCAGTGTGGTGCCACCAAGTGTTGGTATAATGCTATCCAGGGTCATGCGACACCAGTGTGGTGCCACCAAGTGTTGGTATAATGCTATCCAGGGTCATGCGACACCAGTGTGGTGCTACCAAGTGTTGGTATAATGCTATCCAGGGTCATGCGACACCAGTGTGGTGCCACCAAGTGTTGGTATAATGCTATCCAGGGTCATGCGACACCAGTGTGGTGCCACCAAGTGTTGGTATAATGCCATCCAAGGATATGTGACACCAGTGTGGTGCCACCCAGTGTTGATATAATGATATCCAGGGTTATGAGACACCAGTGATGTGCCACCAAGTGTCGGTATAATGCCATCCAGGTGTTATGCGACACCAGTGTGGTGCCACCCAGTGTCGGTATAATGCCATCCAAGGATATGTGACACCAGTGTGGTACCACTCAGTGTCAGTATAATGCCTTCCAGGATTATGCGACACCAGTGTAGTGTCACCCAGTGTTGGTAAAATGCCACCTTGTGTCATGCTACACTTTTTAATGTTTCGTGTACTTCAATATTATTGTATTTTAAAATTAATTTTTAAAATGATTTGCATCGTTTTTTGTATAAATTACTTACTTTATGATTAGTTTTAGTTGTATTTATGACGCAATTACATACTGTTCTTAACGAATATGTAAATAATGACATATTGTATAGTGACACTAGTGTGGTATAATGACATATTGTATAGTGACACTAGTGTGGTATAATGACATATTGTATAGTGACATATTGTATAATGAAATATTGTATAGTGACACTAGTGTGGTATAATGAAATATTGTATAGTGACACTAGTGTGGTATAATGCAACGCAGGCTTTTAGTATGTTTTATGTCTTTAAAATGATCATTTCTTGGGTTGCTGACACTCAATGTTATTCAGGTGTTTGAGAAGTTGTCATTGTTTGTTTCATGTGACTGATCTCCCTTATAAAATGTGTCTTTCAGCACAATATTCATCGTAATCATCGTAGAAGTGTCGCATGAGAGCTACTATTCTCACCCTACACATCATGATGGGCTACTCAGACAACCAAGATGTGTACTATTTATGTACCTTCTCTGAAGTATCTCTAACATATCTATTGTGTCAGTGCTAAATTAGACTTTGTATGTTACAGTGGTAGAGTCCATCATGCGTGGCGAGGACGTTGGCATGACGCCGAGACGGTCCCGGTCCAGCACCGCCCCCACCCACCAACCGGTGAGTACCCACCCACTATGGTCAGGGACGATGCAACTCAACTGAGAGAACATACTATGGATATACTGCTCACTATTGTCTTTTGATTATATAGACTACGCAAATCAATCAGTCATCTTCGAATTTTGGAACAATCTTAGATGAAGTTCCTCCTGTATTTTTACGTAAAGTGAGAAAATTCATCAAAACAAATAAGATGTTATTAGGTGTCTCAGATTTCTGAATTTTTTTATCGAATTTTAGAAAATGTTTGCATTAAACACGATTAAACTAACGTATATTTTAGAGAGAAAATGTGGCTTGCGTAAAGGGTTAATTTTGATTGAACCAAGATTAAAATCAGTCTAGGAACATCAGCAATGATTCCCGGACAATCTGCCCAGATAAATTGGTTAGGGTACTGAACCCTCGAGGGTCGGACATTCTGCCTATCAGGGCAGATTGTCCGTTTACCATCAGCAATCCCAGAGTTGCGGCATCCCGAGTAGTCCTTGTACTCTGCTCGCAGTGTCTAGCCTTCGTATCTCATGCGGAAGACAACGGTTGTTGGACATTTTCCATCATTACGTGAAAAATACCAATCATGACGTTTCGATTTGGTAAAACCCAAAACTTTTTCAATTGCTAAAAACTAGATTACATCTAAAAAAATGTTATAAAACTACTTTCTTAAACTAATAAACTTATCTACATTAATAACTATCTACATTTTGACCTAGATTCTAGAATGTAACTGTTTTTTACATGGTGGTGAGTTGTGTAGTTCAGGAATGTCACATATGTTGAGTTGTGAGTGGTTTAGTGACAGTAGAAATCACACAGTTTACTACTCTGGCACGGCGTTGAGTTGAGTAGTTCAGGAAATCACACAGTACATCACTCTGACAAGGCGGTGAGTTGGTAGTTCAGGAATGTAACAAATGTTGAGATGTGAGTGATGTAGTATCGGTAGAAAACACTCAGTTCACCAATCTGGCACGGGGGTGAGTAGAATCACATATGTTGAGATGTGAGTGGTTTAGTGAGGGTAGAAATCACACAGTACATCACTCTGACACGGTGTTGAGTTGGTAGTTTAGGAATGTAACAAATGTTGAGATGTGAGTGATTTAGTATCGGTAGAAAACACACAGTTCACCACTCTGACACGGCGTTGAGTTGAGTAGTTCAGGAAATCACACAGTACATCACTCTGACACGGCGGTGAGTTGGTAGTTTAGGAATGTAACAAATGTTGAGATGTGAGTGATTTAGTATCGGTAAAAAACACTCAGTTCACCACTCTGACACGGCGTTGAGTTGAGTAGTTCAGGAAATCACACAGTACATCACTCTGACACGGTGGTGAGTTGGTAGTTTAGAAATGTAACAAATGTTGAGATGTGAGTGATTTAGTATCGGTAGAAAACACTCAGTTCACCACTCTGACACGGCGTTGAGTTGAGTAGTTCAGGAAATCACACAGTACATCACTCTGACACGGCGGTGAGTTGGTAGTTTAGGAATGTAACAAATGTTGAGATGTGAGTGATTTAGTATCGGTAGAAAACACACAGTTCACCACTCTGACACGGCGTTGAGTTGAGTAGTTCAGGAAATCACACAGTACATCACTCTGACACGGCGTTGAGTTGGTAGTTTAGGAATGTAACAAATGTTGAGATGTGAGTGATTTAGTATCGGTAGAAAACACACAGTTCACCACTCTGACACGGCGTTGAGTTGAGTAGTTCAGGAAATCACACAGTACATCACTCTGACACGGTGGTGAGTTGGTAGTTTAGGAATGTAACAAATGTTGAGATGTGAGTGATTTAGTATCGGTAGAAAACACACAGTTCACCACTCTGACACGGCGTTGAGTTGAGTAGTTCAGGAAATCACACAGTACATCACTCTGACACGGCGATGAGTTGGTAGTTTAGGAATGTAACAAATGTTGAGATGTGAGTGATTTAGTATCGGTAGAAAACACTCAGTTCACCACTCTGACACGGCGTTGAGTTGAGTAGTTCAGGAAATCACACAGTACATCACTCTGACACGGCGGTGAATTGGTAGTTTAGGAATGTAACAAATGTTGAGATGTGAGTGATTTAGTATCGGTAGAAAACACTCAGTTCACCACTCTGACACGGCGTTGAGTTGAGTAGTTCAGGAAATCACACAGTACATCACTCTGACACGGTGGTGTGTTGGTAGTTTAGAAATGTAACAAATGTTGAGATGTGAGTGATTTAGTATCGGTAGAAAACACACAGTTCACCACTCTGACACGGCGTTGAGTTGAGTAGTTCAGGAAATCACACAGTACATCACTCTGACACGGCGTTGAGTTGGTAGTTTAGGAATGTAACAAATGTTGTGATGTGAGTGATTTAGTATCGGTAGAAAACACACAGTTCACCACTCTGACACGGCGTTGAGTTGAGTAGTTCAGGAAATCACACAGTACATCACTCTGACACGGCGGTGAGTTGGTAGTTTAGGAATGTAACAAATGTTGAGATGTGAGTGATTTAGTATCGGTAGAAAACACACAGTTCACCACTCTGGCACGGCGGTGAGTAGAATCACATATGTTGGATTGTGAGTGGTTTAGTGACGGTAAAAATCACACAGTTTACCACTCTGGCACGGCGGTGAGTTGAGTAGTTCACGAATGTCACATATGTTGAGTTGTGAGTGGTTTAGTGACGGTAGAAATCACACAGTTTACCACTCTGGCACGGTGGTGAGTTGAGTAGTTCAGGAATGTCACATATGTTGAGTTGTGAGTGGTTTAGTGACGGTAGAAATCACACAGTTCACCACTCTGACACGGCGGTGAGTACAGGAGCGCCATGTGCTCAGTCTCAGTTGGCCAAAAACAAACTCGCTTCTATTTTCTGACGGTGGCGTGTGTATTTGTGTTTGTATAAGTCTTGTGTTTACCAGCTCAGCTTCATAAGTAGACGCAGCAACTAAGCAATTTATGTCCCCTTTCTCTCGACTTTACCTAAAGTGTTTACTATCGAATTTTATCTTTAGTGTTGAGCCAGATGTGTGCCTGTAATTATATTATATGTGAACAACGGGCTTTTCTGTGTAGGGAATTTTGAAAATTCAAGTAAATTTCGACAAATATACGAAATTTCTTCTGATTCTACTGTGAATGTTAGCAAATTCCCTTTTTAAAAAATTATGATATCACCAATTTTATACGTACAGTATAAAAGATGGAAACGTAATATGAAAACACTTTCACAACTTTTGTATGACTTCACTTGTAAAAGTGAAATCTTGTACATCACCTTGGTTACGAAGAACCTTCTTTTTGACGCCATCAGCGACATTTTATATTTTCAGGGGTCGGCCTGTGAGGAGTTGAACGAAAATTTTCAATGTAAGCTTAGGTCTAGTTTAGTATCAAATAAAAGGTCTGTTCAAGCGAAATAATTGCCGCAAACCGGACTTCGTAATACTAATCCTTTACAGAGTAGCGGACTGTAACTAATTTACTTTTGCTAGTATTTTGCACGTCGGTTATGTATGATTACTACAGAACATTGCCATTAGAAAATATTTTGCTAAAAGATGTGACTACAGTAGACTTTTATCACAGACTAGCATATTGCCAACAAGTATTCCGAGAGCTCTTTAAGCATCTAATCTAAAAGATATGGTTATTTTTCCATAGATCATTTGATAAATTAATTTTTGAATAAATTGCCTTTAATAAAATGTAATTTTTTTCAGAATAATTTACTTGAAACCGCGAAATCACGTAGAAATAATATTGATCAATTTAGTTGCTTTGAAATTAATGTTACCGTTGTCCTGGAAAGGATAAACCTTTCGATGTACGGTTTTCGGCAATGAATTTGTCTTGAATATGCCTTTCATTTGATACTAAACTCGACCTAGGCTTACATTGAAGATTTTCGTTCCACTTCTTACGGGCCGATCTCTGAAAATATGAAATGTCGCTATTGCGTTAAAAGGTAGGTTCTCCACAACCATGATGATGTACAAGACTTCACTTTTAGAAGTGAAGCTATAAAAAGGTTGTGAAAGCGTTTTGATATTTTTTCCCCACCCTGTATGTTTACTTTGTGCTGTAAATGTATTAGTAGTTGTAATAGTTAGAACTGAGTGCACGGGATTATTCCTTCAAAGTGTCTGTCTTATCAACTAGTTTGGAACAACCCGTCTTGAATTAATAAAACAGAAGGCCACGTTTTTAAGTGTAATAGTCACTTGGTTTGATAGCACACTATTACTTGTAACTGAGTTAGGCCTAATCAGACAGGAATTGTGAACTGACTGACTGACACACTTAAGCAATTCAATTGTATGTTTATTGGCTTCGCACAAATGAATTAGAAATGTAACAACTCTCACTTTCAGAAAGGCTAAACTGCCATATCAGGTTGAGTTTGATTGCTTTAGCTTAAAATCTGCTTACTTGAAAATTATACAGGACTTGTGTTGTTTTGATGTTGTTATACCACCGTCATCATTTAAATAAATAGGCCTACACATTTAAAGAAAATCCATTCTCTCACTCTCGCCCATTCTCACCCATTATTACACAGTTCTGCATAATCCGCGCTCTGTTTCTCAAAATTGTTCAATTTGTGCAATCTTATCACTAAGTACGAAACACCCTTACATAATAATTTCTGGGAATGTAGCCATCCTTCATCCTGTACATTTATTTTGGGAATATCAGGATTTGCCATGGTCTTAAAGGACAGGTTTCTTGGGCATGTGCATCTCGACAGGGAAGGTAGTTTTAGATGTAACTTCTCTAACCGGGATCTAAATGCTATTACTTTGCATACATAAGCGATTGTGAATAAAGAGAAATCCTATTAGAAATCGCCTAAGCGGGTCTCCATAAAGATGTTAGGGCATCATTGACACGAGGTCTTCACCTTCCTTTTAAAACATGATTTCCAAGTAGAGACATTTTCTGTTATAGTACTTTTGTCCAGGATTCGTGCCTTCGCCATCCAATAGATATCGAGTCCTTTTTGAACATTGATGTTGTTGAATTGTAGAAACTTCATTGTACCCTAGTGGCAGGGGAGAAGGTGCGCATCCAGCCATGACGTGCTACATCATCGTCATAAATGAAGCGTAAACTTCGTCATCTGAACTTATCTGGCTTACTGCTGTGGCCTAGATTTGGCCGATGTGTAGACCGAAAGAAAAGTCGACATCCTATCTTGGGAGAGTTGGGGGGGGGGGGGTTGAAGTGTCCTGCTCAAACACCGATAAGTGGCAACTCTGCTTAGGAGATTCCTTCAGTAGATCTACATTTAAAATGTACCGAAGTGCAATTGGAACCTTTTCTATTCGAATCGCGTTTTTTACAGAGCTCATCTACAGTAATTGTCTACTTTGTCCTAAAAACATTGCACAATCGGTAAATCACGATTTTGCTATTACATTCCACGTACATGTACTTTGGTTGAAACTTGTTATGTAAAGAATTAGGTACCAAGTGGGAATAATTTATGGTTACATTCTTTTAGAGGAGCTATTTTTTGCTTGTTAAATTCAGTGAAATGTCGTCACATTTTTGCACAAGTGACAATTTTTATAATCTTTGTTATTTGGTGAAAAGTTGGGAATATCAGGCATATAAATGTTTTGTGTTCCTGGACAAAACCTATAGCATGTAAACAGTTGAAGAATAGTGTTCGACTCCTCTGACAGTCAACATCTATCAAAACTAGAACCAAGAATAGTGTATTGCTGTAAAACAGATTCCTGTATTAGCTACAGTGAAATAATATTCAATACAGTCCACAGACACAGCCCGGATATAATGTTTCGATTTGGTTTAGTCTTCCGGAATATATAGATCAGAGTTTTCAATTACACGACAATGGAATTGTAGAAACTGGAAAGGAAGTCAGGATCTAATTTTCTGTTACACTCCAGGAGTTCTTGACCTGGATGAAGGAGTCGACCAGAAAATATGAAATAACTATGAATTATTATCTACGCGATCCACACTAATAACTCAGAATCAATACATAACCTGTAATAATTCTGAACCAATACATAATACACTAATAACTCAGAACCAATACATAATACACTAATAACTCAGAACTAATACATAATACAGTAATGACTCATGACCAATAAATAATACAGTAATAACTCATAACCAATACATAATACAGTAATAACTCAGAACCAATAAATTATACAGTAATAACTCAGAACCAATAAATAATACAGTAATAACTCAGAACCAATACATAATACAGTAATAACTCAGAACCAATAAATTATACAGTAATAACTCAGAACCAATAAATAATACAGTAATAACTCAGAACCAATAAATAATACAGTAATAACTCAGAACCAATAAATAATACAGTAATAACTCAGAACCAATAAATAATACAGTAATAACTCAGAACCAATAAATAATACAGTAATAACTCAGAACCAATAAATAATACAGTAATAACTCTCAGTCAATACATAATACAGTAATAACTCAGAACCAATAAATAATACAGTAATAACTCAGAACCAATAAATTATACAGTAATAACTCATGACCAATAAATAATACAGTAATAACTCAGAACCAATACATAATACAGTAATAACTCAGAACCAATAAATTATACAGTAATAACTCAGAACCAATAAATAATACAGTAATAACTCAGAACCAATAAATAATACAGTAATAACTCAGAACCAATAAATAATACAGTAATAACTCAGAACCAATAAATAATACAGTAATAACTCAGAACCAATAAATAATACAGTAATAACTCAGAACCAATAAATAATACAGTAATAACTCAGAACCAATAAATAATACAGTAATAACTCAGAACCAATAAATAATACAGTAATAACTCAGAACCAATAAATAATACAGTAATAACTCAGAACCAATAAATAATACAGTAATAACTCTCAGTCAATACATAATACAGTAATAACTCAGAACCAATAAATAATACAGTAATAACTCTCAACCAATACATAACCTGTAATAATTCTGAACCAATACATAATACACTAATAACTCAGAACCAATACATAATACACTAATAACTCAGAACTAATACATAATACAGTAATGACTCATGACCAATAAATAATACAGTAATAACTCATAACCAATACATAATACAGTAATAACTCAGAACCAATACATAATACAGTAATAACTCAGAACCAATAAATAATACAGTAATAACTCAGAACCAATACATAATACAGTAATAACTCAGAACCAATAAATAATACAGTAATAACTCAGAACCAATAAATAATACAGTAATAACTCAGAACCAATACATAATACAGTAATAACTCAGAACCAATAAATAATACAGTAATAACTCAGAACCAATAAATAATACAGTAATAACTCAGAACCAATAAATAATACAGTAATAACTCAGAACCAATAAATAATACAGTAATAACTCAGAACCAATAAATAATACAGTAATAACTCAGAACCAATAAATAATACAGTAATAACTCTCAGTCAATACATAATACAGTAATAACTCAGAACCAATAAATAATACAGTAATAACTCAGAACCAATAAATAATACAGTAATAACTCAGAACCAATAAATAATACAGTAATAACTCTCAGTCAATACATAATACAGTAATAACTCATGACCAATAAATAATACAGTAATAACTCAGAACCAATACATAATACAGTAATAACTCAGAACCAATAAATTATACAGTAATAACTCAGAACCAATAAATAATACAGTAATAACTCAGAACCAATAAATAATACAGTAATAACTCAGAACCAATAAATAATACAGGAATAACTCAGAACCAATAAATAATACAGTAATAACTCAGAACCAATAAATAATACAGTAATAACTCAGAACCAATAAATAATACAGTAATAACTCAGAACCAATAAATAATACAGTAATAACTCATAACCAATACATAATACAGTAATAACTCAGAACCAATACATAATACAGTAATAACTCAGAACCAATAAATAATACAGTAATAACTCAGAACCAATAAATAATACAGTAATAACTCTCAGTCAATACATAATACAGTAATAACTCAGAACCAATAAATAATACAGTAATAACTCTCAACCAATACATAATACAGTAATAACTCAGAACCAATACATAATACAGTAATAACTCAGAACCAATACATAAT